>CM075731.1:2920799-3275404 GCA_037974335.1 Prionace glauca | reverse complement strand
GCCACCTAGAGAGATGGCCACGGGCTTGGTACTTGCGCCTACAAGAGGAGGATGCAATGGTTGGATGGGGGAGGGGGGGGGGTTAGGCTGAGGATATCAGCAACCTGGTGAGGGGAATGGCCTCTGTGGGCCGGGGAGTGTCCATAAAGGAAGTTCCTGAGCCCACTGGGAGGTGCGAAATGTGCACCTATTGGTCTCCCCATGACCATCACGTGCTCACTGTGTGTGCACCTATTGGTCTCCCCATGACCAGTGAAATTGGCAAGGGAAGGTTGTAGGACAATATTGGGAATCATGTCTTTTGTAATTTAATTCACACGTCCATTCATATTTTATTTAATTTCCCTATGACACATGGAGCAAGCCCAGAGAACCAGGCCTGACCAGAGGAAAGGAAAGGGTTAATGCAGATAGCTAGAGGCCTGCCCTGCCAACAGATACTGATTAACACATGCTAACAACTTCTGACGCACAGGAGATCATTCCGAATTACCACGACAATGGGGAGAACTGGCATTGAGACAGCCAGACTCCATATGATGAGGAAAGCGTATGGTATGTTAGCCTTCATAGGAAGGGGTATAGAATATAAGAGTAGGAGTCTGATGTTGCAGTTGTATAGAACGTTGGTTAGGCCTCACCTGGAGTACTGCGTCCAGTTCTGGTCGCCGTACTACCGGAAGGATGTAGAGATCCTGGAGAGAGTGCAGAGGAGATTTACCAGGATGTTGCCTGGTATGGAAGGCTGTCTTACGAGGAAAGATTGAACGTACTTGGGCTGTTTTCCCTTGAGAGACGTCGGCTGAGGGGGGATCTAATAGAGGTTTATAAGATTATGAAGGGGATAGATAGAGTAAATGGTGGTAAGCTTTTTCCGCTATTAGAAATGGATAGAACGAGGGGTCACGGGCTTAGGGTGAGGGGGGCTAGATATAAGACTAATATTAGAGGGCAGTTTTTCACACAAAGGGTAGTGGGGATGTGGAATGCACTGCCGAGTAAGGTGATGGAAGCAGGCACGCTAGGGTTGTTCAAGAGTCACTTGGACAGCCACATGAGCGGTCTACATATAGGGGGATATAGCAGGCCTTACTAAGCATTGTAGGCTTGGGATTCAGTTTTAGCCTCAGGGATATAGAGTCTTTTAATAATGAATTTTTATCCACAGGCATTTAAGTCCAGCAAGAGGCATACGGGCGGCAGGTTGTGGTGGGCTGCTCTTGGATGTTGCTTCGGGAGTTGCCTACTGCTTCATGTCGTTGGTGTGCGTAAACTGGACCATCTCGAGGGCATCATGACAGCTCAGAGGCTATCTCTGTTGCTGTGCGGACACATGGATTTGGGCCTGTGTCCGTGGGAGTTTGCGCGTTCTCCCCATGGTTGCGTGGGTTTCCTCCGGGTACTCCGGTTTCCTCCCACATCCCAAAAATGTGCTTTTAGGCTGATTGATTGGGTAACAAATTGTCCCTATATTGGACCTCCCTGATCCTCACACATTAGGCATAGACTAAAATCATGAATAGGTCACTGACCATGGGACGGCGGCGCGGGCTCGTTGGGCCGAAGGGCCTGTTTCCCGTGCTGTGTTGTTCTTTGTTCTATATAGTCGAGGGAAGGTCTTCTGTAAAACAATATCATCCAGCAGAGGGTGGGGGGGGGGGGGGGGAAGGGATGGGGTGGGGGGAGAGGAACAATTAATACTTCAGTGCAAAGCAGTTGGGCAAATACAATGCTTTAACATCATAATCAGGTAAATGGAAGCACCCAAGAACAGATTAACTAAGTTGTTTTGAACAATGCAGTCTGCATAATGAGATTAGGAGAACCATCTTGCAGCCAACTCAAGGAATGAATATGCTAATGTAATGTATGCTATGTGATGTTAACAAGTGTATTAATGTGTACCAACCTATCAGGAGCAGGAAGGGCTCACAGTAAACCTGAGATTTCAGGCCAGCTCTCCTTCATGCAGGTGGAATAGAAACTTTTCTTGAAGTTCAACACTGTCCCCAAGGCTCGACTGGTTTTATTTTCTTCCTACGATTGGCGCTGCGAGCAGGGTACCATACCGGACGACCGGCAACTACGTGGCTCCAAGTCGGATGAGTATGTCTATTTTACCACCCATAGTTAGGGAAGCGATTCCACACTAGTTGTTGTCTGGCTGTAAGTTGCAGGACTAAAGGATTTCCTTTGCCATGTTATGTGTCCTCCACCACCTAGCCCAACCGTAGAAGGCTGCAAAAAGTCAGCCCATTATTTCCCCCATATCTGTTACCTTTAAGTTAAGTTTATTTATGAGTGTCACAAGTAGGCTTACATTAACACTGCAATGAAGTTACTGTGAAAAATCCACTAGTTGCCAAACTCCAGCACCTGGATTCGGGTGCAGTGAGAGAGAATTTAGCACGGCCAATGCACCTAACCGGCATGTCTTTCAGACTGTGGGAGGAAACCAGAGCACCCGGAGGAAACCCACGCAGACACGGGGAGAGCATGCAGTCTCTGCACAGACAGTGACCCAAGCTGGGAAATGAACTTGGGTCTCTGGCGCTGTGAGGCAGCAGTTCTCAGTGTGGGCTCATTGTTCTTTGTTCTAACCACAGTACCACCCCTCTCTGCACTCTGGTTCCAAGTTACCATTATTTTCCTTCAAATATACACCCCCACATACTTAGCTGCTTAACCATCTTCTGAAATCTACTTCATACAAATGTTTGACTACATATCCCAGCACAATCCGAGCAGTGTGGAGGGAGGGGGAGCAGAGATGTCCAACATCCAAATAAGAATGAGTGACTCATTCTCAAGGGTAGCGGAGAGCACTGATAGCAACAATAGAAAGTCAGGGCGGAGATACTTTGATAACCAAAGGAAAGAACTGACTGCACCCTAAGTATTGCCGAGCTTACTTTTACAGATGGAGAAAAACTAAATGAGAGCAGAAAAATACTGTCAAGTGAATTAGTTTTGAAAAAAGACTTGCTACAATTTTCTTACTCCCTTGCATCTGAAGTAATTATATTATCCTGCCATCTGGCTGTAAAGATTTTAACAACCCTCTGGCAATTCATACAATTTTTCTTTTCTTCTGTCATTGCAATCTGGCCAGCATTTATTGTCCACCATTAGTTGCCTTTGTTCAGAGGGTAGTTGAATGTCAATCGCTGCGGCTCTGGAGACACATGTAGGCCAGACCAGGTAAGGAAGGCAGATTTCCTTCCCTAAAGGACATAAGTGAACCAGATGGGTTTTTCCGACAGTTGACAAAGGTTTCACGACAAGGTTTAGCGGCACGGTAGCACAGTGGTTAGCACTGCTGCTTCACAGCTCCAGGGTCCTGGGTTCGATTCCCGGCTCGGGTCACTGCCTGTGTGGAGTTTGCACATTCTCCTCGTGTCTGCGTGGGTTTTCTCCGGGTGCTCCGGTTTCCTCCCACAGTCCAAAGATGTGCGGGTTAGGTTCATTGGCTATGCTAAAATTGCCCCTTAGTGTCCTGGGATGTGTAGGTTAGAGGGATTAGCAGGTAAATGTGTAGGGATATGGGGATAGGGTCTGGGTGGGATTGTGTTCGGTGCGGACTCGATGGGCCGAAGGGCCTGTTTCTGCACTGTAGGGTTCTATGTTCTATGTTCTATGTTGACATTGCTTTGGTGGGATTTGAACCTGGGTCCCCAGAGCATTAACTAAATTCTTGGATTAATAGTCCAATAATAATACCACTGGGTCATTGCCCCCCCCCCCCCCAGTTGACCATCCTTCCTGAGTTGCCACTTTTAACTTCGACAGGGGTTAGGGGACAGGTGGTAATGAATCCGGCGGTTAATTTTAATATGTATAATGTGGAATCTTTTAATGCGCTAAGACATCCTGAGGCACCTGAGAGGAGCATTAACAGAAAAGGAAGATTGGAAAAGGGGAGGAGGAGGTTGACAATGGAAGAAAACAAAGGAGGGCGTAGCATAGGGGTGAGATGGTTGAACAAATGGCCACCAATAGTGGGGCAAAGGGAGTGGAAGAACGCAGATTTGGAGGTACACAGGTTTCTCAGGCTGGAGGAGATGGCAGAGATAATAAGAACATAAGAACATAAGAAATAGGAGCAGGAGTAGGCCATCTGGCCCTTCGAGCCTGCCCCGCCATTCAATAAGATCATGGCTGATCTGTCATGACTCAGCTCCACCTTCCTGCCCTCTCCCCATAACCCTTAATCCCCTCTCTTATCAAAAACCCATCAACCCGTTTCTTAAAAATATTTAGCGAGGCAGCCTCCACCACTTCAACGGGCAGAGAATTCCAGAGATTCACCACCCTTTGAGTGAAGAAGTTCCTCCTCAACTCTGTTCTAAACCGCCTCCCCTTTATCTTGAGGCTGTGCCCCCTAGTCCTACTGTCTTTTTTGAGCGGGAAGAGTCTCTCCACCTCTATCCTATCCATCCCATTCATCATCTTATACGTCTCAATGAGATCTCCCCTCGTTCTTCTAAACTCTAACGAGTACAAGCCTAGTTTATTCAGCCTCAGGAAATGAAGGTGAAAAGGGGGTGAATTTGAAATTAGAAGCATTGCTAGATCAGGAACAAATGTACATCAGCGAATAAGGAATGAATGAGTGATCAGGACTTGGTGCAGAAGTCTGGTAGAGCGTTCGCTCGAATGGAGCGCAGAGGGACGAACAGCAGTTAGGAGAGAATTGTAGCCACAAAGTCACATACACGATGAGGAAATTGTCCGATGGGGAGAGCTTGATTAAAATAGATCCATGTTTCCCAGAGTTTCAGAAGGATGAGAGGTCTTCATTCAAAGGTAGCAAAGCCTTTGAAATTCTCCTCAGAGAACCCTGAAGTGTATTCAAGACAGAGAGTAATAGAATTTCAGATAGAATCAAATCCAAGGAGATGTTGTAGGAAGGTGGGGTTGAGGTAGAAGATTAGCCATGATCGTACGAATGGTGTGGTGAGCTGGAGTGGCTTATTGGCCCACTCCTGCTTCTATTTCTAACACTCCAAAAGGATGGATAAAGTTTCCAGCAACTTGGTTCCTGTGGGAAGGAAGATGGAGTTGGATGTAAGACAGGTGTCCAATCTATTGGAAAGAGTTTATGGTGTTGCCACTGAAATTGAAAATGACCCCCACAGATTATACAAAGAACAAAGAACAACACAGCACGGGAAACAGGCCCTTCGGCCCAACGAGCCCGCGCCGCCGTCCCATTGTCAGTGACCTATTCATGATTTTAGTCTATGCCTAATGTGCGAGGATCAGGGAGGTCCAATATAGGGACAATTTGTTACCCAATCAATCAGCCTAAAAGCACATTTTTGGGATGTGGGAGGAAACCGGAGCACCCGGATGAAACCCACGCAACCATGGGGAGAACGCGCAAACTCCCACGGACACAGGCCCAAATCCATGTGTCCGCACAGCAACAGAGATAGCCTCTGAGCTGTCATGTTGCCCTCGAGATGGTCCAGTTTAAGCACACCGACGACATGAAGCAGTAGGCAACTCCCGAAGCAACATCCAAGAGCAGCCCACCACAACCTGCCGCACGCATGCCCCTTGCTGGACTTAAATGCCTATTGTCCATCATTGGGTCATCAGTGCTTGTGGTCATTGTTTGGTTTTCAACACAAGTCGAGGAAAGTGAGGCATCCTGATTTTTCTCGTCTCTTCCTCAGGATGGTCCATTGGGAATGCTCTGTCCTGCCAATATTTACAGCATTTTCCATGGCTTGCCCATTCAGTTGCCAGGAATCCATCACAGGGGTTCACCTTTGGTGGGACCAGGTGTTCCTGGTGGGTGTGACGTAGGTAGAAAGACTAGCGAGGTTCTGCAATGGTAATTTAGGGTGATAGGTAGATTAAAAAGCAAATCTTCCACCCTCCAGGTAGTAATCTCAGGACTGTGCCATGTACTAGCGAGGCTTGGAACAGGGAGATAAGAGCAGCTGAACACATGGCTAAAGAACTGGTGCAAGAGTGAGGGCTTCAGATGTGTGGATCACTGGGGTATCTTCCAGGGAAGGTGGGACCTGTACGAGAAGACGGGGTTGCACCTGAACTGGAGGGCCACCAATATCCTGGTTGGAATGTTTGCTAATGGGATTCAGATGAGTGTAACTGGTGTGGCAGGGGGTGGGAATCAGAACAGAGTATCAGCAAGTGTCGAGACCAAATTTCTGGAAACTTTATCCACCCTTCTGGAGTGTTATAATCAGAAGGAAACTAATTGTACAGTACTTCCACATTCAAATCCTGTTACAACATTCATACTTGGACATTTTTTTTAAAAGAACATAGAAATGTAGACCCATCTGTAAATGAACTCTACGCACAAAAACACAATATTATAATTCATCTTACATGACATTTTGAATTATTTTCAATTTACAACAGTATTAACTTGTACTTTTTAATACAACAATTTATGAGGGAAGAGATTGTATGTAGCACACTTGTCGTTTGCCTCCATTGAATCGGTTCCAGGATTAATTAGTTGAAATAATCTCTCTCTCTCTCTTCGCTTTGAGAGTAGAGGTGCTAAGTGAAATGATTTTTGGTGTCTCAACTCATTTCCAAATGTGTAATCCCTCAATGATCTATCACTAAATTGACTTTCTTGGAACACTCCTTTGTGGTGTGAACTGAAAGCTTTGGGGGTTGGAATTCAAGTGAACTGCCGTGTAAATCAAAAAGCTAAACCCTATGTGAAGAAGTATTGGTGCTTATAATAGTTGTACAAAGTGTACAAAAGAGTTCTATTCTGTCTCTCTTATATCCCTTCCCTTAGAGAGCACGACTCACCAAGTATGCTTCACTACACTGCTATTTCATTGATGGAGAAGTTAAGACTTCAAATCTAATCTCAATCCTCAGGCTTCTGGGTCAGTGTGAAGGCCCGGGTCAGAGTGAAAGCCCCAGGTCAGTGTGAAGGCCCCGGGTCAGAGTGAAGGCCCAGGTCAGAGTGAGGGCCCCAGGTCAGAGTAAAGGCCCCAGGTCAGAGTGAAGGCCCCAGGTCAGAGTGAAGGCCCCGGGTCAGAGTGAAGGCCCGGGTCAGAGTGAAGGCCCAGGTCAGAGTGAAGGCCCAGGTCAGAGTGAAGGCCCAGGTCAGAGTGAAGGCCCGGGTCAGTGTGAAGGCCCGGGTCAGTGTGAAGGCCCCAGGTCAGAGTGAAGGCCCGGGTCAGAGTGAAGGCCCGGGTCAGAGTGAAGGCCCCAGGTCAGTGTGAAGGCCCCAGGTCAGTGTGAAGGCCCCAGGTCAGTGTGAAGGCCCAGGTCAGAGTGAAGGCCCCAGGTCAGTGTGAAGGCCCCAGGTCAGAGTGAAGGCCCAGGTCAGAGTGAAGGCCCAGGTCAGAGTGAAAACCCCAGGTCAGTGTGAAGGCCCCAGGTCAGTGTGAAGGCCCCAGGTCAGAGTGAAGGCCCAGGTCAGAGTGAAGGCCCGGGTCAGAGTGAAGGCCCCAGGTCAGAGTGAAGGCCCGGGTCAGAGTGAAGGCCCGGGTCAGTGTGAAGGCCCCAGGTCAGAGTGAAGGCCCCAGGTCAGAGTGAAGGCCCAGGTCAGAGTGAAGGCCCGGGTCAGTGTGAAGGCCCGGGTCAGTGTGAAGGCCCCAGGTCAGAGTGAAGGCCCGGGTCAGAGTGAAGGCCCGGGTCAGAGTGAAGGCCCGGGTCAGAGTGAAGGCCCCAGGTCAGTGTGAAGGCCCCAGGTCAGTGTGAAGGCCCCAGGTCAGTGTGAAGGCCCAGGTCAGAGTGAAGGCCCCAGGTCAGTGTGAAGGCCCCAGGTCAGAGTGAAGGCCCAGGTCAGAGTGAAGGCCCAGGTCAGAGTGAAAACCCCAGGTCAGTGTGAAGGCCCCAGGTCAGTGTGAAGGCCCCAGGTCAGAGTGAAGGCCCAGGTCAGAGTGAAGGCCCGGGTCAGAGTGAAGGCCCCAGGTCAGAGTGAAGGCCCGGGTCAGAGTGAAGGCCCGGGTCAGAGTGAAGGCCCAGGTCAGTGTGAAGGCCCCAGGTCAGAGTGAAGGCCCCAGGTCAGAGTGAAGGCCCAGGTCAGAGTGAAGGCCCCAGGTCAGAGTGAAGGCCCCAGGTCAGAGTGAAGGCCCAGGTCAGTGTGAAGGCCCCAGGTCAGAGTGAAGGCCCCAGGTCAGAGTGAAGGCCCAGGTCAGAGTGAAGGCCCAGGTCAGAGTGAAGGCCCCAGGTCAGAGTGAAGGCCCAGGTCAGAGTGAAGGCCTAGGTCAGAGTGAAGGCCCAGGTCAGAGTGAAGGCCTGGGTCAGAGTGAAGGACCAGGTCAGTACAAAGGCCCCAGGTCAGAGTGAAGGCCTCAGGTCAGAGTGAAGGCCCAGGTCAGAGTGAAGGCCCCAGATCAGAGTGAAGGCCCCAGATCAGAGTGAAGGCCTGGGTCAATGTGAAGGCCCAGGTCAGAGTGAAGGCCCCAGGTCAGAGTGAAGGCCCCAGGTCAATGTGAAGGCCCAGGTCAGAATGAAGGCCCCAGGTCAATGTGAAGGCCCAGGTCAGAGTGAAGGCCCAGGTCAGAGTGAAGGCCCAGGTCAGAGTGAAGGCCCAGGTCAGAGTGAAGGCCCCAGATCAGAGTGAAGGCCTGGGTCAATGTGAAGGCCCAGGTCAGAGTGAAGGCCCCAGGTCAGAGTGAAGGCCCGGGTCAGAGAAAACCAAGAGCAGAGTCTGATAAAGACCAAGAAAACAAAGTAAGAAAGGTAAAAAAAAATGTTAAAAGTGCTTTCTTTAAGGTTTTGTACCTAAATGCCTGGAGCACTGAAAAGAAATTAGATGAATTAGTTGCACAGATAGATGTAAAGAGGTATTAGAAAGTTGGCATTATTGAGATGCGGCTCCATGGTAACCAAAGGTGAGAACTAACCATTGAGGCTATTCAATGTGTAGGAAGAACAGACAGAAAGGAGAAGATGGTGGAGTTCATTGTTGATCATAGACGATATTGATACGAAATTGAGGGAAGATATTAATGTAGGTGATGTGGAATCTGTTTGGGTTGAGTTAAGAAACAATAAGGGGCAAAAAACATTAGCGGTTGTTCTATACAGACCACCAAACAATTGTTGTAATGTTGGGAAAAGCATCAGACAGGAAGTCAGAGATTCACGTATTGAAGGGACATTTATGATTATGGGAGACTTTAATCTGCAGATAGATTGGGAGAGTCAAATTAGTCACAGTGCAATAGAGGAGGAATTTGTGGAGTGTACGCAGGGTGGTTTTCTGGAGTAATATGGTGAGGAACCAACAAGGGAGCAGGCCATCTTAGACTGAGTGTTGAGCAATGAGGAAGGATTTGTTGGCAATTTGGTTGTGAGAGAACCCTTGGTAATGAGTGACCATAACATGGTAGAATTCTTTGTCAAGGTGGGCAGTGATATAGGTGATTCTGAGACCAGGGCCCTGAATCCCAGTAAAGGTAACTGCGATGATATGAGGCAAGAATTGGCCACGATATTTTGGGAAACATTACTGAAAGGTAACGCAGCGAACAGGCAATCGCAGCAATTTTAATATTCCTCCTAAAAATGCAGGGTCATAAAACATCCCAGAGTAAAAAATAAACAAACCCTATTTAAACCACTGAAGGAGCAATAAAAGAACAGTTGAGGTGTGAGAGGTGCAGAGACTGTGATTACAAAAAGAATCTCTTCGAGCTACACTAAAGTCACACACATATATACACTTCACATGAGATTTTTCCATGTGGAAGAAGGATCCCAAGGCTATTTCTTAGCCAACCGAGTGGCTATTGTCTCCAACTCTTCATTTATTACCAATTAGTTGAAACAGATGATCTAAAGTTGCAGAGAACGCTGCATTATCCAAGACCACAGTGAGAGCTCCTTATCAATGTCATTCGGGGAAGCAGTGGTGATCTATGACATCCACTTTCATCTGGATGTACAGAAATTAAGAAGAATGAGTTGGTTAAATGGGCACAAAGTAGATGAAAACAACAATCCAGGGACATAGATATCAGGAGAGGATGAATAGGTTGGGACTATCTACCTTTACAAAGAGAAAGCAGAGAAGTGACCTTATAGAGGTTGATAAAATAATGAAACATATTGATAACTAAGACACTCCGTTTGAAGCAATTCATATCGATTCTCTGAGGGGTGGTGGGACGCGTTGGATAAGCATGGAAGGAACTAGACAATCATCCGATAAAGCTAAATGATGAAATATGGGAGAAAGCTTAGGTGGAGCATTTACACAAGGATGAGATGGATGGGTCTAAGCATCTGTCTTTTTGCTGTATTTCCAATGCAATCCTCAGTAAGACACTGAATGGAATTTAATGTTTGTGGTGCTGGGCCCATTCATTGGCAGGAAGGTCAGTGGCAAACCCTCTGTGGCTATTCCATGCCCCCATGACCTGACCCAGCAGCAATCAGGAATTTACCCCATTGGTGTCAGGCTCCACCACATGCTCAGGGTCGACACCACATTTCCAAGAGTGGCTGGCTGACCATCAGCCCTCCAGCGCCACTGGGAGTGGTGGCCATTGCTGGTATTGCAGGATCATCGCTGGAGTGAAGGTAGGTGAAGTGGGATGACTGGTGCCAGTTATAGGGGTGCTGAGCGATGGAAGGTGTGTGCCTGGAGGGCCTCCGACAAAGAAACTATTTCTCTTTTATTCCTGGATGCCAGCCTGCAGCGCTGCATTTGATATCCTGGGAATCTCTCTCTGGCTTGCTGCTCCACTGGACAGAGTTATTCCTTCAAAGAATCATAGAATCCCTACAGTACAGAAGGAGGCCATTTGGCCCATTGAGTCTGTACTGAGCACAATCCCTCCCAGGCCCACGGAGTTGAGGGGATTGAGCTATGAGGAGAGGCTGAATAAACCAGCCTTGTACTCGTTAGAGTTTAGAAGAATGAGGGGAGATCTCATTGAGACGTATAAGATGATGAATGGGATGGATAGGATAGAGGTGGAGAGACTCTTCCCGCTCAAAAAAGACAGTAGGACTAGGGGGCACAGCCTCAAGATAAAGGGGGGGCAGTTTAGAACAGAGTTGAGGAGGAACTTCTTCACTCAAAGGGTGGTGAATCTCTGGAATTCTCTGCCCGTTGAAGTGGTGGAGGCTGCCTCGCTAAATATTTTTAAGAAACGGGTTGATGGGTTTTTGATAAGAGAGGGGATTAAGGGTTATGGGGAGAGGGCGGGAAGGTGGAACTGAGCCACAACAGATCAGCCATGATCTTATTGAATGGCGGGGCAGGCTCGAAGGGCTAGATGGCCTACTCCTGCTCCTATTTCTTATGTTCTTATGTTCCCGTAACCCCGCACGTTTACCCGGCTAATTCCCCTGACACTAAAGCCAATTTACCCTGGTGTTGTGAGACTCCTTACTGTGTTTACCCCAGTCCCACACCGGCATCTCCACATTGTGACTGAGATAAGCAGGGAGGACAATATTTGTGTCCTGCCTGTATCACCTCAGCCAAATATGGAATAATCGTGCATCCCAATTCCCACGCGTGCTTTCGGCCGAATCAAAAGTTTCAATCCTGAGAGGAAATTACCCAAAACCAGGGGAAGACCGACTTTGAGAAAGTGACCAAAGAGGTGGATAGGGGTAAGGCAGTTGATGTGGTGTATATGGATTTTAGCAAGGCGTTTGATAAGGTTCACCATGGTAGGCTTCTGCAGAAAATGCCGATGTATGGGATTGGGGGTGATCTAGGTAATTGGATCAGGAATTGGCTAGCGGATAGGAGACAGAGGGTGGTGGTTGATGGTAAATATTCGTCATGGAGTTCGGTTACGAGTGGTGTGCCTCAGGGATCTGTTTTGGGGCCACTGCTGTTTGTAATTTTTATTAATGATCTGGATGAGGGTATAGTTGGGTGGATTAGTAAGTTTGCTGATGACACCAAAGTCGGAGGTGTGGTAGATTGTGAGGAAGGGTGTCATAGTTTGCAGGGTGACTTAGAAAGGTTGCAGAGCTGGGCTGAGAGGTGGCGGATGGAGTTTAATGTGGAGAAGTGTGAGGTAATTCATTTCGGTAGGAATAACAGATGTGTTGAGTATAGGGCTAACGGGAGGACTTTGAATAGTGTGGATGAACAGAGGGATCTAGGTGTATGTGTACATAGATCCCTGAAAGTTGGGAATCAAGTAGATAAGGTTGTTAAGAAGGCATACGGTGTTTTGGCGTTTATTGGTAGGGGGATTGAATTTAGGAGTCGCAGCGTCATGATGCAACTGTACACATCTCTGGTGCGGCCGCACTTGGAGTTTTGTATGCAGTTCTGGTCCCCACATTACAGGAAGGATGTAGAGGCTTTGGAGAGGGTGCAGAGGAGGTTTACCAGGATGTTGCCTGGTATGGAGGGGAAATCCTATGAGGAGAGACTGAGAGATTTGGGGTTGTTTTCGCTGGAAAGAAGGCGGCTAAGAGGGGATCTCATTGAAACATATAAGATGATTAGAGGTTTAGACAGGGTAGATACTGATAGCCTTTTTCCTAGGATGGAGAAAGCTAGTACGAGGGGGCACGACTTTAAATTAAGGGGGGGTAGTTATAGGACTGATGTCAGGGGTAGGTTCTTTACCCAGAGGGTGGTGAGGGACTGGAATGCCCTGCCAGCTGCAGTTGTAAATGCACCTAGTTTGGGGGCGTTTAAGAGATCTGTGGATAGGTTTATGGACGAAAAGGGATTGGTTTAGGCTAGTGGGTCATTGTTTTGTAACTGGTCGGCGCAACATCGTGGGCCGAAGGGCCTGTTCTGCGCTGTAATGTTCTATGTTCTATGTTCTTAACACTAAATTCATAGAAGAATCTGAATCCTCACTTATTTGGCCCAGTAAGGCTACACTGACAACAACCCCTATTCCCTGTAACGCCACTTATTTACCCCATTGCTCCCCCTGACGCTATGGGACAATTTAGCACGGCCAACCCACCTAGCTCGCACATGTACGGGAAGAAACCAGAGCACCCGGAGGAAACCCACGCAGACACAGAAAGAACATGCACAGCACAGTCACCCAAGGCCATAGCACCGGCTCCCTGGTGCTATGAGGCAGCTGCGCTAACTCATTGTTGTAAATAGGGGTGAAAATTAGCCCTGTTCATTTATATTCTACATTTGTTAAGGTGCTAAACTCGCACTGATTATTGAAAGAGACAACCTTTCTGCATTTTACACATTATTCCCCTTTAATTCACAGTGAACGAGGTCACACACAGCACAATTCCATCACGTAAAATTCTTTGATGATCATTGCGTTCTCTCAACTGAAGCACCACTCACTGGAGATTGAAAAAGTGTAAGCTTATTTAGAGATCATGCTTTTGACAAAGTATAAAGCGGTCGGTAAACAAATTTAATTTGAACCTTGGTTTGTTTCGCAATCAGTTTGGGCAACCCCACAATTATTTTCAGCTTCCTATTACTTTTTAATGTTAACTCCACCTTCTAGTCTTAAGATTAATTCCAACCTCATGATTTTATCCAAGTTGTAATTGGTTTTTGCTAAAACATGTTGAGTATCTGTTTGTAATTTGCATTCCCTCGTCCAAGATGTGGAACTAATTCTGAACTATGACATGCCTTTTTTTTTGTGACTTTCACAGGCACGCTATTAATAGATAGAAGGTTAGATAACAAAACTTATAAAGAACTAGGAGCATGGAAATTAAGTCTGCAAATGTAATTTGGCATCAAGACTTTGTTTTTCTCCAGATGGAAACAAGGATGGCTAATATTAGCTTTGACGAATAAGCAATAGATATTGACGTCAACAGTAAGTAGACAGCTGCTTTCGATTTCCTTTTTGCCACATTCCTGAATTGGAACTGAATATGAAACTGACGCTTGTTCTTCAGCAATGTCGAACCTCTAAAAAAGCAAAACAAATGGCTCACCCTCATATTTATTTGGTCAAGTGACAAGATTAACGATCTCTAATAAATTTATCTCATTAAAGCCACTCTCCGTCAGGCAACAATCATGCTTGTAAGTTGATGCAGGCACAGTGGTTAGCACGGCTGCCTCACAGCACCAGGAACATGAGTTCGATTCCCGGCTCGGGTCACTGTTTGTGTGGACTCTGCACATTCTCCCCATGTCTGCGCGGGTTTCCTCTGGGTGCTCTGGTTTAAAAGACGTGCTGGTTAAGTGCATTGGCCGTGCTAAATTCTCCCTTAGTGTACGTGAATCGGCACAATAGGGGATTTTCACAGTAATGTCATTGCAGGTTTAATGTAAGTCTACTAGTGACATGAATAAAAGAAATCGGGATATTGTGGCAATGTTAGATACAATAGCAATTCATCATTAATATTTTACCAGAGTAGAGGATAGATCTGAAGTAAAGCAAAAGACTGATGTACATCCCACCTTCTGATCTTTGGTTATTTGGTTAAGTAATGATTGAACTTTCTACTCATTTTCTCATGTTAAATAATCCAGATGTCAAAAAACAAGGGTATAATGGTCTCCCAAATCTGTGTTAAAATTTATGTATTCATCGCAAGAAGGCTTGCATTAATTTTGCAAAGAAGTTACTGTGAAAGTTTCCTAGTCGCCACACTCAGGCTCCTGTTCGGGTACACTCAGGGAGAATTTAGCATAGCCAACGCACCTAACCAGCACGTCTTTCAGACTCTGTGTGGAGTTTGCACGTTCTCCCCGTGTCTGCGTGGGTTTCCTCCGGGTGCTCTGGTTTCCTCCCAGACAGTGACCCAAGCCAGGAATCGAACCCAGGTCTCTGGCACTGTGAGGCAGCAGGGCTAATCACCGTGTCACCCCAATGTGAACAATTCTGTCTTAACGTTACCTTGCTAAACACATGTACGAAACATACATTCTTTGTTCTCTGTCAGCCAGAAAGGAAAACAGAAAGTGGTAGAGAAAGTTGTTGAAAATTTGCCGTTCTTAATCCAGGGCCCCATTTAATGAATAGTAAACTTAAGAGGAATATGGAGTAAGGGACTAATGCAGGAAAATGAATGTGAAGTAAATGACCAGCCTTAACCAACAGCAGAACAGTTTTGAATGGCTGAATGGCCCACATATTTATATTCTTTCCAAGGCAGCAGGAAGTGTGATGTTGGGACAAAGGCATTGATGTGGATGATTGGTCATGATTATATGTAAGATAGAGCAAGCCCTATGGGCTGAATGGCCTACCCCTGTTCCTACGGTGCTAGCGCAGTCAAAAATTTAAATTCAATTTAACATCTGTCAGGCCTCATTTGGAGTACTGTGCGCAGTTCTGGTCGCCTCACTATAGGAAAGACGTAGAAGCTATTGAAAGGGTGCAGAGGAGATTTACAAGGATGTTGCCTGGACTGGGAGGCATGCCTTATGAAGATAGGTTGAGGGAGCTGGGACTCTTTTCCCTGGAGAGGCGAAGGTTGAGAGGCGACCTGATAGAAGTTTATAAAATGTTGAGAGGAATAGATAGGGTGGACTCTCAGAGGCTATTTCCCCGGGTTGAAATGGTCACTACGAGAGGACACAGATTTAAGGTGCGGGGAGGGAAGTACAGAGGTGATGTTAGGGGTAAGTTTTTCACTCAGAGGGTGGTGAGTGAATGGAATCGGCTGCCGTCGTCGGTGGTGGAGGCGAACTTGCTGGGGTCTTTTAAAAGACTTCTGGATGAGTATATGGGGTTTAATGGGATTGGGGGTTATAGATAGGTCTATAGATTGGTGGGGTTGATGTGATCGGCGCAACTCGAGGGCCGAAGGGCCTGTTTGTGCTGTAATGTTCTATGTTCTATGTTCTAACTCCTGGAAAAAATACTGGTGATGGCAGCATTTTCTGTACACTTCTGGGAGTGTCCTGCTAAGTGCGCTCATATATCTGTGTATGAAACCTGCTTGAAATGCTATTAATTGAAATACACTCAAGTGAATTTAAGTCTGAATGAAATGCAATTTACAGAGGCCTCAACGCTGAATAGAACGAGAAATATAAGTGATACCGAATCTAATCTCAGGATAAAACAGTGTAAAAACCACAAGATGTCAGAGATCAGCCGGTAACCAGACACAGCAAAAACAGGAAAGGCTGGAAATCTTATCAGATCTCATTTAAGACGCAGTTAGATAGGCACACGAGTGAAACGAGAATGGAGGGATATGGTAGGGGATATTAAATAGGGTTAAACCTCGGGAGACACCGGAAAGGCAGGCTGTAAGATTAATATTTTTGACTTTATTCCACAGGTGGAGGTCCACCTCGTGTCAAACGAGGGGCATTCACACGGCGGGTCGTGCCTGGGCTGCTCTTGGAAGTTCCAGGAGTGGCCTAGTACTTCGTGTCGGTGTGTGTGCTTGATCCTGGACCGGTAGATGGGCGCCGCAACAGCTCAGTGACTAGCACTGCTAGCTGTACAGATACATGGATTTGGGCCTGTGTCTGTGGGAGTTTGCGCATTCTCCCTGTGGTTGCGTGGGTTTCCTCCGGGCGCTCCGGTTTCCTCCCACACCCCAAAGATGCTCTCAGGCTAATCGGTTTTTACCAAATTGACACTATTTCTTCCCTGAATCTGACTGAGTAGGGTTCCATTCGTAGACATGCAGGGTAGAATAGGTGTAGGGTGATGTGGCGGCGCGGGCTCGTTGGGCCGAAGGGCCTGTTTCCCGTGCTGGATTGTTCTTTGTTCTTTGTTATGTGACAGCGTCTGTGGGGAGAGAATAGGGGGCGCGGTGGGAGGGGAGATGGAGAGTGAGAATGGAGACGTGGCAAAAAACGGAAGGGAGAATGAAGGGTGATAAAATGGATGGAAAGAAGAAATGAATAAAATAAATGAAAATGGTTGGGAGGGAGGGGAGAGAGGAGAGGGGAGAGTTCACGTTTTGAAAGTTGTTGAGCTCAATGTTCAGTCTGGACGGCTGTAAAGGTGTCCATTCGGAAATGGAGGAAAATAACCTCCAGTTATTTTAAGGTCAGGTTTGAAATATTCATTTTGCCGCACATCTTGTTGTTGTTTAGATGATGATGATGATGATGCAGCGAGGGCAGGAGACTGTCGAGTGTTCAGGTATGTTCGGGTCTGCCTCGGGATGAAGGCCCACAAAACAGCTTGCCCTTTTTGTAATGGCTCAGATAAAAACATCCCCCCCGGAGAAACATTCGCGTTAGTTTGACAATCAGAGCACCGGTGGAAACACATAAAATACGGAAATAGAGCTGAGACGGAGAATGATTACTTCCTTCAAGCATTTGCAGAAATGAACATGAACAATCTGTCCCTTAAGTAATAATAACCTCAATTGACGTGGGCCTAAGTGAGGGTAACCTTAGACAGGCTAAAAGAGATCAATATATTAAGAAAAACAAATCCCTGCAGATAAGTGGGAATTATCCGAGTGCACTAAAAAAAAACAAGGAAAAACACATCGACAATAAATATCGCAGGAGCTGTTGAATTGTTGGGGAGTTACGTACAGTTTGGGACAAGTTAATCTATGCCCAGATTTTCATTCCAAGGTTGGGTGCACGGAGACTCTGTCAATCTGACCTTTCAAAATGGCTGCCCGGATGTCAGAGCTTTGGTCCGGGGCTGGGGGGGGGCCAGGAGTCATGGTGGAGAACTCCACCATACTGCGTCCGGGGTGGGCTAGGGGGAAGGCCCATCCCAGAGGTTGAGCACTGTGTCCCAAAGCTTAAAAGTAAAGATTAAAACGTGAAACGTCACCCCAGCCCTCAACCACTCCCATACACCCACACTCCCCGTGCCCACCCATGTCAACCCACGTAACCCGATTACCCCATCCCCTCCATAACTCCTCAGACCCTCCATGATAATTTGCTCCCCACCCCCATGGCTCTTCACAAGTTCTGTGTCAACCCATGATTCCCCCCTCCCCCCCCCCCCCCCCCCCCCCCCCACCTATCCCATCTTCACCCCGTGCCAACCAAAGCCACTCCACCTAACCCAATGGCCCACTACGCTTACTGAAGTGCCAACTCATGCCAAACCATGTACCCGCCCTTAAACTTTATACCTACCATGCCAACTCGCATAACATCCACCAGGGGAATACGGCAGTACCCACGCAGAAATGAGTTAAAATAGAACGTTAAATTCCATTTCAAACATCACCATATTGGGAAACAATGCTTCCATTAATAAAAAAAATACTTCCACATTCACCCAACTAAATGAAGCCACATAACAAGAAATACTTCACTAAGGTGTACAATTCCTAATAACAGCAGTCATTGGAATTCATAATTCCACACCAGAGAATCTCTAACCATTTGCAGTTGTCAATCAAACAGTGACATTGGTTGTCCCCAACTGTGATGATGTTTGGTTGTGAAATCGATCATACAACACCAATCCAGGAATGGAAATCCTCAGCATAGAACCAGCATAGAACCCTACAGTGCAGAAACAGGCCCTTCGGCCCATCGAGTCTGCACCGAACACAATCCCACCCAGACCCTATCCCCATATCCCTACACATTTTACCTGCTAATCCCTCTAACCTACACATCCCAGGACACTAAGGGGCAATTTTAGCATAGCCAATGAACCTAACCCGCACATCTTTGGACTGTGGGAGGAAACCGGAGCACCCGGAGAAAACCCACGCAGACACGAGGAGAATGTGCAAACTCCACACAGGCAGTGACCCGAGCCGGGAATCGAACCCAGGACCCTGGAGCTGTGAAGCAGCAGTGCTAACCACTGTGCTACCGTGCCGCCCCTAACATATGCCCTCAGGCATATGTTAACGGACAGAATGGAGCAGCAAGTAAAGAGTTTTTAACACTCTCGACACTTTTAAAGACTTAAAAAAGTCAGAATTTTGAATACTTTGACGTTTTTGACAGGTCCTTTTGACAGTGCTTGAGATATTTTTTAAGAGTTGATTTTGATAAGCCTGTTGACAGTTCAAATGAACCTATGTGTGTTTATGTACTTACTACGCACATTTAGGTCTATGTTTAACAATTCCAAAGGCAACTTACTTCCCCTAAAGGTGGTCTGGGACTGAGACCATATCCAAAGGGGTATCTTAACTTCTCCAGAGAGAAACCCTGGCTATCCAAATGAATCCGCAAATTCAGACCCACTTATGCCTGTTCTAGTCTGTGGACTTCAGGTTTCACACCCCCAGTCTGCCAAAATCCCACTTTAGTCGAGGCAGCTTATGATTTAAAGGGCTAGCAGCTTCCATGAACCAAAGACGCATGATACATGCCTTCGGCCTAGTCCCAATGAAAGGCAGTGTGTTTGAGGGTGGAACTTATGATTTTTGGTCATTTTTGCTGCAATGGAGATACATTTCATCATGATAAAAACCTGGACCAGGATGTCCTTTTTCAAGAAGGATGATAAATCAAATACAAGAAACTGTGGACCATCAGATATAATTTCTTCCAGTTTGTAGTTGGAAAGTTATACCCCAAATTACACCTAGTTATATGCTTATTTTGCCATTGTCCATTTACACCCAAATATTAAGAACATAAGAACATAAGAAATAGGAGCAGGAGTAGGCCATCTGGCCCTTTGAGCCTGCCCCGCCATTCAATAAGATCATGGCTGATCTGTCGTGACTCAGTTCCACCTTCCGGCCCTCTCCCCATAACCCTTAATCCCTTCTCTTATCAAAAACCCATCAACCCACTTCTTAAAAATATTTAGCGAGGCAGCCTCCACCACTTCAACGGGCAGAGAATTCCAGAGATTCACCACCCTTTGAGTGAAGAAGTTCCTCCTCAACTCTGTTCTAAACCGCCTCCCCTTTATCTTGAGGCTGTGCCCCCTAGTCCTACTGTCTTTTTTGAGCGGGAAGAGTCTCTCCACCTCTATCCTATCCATCCCATTCATCATCTTATACGTCTCAATGAGATCTCCCCTCATTCTTCTAAACTCTAATGAGTACAAGCCTAGTTTATTCAGCCTCTCCTCATAGCTCAATCCCCTCAACTCCGGTATCAGCCTAGTAAACCTCCTCTGCACTCCCTCCAGGGCCAAAATATCCTTGCGCAGGTGCGGCGCCCAAAACTGCACTCAGTACTCCAGCTGCGGCCTCACCAATGCCCTATACGGTTACATTTGATGAAAAGTTGGAGACCTGAAGCATTGGCCTAGATTTTCACCAAATCGGGTTGACTCAGGAGTCATTTCAAAATGGCTTTCGGGACCTGATTCCGGAGTTCTCCGCTCTATCCTTGGGCTGTCTGTTTTTCCAGAGCGCCTTTAAAGGATATGGCGTGCCTCCTGTGATAGGCTCACGTTCTGCACTCCCAAGGTTTTTCATCAGTTGGGGAAATAAAGGGTTACAGCAATAAGGGAGGAAGGTGGATTTAATGAGTGTTAGGTCAACCATGATCTCATTGAATAGCAGATCAAGCTCAAAAGGCTATAAGGCCTAATCCTGTTCCTATTTCTTATGGTCTTAGGACCTGCATTGCAGAGATAAGTATCTCCAACACCTCACAGTTTTCATGGAATTGGGTCAAGCTTTTAACAGGTTACACTTCACAGTCCCTTAGTGAAATCATCAACCCAAGTGAGCATGTGACATTTGTGGCAAGTTTGCTTAATTTTCTGCGTTGAGGGGGCAGATACACTGGAAATTTATCCAATCTTATATCAGTGTTATCTAAAAGAATTGATTCTCAGAAGGGAACTTGAAAATTATTTATATAATACTAAAATTCATAAAAGGTAATCAACATGGATTGAGAAGTTCAAGATTCTCAATCAACTTTTTTGAAGATTCTATGACTCAGGGAAGAGTCATAGAATCCATAGGAGGCCATTTGGCCCATCGAGGCTGCACAAACAACAATCCCACCCAAGCCCCACCCCCATAATCCCACTAATTCCCCGATCATAAAGTGCAGATTAGCCTGGCCAATCTACACATCTTTGGAGTATGGGAGGAAACGGGAGTACGCATGGGAAAATGTTCAAACTCCACCCAGACAGTGACCCAAGGCCGGGATTGAACCAGGGTCCCTGGTGCTGTGAAGCAGCAGT
Organism: Prionace glauca; assembly: GCA_037974335.1. Classification (NCBI taxonomy): domain Eukaryota; kingdom Metazoa; phylum Chordata; class Chondrichthyes; order Carcharhiniformes; family Carcharhinidae; genus Prionace; species Prionace glauca. Next base: position 3,254,432 of record CM075731.1, on the reverse strand, counting down.
GCTAACCACTGTGCCACCGTATCACCCAGAGTCATGTATAGGTTCATTTATTAGTGTCACAAGTAGGTTTCCATCAACATTGCAATGAAGTTACTGTGAAAGTCCCCTAGCCACCACATTCCTGTTTGGGTACACTGAGGGAGAATTTAGCATGGCCAATGCACCCTAACCAGCACGTCTTTCAGACTGTGGGAGGGTATTGGTGTTAACAAATTGTCCCTAAATTAGTCGCCCCTCAATCTGGTCATGGTTACATTTGCGACCTTCGTAGTTCCTTGTGCTCTTGAATAGAGCAGGTGCCGTTCCAAGCTGTGATATAACCAGAAAGAATGCTTTCTCTGGTGCATTTGTTGATGAGAGTTGTAGCTAAAATGCCAAATTTCCTTAGTCTTCTGAGAAAATGGAGGCAATGGTGGACTTTCTTAACTATAGTGTCGGCATGGGAGGGCAGGTTGATGATCTGGACATCTAAAAACCTGAAGCTCTCGACCCTTTCTACATTGTCCCATTGATGTAGACAGGGGCATGTTCTCCTTTACACTTCCTGAAGTCGATGATAATCTCGTTCGTTTTGTTGACATTGAGGGAGAGATTATTATTTTACAGCTCAACAGTTCCAATGAATCTGTGAGTAAAAAAGTGTTTCATTATGTTCACTTTCGATAATACCAAAGGGTGCTTTACCTCTCCCTAAGTTGCCCCAGAACCCTGTCCAAAGAGGTACCAAGGTTATGAGTAAGAATCCACCAAGTTCAGACTTCTGCTCTCCGGTTATAATCTCTATGCTCCGGGTTTCAAAATTCCACTTCGGGCTTTAAATACCCAGCTGACCCCATGAACTCCAGCCTGCTCCGCTGCCTTGAAGATCAGAAATGTTGGGTTCATGGGTGGACTTAGAAATTTTGGGCCATTTCCGGGATTTTCGCCATGATGGAAAGGCTCTCCTTCATAGTCAAGATCCGGGCCCAAGTCTACCTCTCTGGTGAATATTATTATATTTCAATTTTATATTTCATTAATATAATTTTATAATTTAATTTTTATAATTTTAATTTTTTAAGTTAATAATTTAGTTTTAATTTTTATAATTTAATTTTATATTTAGATACCATTCAAAGCAGAGCAGGGGAGCTTTCCCGATATTCTGGTTATCGTTTATCAACCCGCGTCACTTGAATCAATTTCCTGGTCCTGATCATGTTGCTGTTTGTGGAATCTTGCTGTGTGCAAATTGCTGCCAAGTGTGTTACACTTCAAATATATTTCATTGGCTCAAAGAAACTTTGGGACATCCTGAGGTTGTGGAAATTCAGTAAAAAGTCTGACAACACCAGGTTTTAGTCCAACCGATTTATTTGATAATATTCTCACAAGCTTTCGAGGTTACCCTCTTCGTCAGGTGAATGGAGAGTTCTGGCCTCAGACAGAGCATATAAAGCACAGACAGTTTAGAGATTGCTGATTAGAATGCGAATCCTTACACCTAACCTGCTGTTCAAGTCTTAAAGTGGCCACTCACATTATCAGCCACTTTAAGACTTGAACAGCAGGTTAGGTGTAAGGATTCGCATTCTAATCAGTAATCTGTAAACTGTCTGTGCTTTATATGCTCTGTCTGAGGCCAGAACTCTCCATTCAAGTCTTAAAGTGGCTGATAATGTGAGTGGCCACTTTAAGACTTGAACAGCAGGTTAGGTGTAAGGATTCGCATTCTAATCAGTAAACTGTAAACTGTCTGTGCTTTATATGCTCTGTCTGAGGCCAGAACTCTCCATTCACCTGACGAAGAGGGTAACCTCGAAAGCTTGCTTGCTTGTGAAAATATTATCAAATAAATCGGTTGGACTAAAACCTGGTGTTGTCAGACTTTTTACTGTGTTTACGCCAGTCCAACGCCGGCATACCCACATCATGACTGTTGTGGAAATTGTCAATTTTATAAATTAACATCTCCAAACTATGGATGTGAGTGACAAAATTATTTATGCTGCGCTCACATTCCATTACAGTTTTAGCGCTGGAAAGTGATGAATTTATCAGTGCTCCCCGTATTGAAAACCAATTTCCTTTCCAGCGCAAGATATATAAAACACCAGATGGCAGTGTGTTCTTAACACAATGAATTTAATTGTCAAGGTTCTCACTGTGGTTTCTCTTTAGTGAGAACATTTTCAGTTAAATAAGTTACTAATATATCACAGAATCATAGATTCTCCCCACTGCAGCCCATCAAATCTGTACTGACTATCCAACACAGCATCCCACCCTTATCTCCATAACCCCACCATATTTAATCAGGGACAATTTAACGCAGAAATGTGGGAGGAAATTGGAAGAAATCCATGTAGACATTGGGAGAACGGGCAGACTCCACACAGACAGTCACCCGAGGCCAGAATTGAACCTGGATCCCAGGCGCTGTGAAGCAGCAGTGTTAACCAGCAGCATCCTTTAACAATGAAACCCAAAGTTTGGAATATATCAGGAAACGTGCTGAAGAAAATAAAGGAAAAATGCAGAAAAGAAAAAGTGGTAACCGGAACTGAGAGGAATTCCCTGTTTTATCCCAGTGAGAAAATGACCATCGCTGTGGGGGTTGGAAGTATGCAAATTAATGTTGTGTTTTTGAAATAGTACCGGCACGTGTGGTACCCCTGAGCATCTGGATTTCAGAACTGCCAATGATGTCGGTATTTCCAATTTAATCAATGGCTGGGAATTTCTGCTGGCAATAATACCAGAGCAAAATATTGTGCGACCACTGAAATGAGGATCTCAGCGACACGACCTCGATTCTGATTCCCCTGCCCCTAGCTGGTGACATAACGAGGTTCCTGCCCTGTTAGGCCTGGAAGCTAATTTCCATAAATTAGGAATCTGACTAAAGGGCTTCCCTGCTGTGTGTTAGAACCCTACAGTGTAGAAACAGGCCCTTCGGCCCATCGAGCCTGCACCGAACGCAATCCCACCCAGACCCTATCCCCATATCCCTACACATTTACCTGCTAATCCCTCTAACCTACACATCCCAGGACACTAAGGGGCAATTTTAGCAAAGCCAATGAACCTAACCCGCACATCTTTGGACTGTGGGAGGAAACCGGAGCACCCGGAGAAAACCCACGCAGACACGAGGAGAATGTGCAAACTCCACACAGGCAGTGACCCGAGCCGGGAATCGAACCCAGGACCCTGGAGCTGTGAAGCAGTGGTGCTAACCACTGTGCTACCGTTGCCTCCGCATTGGGAATTCTACTCTGGCTGGCGTGAAGTCATGTTGGCAGGGTTCACAACCGCAATTCAAAAACGGGAACCAGGCAGAGGGAACCTGTCAGGGATGCACAGGTAAGCTTAACAGCATCCCCTCCCCCACCCCACCCCCAACCCCCCCCCCGGAGGAGAGGGACCTATCTGGGCACTATCGTGCACACTGGCACAACCCCCTGGTCCAGGGAGATAGGGGATAGTGCCAGGGAGTGAGTCATGCCAGGGGACAGTGCAAGAGGATCCCTCTAGGAAGCTCCACTGTGGGAGGTTTCCCCTTATCTATGAGGGGTATTCCCTTCTCTGAGGGTTGGGGAAGATTCTTTTTCTTGCGGACCGGAATGTCCTTTAAAAAAGTTGGCCCGATCTCTGTGGAGCCGGATTTGTTAGCTCTCTCAGGTCTTAGCATGTTTTTCTTGAAGTGCTGGATTACTAATCCAGAAACTCAACAGAAACTCAAACACAGCAATTGGTGGAAATTGAATTCAAGAATAAAAACTGTGGAATGAAGAATCTACTGATGACCATGAAACAATTGTCAATTGTCAGAAAAACCCATCTGGTTCATCAATGTCATTTGGGGAAGGAAATCTGCCGTCCTTAGGTGGTCTGGCCTACATGTGATTCCAGAACCACAGCAGCGTGATTAACTCTCAACTGGCCTCAGGCAGCCAGGAACGGGCAATAAGTGTTGGCCATGAATGAATAACAAATAAATCTGGTGAGGAATGCCCTCTGGGTAGCTGCGTGCCAAAGCCAGTGCTTAGAATAAATACCAGAAAACGTTGCCCAATGGTACGGTTGTGCCATTGATGCTGTAAATCTGCCCAATGGGGCGTAGTTAGTAGGGTTTATTGATCTTACATTCCTCAATTCAAACCTTTTCTGAGATCCATGACAGAAGCAAGGTTGGTGATGAAACCACAGCTTTCACAGCCTAAACTTTTTTGATTTGATTTATTATCACATGTATTAGTTACAGTGAAAAATATTGTGTCTGTATGGGTGTCCTCCAGTTTCCTCCCACACTCCCAAGATGTGTGGGTTAGGTTGATTGACTGTGCTAAATTGACCCTTTGGGCTGGATTTTCCAGCCGTGCACTCCCCAAGGCGGGAAATTCCTACCCAAGGTCAACGCACCTTTGCACAGTCCGTCCTCACCCACTACGATTCCTACGGTGGGAACATAAGAACATAAGAAATGGGAGCAGGAGTAGGCCATCTGGCCCTTCGAGCCTGCCCCGCCATTCAATAAGATCATGGCTGATCTGTCGTGGCTCAGCTCCACCTTCCCGCCCTCTCCCCATAACCCTTAATCCCTTGGGAAATTCCATCCTTAGTGTCAGGGGGAATTAGCCGGGTAAATACATGGAGTCATGGGGGTGTGGCTTAAGTGGGATTGTTGTCAGTGCAGACTCAATGGGCTGAATGGTCTCCTTGTGCACTGCCGAGATTCAATGGATTCTAAGCCCCCTTCCTGCATTGACCCTGACATTCAGGTACTGAAGACCACAGGGAAGTTTATGCCTCTGGTTCCAAGTGCAGAAATGAGTCAGATCGATAAAAGAATATTCAAAAAAAACATCCTTCAGTCACAAACACTACGTATCAAGAATTTTCTCATTGTGTTGGCGAGTAGATAATTGAAATGTCGAAAGAATGGATAAAATGTCACTGAATCATGAAAAGCTGAACCCTTTCATTTTTTTTTCCCCATTTGTACTTCTATTTGGATCCATAAAATTCAAATTATTCCGAATATAGCCAGGAAAGGTAGTTACTCGTTAGCTGCACGGAGAGTTAAACATGTAATTACTCTGTACAGCTTTCCATCCTATCGCACTTCACCAGCCAGGAACTGAATGTCATTTAATTGAAGAGATGAGGACTCAAGCCTACAATTGCTGTCTGCAATGCAAACAGTTTGAACTGATAGGGAAAATCATTTTGAGCAAATGACTGGAGATCAGTTGATGAGAAACCATTACATCACACCAGTAAATTGCTCTGTCAGTTCTGATACCAGAATCCAATATTCTGTACTGGATACTGTGACAACAAGGTTCCCAGAAGCGTATATTTATTGGAGTATGGGGTCTTACTTCGGTGACTCAGAGAGGTCATTTAGAACCTAGAAATTCTTCCCTGACAACACTGGCTCTTCTTTGCTTGATGTGGAAGGTGGTTAGCACTGCTGCCTCACAGCGCCAGGGGCCTGGGTTCAATCCCCGGCTTGGGTGACCCGACTGTGTGAAGTCTGCACGTTCTCCCCGTGTCTGCGTGGGTTTCCTCCCACAGTCTGGTTAGGTGCGTTGGCCGCGCTAAATTCTCTCTCTGCGTACCCGAGCAGGTGGCGACCAGGGGATTTTCACAGTAACTTCATTGCAGTGTTAACGCAAGCCGACTTTTGACAATAATAAATGAAATTTAGACAGTGGCCCGTTCCGATGAGGGCCACCGTATTAGAAATTTACAAATTTTAATTTCAAACAAACCTTGCTGCTGGAAAACAGTTGGTGGGTTTTAAATGTGCAAAGTGTCATTTACTACTGCCTTCACACACATTTGAAATGGAATATAAAATTCCATTCTCGTCATCCTTTTTATTTTGCCTTGAACTTCCTCTGATTTTCTTTTCTTTAACTTGCCTTTTGTGACCATTCTAATGGATGAAATACACTGGGTAGTCAATGCAATGGCTCGGAACGCATCAATTTTCTCTTTTAATTGTGTATTTTCACATTCCTGGCAGCCTTCACAGCAAGCTGCTGTTTCCCATGGAGTACTGAAATACCATGCTGACATCAGTTACTAATAGATTCCAGATTTAACTCACTGTAAGTTCAAATAAAAATCTGCTACGTTTTGACAGTGTAAATGTAAATAATGTGATCAGCGAGACTTCTAACCTTGAGTGGTTTAAATTTATGACTTCTCCCGTGAATTTGGAGTATTTTTAGAGCCTCAATGAAGTTCTGAGATCACTAAGGTCTTGTTTGTACTGTGTATTTTTAGCAACTAGAAGCTGTGTTTGCCATCTTGTCTCATACAGTTGAAGTATTGTTAGAGTCACAGAATTTACAGTGCAGAAGGAGGGCATTTGGCCTATCGACCTGTGCTGACAATAATCCCACCCAGGTGCTGTCCTATCCCCATCACTCCACATATTTATCCCCCTGACATTCAGGGGCAAGTTTTCATGGCCATTCAACCTAACCCCGCACATCTTTGTATTGTGGGAAGATACTGGAGGAAACCCATACAGATACGGCATTGGTGAGGCCGCAGCTGGAGTACTGTGTGCAGTTTTGGGCGCCGCACCTGCGCAAGGATATTTTGGCCCTGGAGGGAGTGCAGAGGAGGTTTACTAGGCTGATACCAGAGTTGAGGGGATTGAGCTATGAGGAGAGGCTGAATAAACTGGGCTTGTACTCGTTAGAGTTTAGAAGAATGAGGGGAGATCTCATTGAGACGTATAAGATGATGAATGGGATGGATAGGATAGAGGTGGAGAGACTCTTCCCGCTCAAAAAAGACAGTAGGACTAGGGGGCACAGCCTCAAGATAAAGGGGGGGGCGGTTTAGAACAGAGTTGAGGAGGAACTTCTTCACTCAAAGGGTGGTGAATCTCTGGAATTCTCTGCCCGTTGAAGTGGTGGAGGCTGCCTCGCTAAATATTTTTAAGAAACGGGTTGATGGGTTTTTGATAAGAGAAGGGATTAAGGGTTATGCGGAGAGGGCGGGAAGGTGGAGCTGAGCCACGACAGATCAGCCATGATCTTATTGAATGGCGGGGCAGGCTCGAAGGGCCAGATGGCCTACTCCTGCTCCTATTTCTTATGTTCTTATGTTCTTATGATATCAGCAAACTCCATACAAACAGTCACTCGAATTGGGAATCGAACTTGGGTCCCCGGAGCTGTGAGGCAGCAGGGCTAACCCACTGTGCCACTGGATATTAGGGCCAAAACTCTCCAATGTCAGACCCCCGCCTCAGCGAGAACGGAAAATTGGGCGCTCAGTCAAATCTCCATTCACTACAGTAGGACCAGGGAATCCCAGCCACAGATGAGGTTGAAGAATTCCGGCCCAGTTTTTTGCGACAAGAGGTTAAATTTTTATTATTTTGTGAGCTTAAGAATATGATTTTCCAGCACTGCTCGCCGCAGGGCTGGAAAATCCTGCCCGAGGACAACGGACCTTTGCATAGTCTGTGTCCCGCCTGCTACCATTCCCAGGGTGGGTGGGATGGTAAAATTCCATCCTAAATGCCAAAAAGGGGAAGAGGAGACATTTTTATTCAATCAAAAATTTTCTTTTACATTTGGGCCAGGATTAATAGTGAAAAGCCAAGTTTATTTTTAAAGCCAAACTTTAAAGTAAATAATACCCCAAGCCCAGCAGCGCCTAGAATTTCTTGAAACCCCGTTCTTTTTAAAAAGTCGGGATACTATACAAGCATAAAAGACATTGATAAGCAAACACTTGGACAGGAAGATTTTTAAACTATTTTTATTTTCTTATAAGGCACTGCTGAACTTTAGATCTCCACAATACGACGGAAGGAACCAACTGTGGGCACAATGGCACCCCAGTCACTGTATCTCTTGTATTCTCCGGGTCTCAGGAAGTACTGTCGGCCTCTGTAGTTGGGATGTTCATAGAAGATCCAGTAACCGTCCATCACATGGCAGGAGTGAATGTCATGGTAACGGAAACGATCGTAGACAGAGGGACAGTCATCCGTGAATTCCATCATCTGTCCCCCAAAGTTAGGCCTCTCGTGAATCTTTATTTTGTATAAAGCCCCACTAGCCTGTGAGATAAAACATTTCATTTCTTACTTGGTTTCGATCAATGTTACCCACAGTTGCTGGAGTTCATTACCCCTGAAACAAACGTACCCTTTCAACACAAGGTGATCACCAAAAAGTAGCTCTCGTCATTGAAGTAAGGGCGAATCGCCAGAGTTCACCTCCTCTGCAGGATCTCTGCATCACATTCTCCAGCCATCAAGAAATGGCTGAAGGAGCTGGATACTGCACTGGCAGTGAGCCCAAACAATATTTTGGCAATATTACTGAAGACTCGTGTTCCAGAACTTGCTTCACCCCTAGCTATCAACCCTGGCATCTATCCAACAAGGTGGAAAATTGCTCAGGTATTTTCTGTATACGATAAGCAGGACAAATCCAACCCAGTTAATTAGCGCCCCATCAGTCTACTCTCAGTCATCGATAAAGTGATGGAAGGAGTTATCAACAACTCTGTCAGAGCGATACTTGATTAGCAATAATCCCCTCAGTTTGGGTTCTGCCAGGGCTACCCAACTCTTGACCTTATTACACCATTGGCTCAAATATAGACAAAAGAATTGGATTCTAGAGGCGAGGTGAGAGTGACATTTGATCAAGTATTCTATCAAGAAGTGTTAGCAAAAATAGAGGCCATGGAAATCATGTGGCAAACTCCCCGCTGGTTGGAATCATGCCTGGTACAAAGGAAGGTGGTTTGGTTGTTACATTCCAGGTTGTGACAATTCCTTAAAATGTTCTCCTTAATCTTCTTTCTGGTTTCTTTGCTAATTATCTTAAATCTGTGTCCTCTGTTTGCTGACCCATCCACATGCACTGAAAACAGTTTTTCATTCTTTAATCCATCAAGGGTGGCTTGGTTAGCACTGCTGCTTCACTGTGCCAAGGACCCGGGTTCGATTCCAGCCTTGGGTGACTGTAGATTTGTACATTCTCCCTGTGTCTGTGTGGGTTCACGGAATCGAATCTCTACAGTGCAGAAGAGACCATTCGGCGCATCAAGTCTGCATAAACTCTTCGAAGGAGTACCTTAATCATCTCCTCAGCTCTAATCTCACACATTTACTATGGCTAATCTAGGCATTCTTTAATCTAGGCATCTTGAGACGCCTAAGGGCAATTTAACCTGCACATCTTTGGACTGTGGGAGGAATCCGGAGCTCCCAGAGGAAACCCATGTAGACACGGCAGGAACACGCAAACTCCACACGGACAGTCACCCAAGGCTAGGATCGAACCCAGGTCTCTGGTGCTGTGAGGCAGCTGTGCTAACCACTCTGCCTCCTCCACCCACTCCTTTATTTGAGCTTTATTTGAAGTTTTATAAGGCAAATGACATTTTAGAAAATTAGACTACATTTCTCCTTGTTCCTCTGTTCATTAGAGTCTGCAAAGAGATCATGTGAAGTATGATGAAGTATGATCATGTGAAGTATGATCATGTGAAGTATGATGATGTCTCTTGTGTTTTTTAGCATCATTATGAGTGATGAGAAGTTAACAAACCTGTACATTTCTTACATATTACATAGATTAAAATTTAACCTTTGTCAGTATAGAAACTATATGAACAACAACTAAACATTACAAGAACATAAGAACATAAGAAATAGGAGCAGGAGTCGGCCATCTGGCCCTTCGAGCCTGCCCCGCCATTCAATAAGATCATGGCTGATCTGTCGTGGCTCAGTTCCACCTTCCCGCCCTCTCCCCATAACCCTTAATCCCCTCTCTTATCAAAAACCCATCAACCCGCATCTTAAAAATATTTAGCGAGGCAGCCTCCACCACTTCAACGGGCAGAGAATTCCAGAGATTCACCACCCTTTGAGTGAAGAAGTTCCTCCTCAACTCCGTTCTAAACCGCCTCCCCTTTATCTTGAGGCTGTGCCCCCTAGTCCTACTGTCCTTTCTGAGCGGGAAGAATCTCTCCACCTCTATCCTATCCATCCCATTCATCATCTTATACGTCTCAATGAGATCTCCCCTCATTCTTTTAAACTCTAACGAGTACAAGCCCAGTTTATTCAGCCTCTCCTCATAGCTCAACCCCCTCAACTCTGGTATCAGCCTAGTAAACCTCCTCTGCACTCCCTCCAAGGCCAAAATATCTTTGTGCAGGTGCGGCGCCCAAAACTGCACACAGTACTCCAGCTGCGGCCTCACCAATGCACTATACAACTGCAGCAAGACCTCCCTACTTTTATATTCAATCCCCTTCGCTATGAAGGCCAGCATCCCATTCGCCTTCCTGACCACCTGCTGCACCTTCACCCGGAAGACTGGAAACTAATTGAAAATGATAATCGCATAAGGTCACTTACATAGCTATATGTGCGACATGACTTGATATTGTCATTGAATCCCATCCAGCGCTGGTAGTCAGGATATTCTCCCTCGGTCAGAACATACTGGTATCCCATGTAATTGGGTCTCTCGTACACCACCCACCAGTCACTCTCCACACGGATGGAGTTACAGCGACTGAAGTAAGGGGACAGGTCGGGACAGTCACTGCTGCACTCATAGTGTTGACCCTGGAAGTTCCTGTCCTCGTAAAAGGTGACCTGCGGTGTTAGAAATAAGATAGCTAGTCTGGAGCATTATTAGTTTTAACAGAACAAGATATCACTGAACGGAAATAATTGTTACCTTAACCATTTTGATGACACTACCAGTTGTGTGCCAGAGGTTGGAGATCATGGCTTTTTATAGATCCATCCTTTGTTATTTCATTGAAGAATTCCAAGTCAGCAGATTCTTCCGTGAAGTGTCTTGAACTGTCTGTTGGCAACGATTTGATTTATTGATGCATAAAGTCCAGGCCACGTGTGAGGCCTTTGTTCACTAGAAGTACCACGGCAAGTCACGAACCCACACCATATTTTTATATCTGAAAATAAAATACTGAGGATCCTTAAGCTTCGGTGTAATTAGAAGCCGTTTGTTTTACAAGATTAAATGAAGCATTCAAAACAGAACTCTTCCATCAAAGCAGAATATTTGGAATTTAAATGAATGCAAGGAATGTACAGTCTCGACTTCTGGTAATATTACACAATGAATCAACTTGCAGCAACAAATGGAGTGTTTTATAGAATTAGTACAGATCCAGGCAATCTTCCTGAATGAGACAGTCTTGCAGAGTAAGCTCCATACAAAGCCTCTGTCTACCTTATCTCACCTTACCCTTTCAACAAATGCATCTATGGCTTTCTTCCTCATGGTAAGAAATCTCACAACACCAGGTTAGAGTTCAACCAGTTAATTTGATAGGAAAACCCAAAAGCTTTCGGAAACGGTGTTGGACTCTAACCTGGAGTTGTGAGTCTTCTTACTGTGTTTACCCCAGTCCAACGCCGGCATCTCTGCATCATTTCTTACTCATGGACGTATTTAGTTTCCTCCTTCGATGCATCTATCACAATCACCCGCAAACTTTCCATTTGATCAAGAGTTCCACTGCGTAAGTCAGGTTCTCCTGAATTCCTTACTGGATTTATTGGCCACTGTCCCGTGTTGAAATAGGAGATCTTCTGACACAGTGAGTAATGTACCTGCCTCTGAGCCAGAAGCACGGGGCTGACGTTTCAACTCAGTACCTGATGGTCAAGAAAGGTGTATTCATAATGTGGCCAATAGGTTGAGTGTCAACCTGAAATATCCTTCCAAACACAGTAGCAGGAAGAATAAGGGAGACTCATGGTTAGCTACACCGAATGTGGCTGACATCTCTTTCCCCCTGCAAAACATAAGCCTCTGGCGACAAACTGCTCCTGGAATTATTAGCTCTGGAAATAGGCAAAAGTCTGCTTTACAGCACTATTCGGTACGGGAAGAGGATTGGATTCGCAATTGGAAGACAGTAGTTGGAATTATCACGTGAGTCCATTTTACAGGTTAGTCAAATGCCTTTTGATATTCTGAGGGATCGGAATTAGTTCCAATGAGCTTTGGTGATCTCTCATCCCAGGTGACTCCAACCTCCCTCCTAATTCATTATGATTCCTCCTGCCTGAGTTCTCTCTCCAGATAGGCACTCTGGCCCACACTCAGGGCCACCCCTATCAATTTGCCATCTTATTTGACCCTGCTACTTCCACAGAGTTAAGGAGAAACCATTATAAATGTCAGCCATATCGCTGCCTAATTACAAAAATTGGTAGTCTGTAATTTAGCTGAAATAAGAGCAGGACGGGGTCTCGTGCAAACAGAGAATCCCTGCAGTGCAGAAGGAGGCCATTCTGCCCATTGGGTCTGCACTGACACTCCGGTAACAATTCCACCCAGGCCCTATCCTCATAACATAAGAACATAAGAACATAAGAAATAGGAGCAGGAGTAGGCCATCTGACCCTTCGAGCCTGCCCCGCCATTCAATAAGATCATGGCTGATCTGTCGTGACTCAGTTCCACCTTCCCGCCCTCTCCCCATAACCCTTAATCCCCTCTCTTATCAAAAACCCATCAAACCCCATGTATTTACCCTGCTAATCCACCTAACCTACATATCTTTGGACAGTAAGGGGCAATTTAGCATGGCCAATCCACCTGCATCTTTGGACTACAGGAGGAAACGAGAGCATCCAAAGGAAACCCACACAGACACAGGGAGAATGTACAAACTCCACACAGACAGCGACCTGAGGCTGGAATCGGACCAGGGTCCCTGGAGCTATGAGGCAGCACTGCTAACCACTGTGCCTCTGCGCCACCCCTCATGGACAAGATAAGCTTGGAGAGAGCTGGAGGGACACAAGAGAAAGATATAAATGTGGGGCTAGGAGAGGGCTTTGAAGAAAGTTTGACCCAGTGGGACAGAGGGAGGGAAGAGAGTGACAGAAGCAACTGGTAGATGGGCTTGCTATCTCATTTTCCACTTTTAAGACACTCCTTATAATATGAACCTTTGACCAAGCATTTGGACATCTGCCTCAGTATCTCCTTCTGTGACCTAGTGTTGTGTGTCTGTGAAGCACCCTAAGGTGTTTTATAGATAGATGTTGCTGCTGCTGTTCTGACATGTATTTAATTGCTAGTGAGTAACTTAATCCAACTCTAAAACCTGGACTAATTTGCAGGTTATGGGGTGGCGCAGTGGATAACACTGCTGCCTCACAGCTCCAGTGACCTGGGTTCGATTCCCAGCTTGGGTCTGTGCAGAGTTTGCATGTTCTCCCCGTGTCTGCATGGGTTTCCTCCGGGCGCTCCGGTTTCCTCCCACACTCCAAAGGTGTGCGGGTTAGGTTGATTGGCAATGATGAATTGCCCCTTTGTGTCCCGGGAAGTGTGGGTTAGAGAGATTGGCGGAGTAAATGTGTGGGGAGATGGGGATAGGGCCTGGGAGGGATTGTTGTTGGTGCAGACTCGATGGGCCGAATGGCATTCATCTGCACGGTGGGGATTTTGTGTGCCGATCATTCATTGGTATAGTTTTTGCTTGGTGAGATGCACAAATTCTGTAAAATCTCCAAGCACTACATTATGTTGAGTTGAAAGCTTTGATAAAACAAGAGTTTGAAAACATTTTGAGACCTCATTTTGGAAAATATGCAGTGCACAGATGTTTGACAGACAAAGGACAAAAGAATACGCAGTGAAAAAAAAGGTGAAAGTCCACGTGACAGATTTTCCCAAAGAAAACATTTCAAAATGTTTTTTGGGCATCATGACAGCTCAGAGACTATCTCTGCTGCTGTGCAGACACATGGATTTGGGCCTGTGTCCGTGGGAGTTTGCGCGTTCTCCCCGTGGTTGCGTGGGTTTCCTCCGGGTGCTCCGGTTTCCTCCCACATCCCAAAAATGTGCTTTTAGGCTGATTGATTGGGTAACAAATTGTCCCTATATTGGACCTCCCTGATCCTCACACATTAGGCATAGACTAAAATCATGAATAGGTCACTGACCATGGGACGGCGGCGCGGGCTCGTTGGGCCGAAGGGCCTGTTTCCCGTGCTGTGTTGTTCTTTGTTCTTTGTTCAAAATCCGTTCTGAAAATTTTTGAAACAATCTTGTAAATAAGGTTGCCCACAAAGATTGCTTCCTGTTGGTCACATTTTTGTATCAAGGTTTACCATTATAATTTGCCAGCCAAAATTTCCAAATCCAATTTTGCTGCAACTCCCCCAATGATATAGTTCCAGGAGATGGCCACTGAATGACTCTGTAGTTTAGTCTATTTATTAGTGTCACACGTAGGCTTATCTTAACACTGCAATGAAGTTACTGTGAAAATCCCCTAGTTGCCACACTCTGGCGCCTGTTCGGGTACACTGAGGGAGAATTTAGCACGGCCAATGCACCCAACCAGCGTGTCTTTCGGGCTGTGGGAGGAAACCGGGGCACTCAAAGGAAACCCACGCAGACACGGGGAGAATGTGCAGACTCCACAAAGACAGTTACCCCAGGCTGAAATTGAACCTGGGTCCCTGGCACTGTGAGGCCAGCCAAAATATGAGTTTCTGATATTCCCAACACAGTTGCCATCCTTTCATTTCAGTTAGGATCAAGGGGGAAGTTCTCCTGTGCAGCCCACTACAAGAATCGGAGAGGATGGTGAGGGGGAGCAGGGGAATGTGGGGGAAGTGGACCATGCATTGATCCAATGGCCGTGGGTGGGGTTCTCCGGTTTTGGGGCGAGCACAGGCGAAAGATCCCACCCCAAGTGTCAAATCAAGCACAAGCTCAGATGCAAACGTCTTTTCTTGTCAGCTTGGATTTTGTAGGGACCATGAATTGGGATTCAATTTGAATTGGAATTGGTTTTTGGACCGAGTAAGGAGATGGATTCATGGTCTTGACCACTCTGCATCTTGGCTTTGTAACTTTAAGAATGAAGTAAAAACTAAAATCATTTTATATACCTATGAACTAACCGTGGACAATGCCACAGGCAACTCCATGGTGCAGCTTGAAAAAAGCTGGTAATTGCTCACTTAGTTATTCATTTAATATTTTCATTAGATGTTGAAATATTCCGAGAGTTAACATATTTCACCATTGTCAACAAGAAGTGTTGTTTTCGATGCTAGCTTTTAACTGCGCAGTGGTATAAAATTGGAATAATTCTCAGGAAAGCTATAAAATGATTTCCAGTCTCACATTTTACTCCCCGCTGCAATATCAAAATCCATCCCTCAGATTTTGGATTTGAAATCTTGAACTTGTTACGACGGATATAGAAATAAATCACCAAACCAGCAGCATTGGGTGATTTTTTGCAATCATTAAATGATTGAATCAATGGCCAGCATAAAAAAGGTTTGCTGTAAAATCTCATCAAAGTGAGTTTTGTGTTTTTTAATGTGTTTGAAATGTTTCATTAAAAAATTGCTTTTCCTTTATTTCGCCTTCTGTAGCTGTGAGTGAGACATTAATCTGCAGATATGAGGGCAACACAGTGGTTAGCACTGCTTCCTTATGCCGCCAGGGACCCAGGTTCGATTCCCGGCTTGGGTCAATATCTGTGTGGAATTTGCATGTTCTCCCCGTGTCTGCATGGGTTACCTCCCAGCGTTCTGGTTTCTTCCCTCAGTGCAAAGATGCGCAGGTTAGATAAATTGGCCATGCTAAATTTCCCCTTAGTATCAGGGGATCAGCTCGGGTAAATGCTGTGGAGTTATGGGGGTAGGGCCTGGGTGGGATTGTTGGTACAGACTTGATGGGCCAAATGGCTTCCTTCTACACCGTCTGGATTCTATCATTCTATGAATGGTCATTGGAATTGGTTTAAGGCACCATGATGTGATCTTCACTATTCTAAGTTGCTAAATTGGTCCAAAACATTCATCAAATAATAAGAGAAAAATTCAAACACATCAAGGATGTGTTTGCATGCATGCATGCAGAGGAGGTTTACTAGGATGATACCAGAGTTGAGGGGGTTGAGCTATGAGGAGAGGTTGAATAAACTGGGCTTGTACTCGTTAGAGTTTAGAAGAATGAGGGGAGATCTCATTGAGACGTATAAGATGATGAATGGGATGGATAGGATAGAGGTGGAGAGACTCTTCCCGCTCAAAAAAGACAGTAGGACTAGGGGGCACAGCCTCAAGATAAAGGGGGGACGGTTTAGAACGGAGTTGAGGAGGAACTTCTTCACTCAAAGGGTGGTGAATCTCTGGAATTCTCTGCCCGTTGAAGTGGTGGAGGCTGCCTCGCTAAATATTTTTAAGAAGCGGGTTGATGGGTTTTTGAGAAGAGAAGGGATTAAGGGTTATGGGGAGAGGGCGGGAAGGTGGAGCTGAGTCACGACAGATCAGCCATGATCTTATTGAATGGCGGGGCAGGCTCGAAGGGCTAGATGGCCTACTCCTGCTCCTATTTCTTATGTTCTTATGTTAAAAGGATTGCTGGCCCTATCCATGTGACCCTATTGCTGCTGCAACGCCCCCCCCCCCCACTCCCCAGCTTGCCCGCACCGCGCACTCCCCCTCCCACTTGGCCCATCGAGTCTGCACCAATTATGGTCGCACCCTAGCCCTATCCCCATAACCCCATGCATTTACCCGAGCTGGTCCTCCTAACACTAATGGACAACTTAGCATGGCCAACAGGGGAGGCAATGGCCTAGTGGTATTATCACTCAACTATTAATCCAGAAACCCAGGTAAAGTTCCAGGAACCTGGGTTCAAATCCTGCCGTGGCAGCTGGTGGCATTTGAATTCAATAAAATAATCTGGAATTAAGAATCTTCTCCCCGTGTCTGTGTGGGTTTCCCCCGGGTGCTCTGCTTTCCTCCCATAGTCTGAAAGACGTGCTGGTTAGGGTGCATTGGCCATGCAAAATTCTCCCTCAGTGTACCCGGATTGGCGCCAGAATGTAGTGACTAGGGGGTTTGCACAATAACTTCACTGTGGTGTTAATATAAGCCGAAATAAACTCAAAAATGTAACCTTTAACAGGCGGAGGCAGGGATTGTGAACAATACACTCCTAATCCCAAGAAGCAAAAAGGGGAATGGATTCCAGGAGAGCCATCCTGTTTGCTTTTGATTCATGCCATGGAGTCCAGTAGAAATTTTAGATAGGAGTTTGGCTTAAAACTTTATCTGAAGGATCGTATCTCCAATGGTATAGCATTAATTGAACATAAGAACGTAAGAAATAGGAGCAGGAGTAGGCCATCTGGCCCCTCGAGCCTGCCCCGCCATTCAATAAGATCATGGCTGATCTGTCGTGGCTCAGTTCCACATTCCCGCTCTCTCCCCATAACCCTTAATCCCCTCTCTTATCAAAAACCCATCAACCCGTTTCTTAAAAATATTTAGCGAGGCAGCCTCCACCACTTCAACGGGTAGAGAATTCCAGAGATTCACCACCCTTTGAGTGAAGAAGTTCCTCCTCAACTCCGTTCTAAACCGCCCCCCCTTTATCTTGAGGCTGTGCCCTCTAGTCCTACTGTCCTTTCTGAGCGGGAAGAACCTCTCCACCTCTACCCTATCCATCCCTTTCATTATCTTATACGTCTCAATAAGATCCCCCCTCATTCTTCTAAACTCTAACGAGTACAAGCCCAGTCTATTCAGCCTCTCTTCATAGCTCAACCCCCTCAACTCCGGTATCAGCCTAGTAAACCTCCTCTGCACTCCCTCCAAGGCCAAAATATCCTTGCGTAAGTGCGGCGCCCAAAACTGCACACAGTACTCCAGCTGCGGCCTCACCAGTGCCCTATACAGCTGCAGCAAGACCTCCCTGCTTTTATATTCAATCCCCCTCGCGATGAAGGCCAGCATCCCATTCGTCTTCCTGACCACCTGCTGCACCTGCAAGCTGGGTTTTTGCAACTCATGCACAAGGACCCCCAGGTCCCTCTGCACCATAGCATGCTGCAGCTTTTTGCCCTGTAAGTAGTAGTCCTTCCTACCATTATTCCTACCAAAGTGGATCACCTCACACTTGCCAACACTGTATTCCATCTGCCAGGTCCTCGCCCACTCGCTCAGCCTATCCAGATCCCTCTGCAGACTTTCTACACCCTCCGCGCAATTTGCTTATTTCCACTTATTTTTGTGTCATCAGCAAAAAGATTAATTGCCATTAACAGAGGAGATGTCAGGGGTAAGTTTTTCACTTAGAGGGTGGGGGTTCAATGGTATTGGTCAGTGGTGGTGGAGCTCACTGGGGTCTTTTAAGAGGCTTCTGGATGAGTACATGCGACTTAACGAGATTGAGGGTTATGATAGGTATGGATATGATCAGCGCAACTTGGGGGCCGAGGGGCCTGTTTGAGCTGTAGTGTTCTATGTTCTAATTCAATGCTGCAGTGATTGATTCTAACTGTGGGGTAATATTGGACTCAGTGATATAGTTTATGTCAGTTGGTTTTGCATTGTATGTTGTGTATTTGTGATGTATGAAAATGCTAACATTTACATGTTTCTTCGCTGAAATAATATGAATATTTATCCCTTTTCCCTCTCCCATTTTATCAGAGATTGTGCATGGATTTATTACCTCTGAGGAAACACTTGTTTGAGCGCAATAGAATTCTAGCGTCAAATCCGAGCTTGAAGTAAATAAGACAAGACCATTAAAAGATTCCAGAGTGATTAGGAATTTCACCAGTGAAGGAACTCTTCAAGTAGTTTGACAAAGATTAGCTTTTGCATGAAAAAGGGATTGGAGATGCTTCAGTGATCAAAGTCCTCCAGATTCCTTGTAAAAATAAGTCTGTTCCATTGATCCACGAGGATGAATTGGTTTGACATTCCCAGCCTACTGTACCATGCATGTTCCAATCCATGTCGGTCCGAAGGGGAGCACAATGTGAAAGCACGGATAGTCTGCATTGTTCTTATGCCAGTGCAATGTAAGAGCTGACACTCTGATGTCTGTTCAAGCCGATGAGGAGGGTTTTATCACATCTTCAAAGATGCTGTGCAGAAATAATCACTGACTTTAGTACATTTACGGAATCCATCCTTAAATATTAGGAAGATACATAGCCAGACCCTTGGAAACTTAATTGGTAAATATATATCACCCAATGTGGTGCAGATTCAAAGCTCATTTACCTTGGCTAATCCACCTAACCTAACCACAGTGGCACAGCAGTTAGTGCTGCTTCCTCACAGTGCCAGGGACGCAGGTTCGATTCCGGCCCCGTGTTTTATACGGTTTAAAAAGTTTCATTTTATGAAGCTTACATTAACACTGCAATAAAGTTACTGTGATAATCCCCCAGTTGCCACACTCTGGCGCATGTCTGGATACACTGAGAGTTAATTTAGCATGGTTAATTTAACATGCTACTAACCGGCACCTCTTTCAAACTGTGGGAGGAAACCGGAGCACCCGGAGGAAACTCATGCAGACACGAGGAGGAACGTGCAAACCCCACACAGGCAGTGACCCAAGCTGGGAATCGAACCCGGGTCCCTGGCGCTGTGAGGCAGCAGTGTGAGGCAACCACAGTGCCAGTGTGTTGCCCAATGTGAGACCTTCATGGGTAACCTCAGCCAGTATGGGATTTGAACCTGCGCTGTTCTGCATCATTAACAGTAAACTAAGTTAAAAGTGACCTCAGTGCCAACATCATGGATTAGCACATTCATTATGTTAAGCCCTCACACTGCACCTTCCCCCGTTATCTTCGGAACAACAATATGAATCAGTCTCTTAACAATTGAAATGACCTTTGTTTTTAAACTCCGACCCCCCCCCCCAATTCCTGATCCTCAGGTTGAGTCTCTGGGGAGTTGTCCTTGATCACATCCTAGTAACTGGCCCACCCAGTCAGAGAGTTGGAAATAGGCCCCGGAGTGAGTCAAACACCTCTCTGAGCATCCAGAATGATTTGCTGTTCTTCTGTCCGCAATTCATGGTCGTCACAACCCTATAGTCTGATGGGAGTGAGTACGATAAGTCCTGATCTGTTTCTTCAGGAAGTGCCAAGCAGTATTTGGACCAGGTATAACTGTGGGTATTCTGTTCTTCTGGGAAAGAGGCCTTTGGCTTTTCAGACCTGGATCCAGACTTGCTGGCTCGGCATCAAAGTGGCAAAGCTATTACTCTGTAACTTTGTAGTTTAGTTATTAGTATCACAAATAGGTTTATATTAGCCACTAAAGTGGATACTCAAGTGGAGCCACTCAAGTGGATAGAGCTGTGAAGAAGGCTTATAGTGTGTTAGCGTTTATTAACAGAGGGTTTGAGTTTAAGAGCCTTGGGGTTATGCTGCAATTATACCAGACGTTGGTGAGACCACATTTGGAATATTGTGTTCAGTTCTGGTCACCTCACTATAAGAAGGATGTGGAAGCATTGGAGAGAGTGCAGAGGAGATTTACTAGGATGCTGCCTGGTTTGGAGGGTAGGTCTTATGAGGAAAGGTTGAGGGAGCTGGGGCTTTTCTCTTTAGAGCGGAGGGGGATGAGAGGCGACTTAATTGAGGTTTATAAGATGATGAGAGGGATAGATAGAGTGGACGTGCAGAGACTATTTCCTCGGGTGGATGTAGCTGTTTCTAGGGGGCATAACTATAAGGTTCATGGTGGGAGATATAGGAGGGATGTCTGAGGTAGGTTCTTCACTCAGAGAGTGGTTGGGGTGTGGAATGCACTGCCTGCTGTGATAGTGGAGTCAGACACTTTAGGAACTTTCAAATGGTTATTGGATAGGCAAATGGAGCAATTTAGCACGGCCAATGCACCCTAACCAGCACGTCTTTCAGACTGTGGGAGGAAACCAGAGCACCCGGGGGAAACCCACACAGACACGGGGAGAATATGCAGACTCCGCACAGACTGTGACCCAAGCTTGGAATCGAACCCGGGACCCTGGCGCTGTGACAGGAAACTGTGTGAAGTTTGCACATTCTCCCCGTGTCTGCATGGGTTTCCCCTGGCTTTCTCCCACAGTCCAAAGATGTGCAAGTTAGGTTGACTGGCCGTGCTAAATTGTCCCTTAGTGTCAGGGGGATTAGTGGGGTACATACATGGGGTTACAGGGATAAGGATTGTTGTTGGTGTTGGCTTGGTGAGCTGAATCACCTCCTTCTGCACTGGAGAAACTCCAGGTTTCTATGATTCAATGAGACACACTTTTGGACCATGGCAGGAAACCGGAGCACCCGGAGGAAATGCAGACACAGGAAGAACATACAAACTCCACAGAGATAGTCACTGAAGGCCAGAAGCAAACCCAGATCTCTGGCACTGTGAGGCAGCAGTGCTAAATATAGGTGGGTACGAGAATCGGTGGCATTGTGGTCAGTGCAGACTCGATGGGCCAAATGACCTCCTTCTGCACTGTAGAGATTCTTGAAACACTGCTGTCCCCGAGGAGTAGGTACACCCACAGCGCTGTTTGGAAGGGGATTTAAGATTTGAGCCAGCAATGGTGAAGGAGTGGCAATATATTTCCAAGTCAGGATGGTGAGTGACTTGGAGGAGAGCACCCAGGTGGTGGTGTTCCCAGGTATCTGCTCCCTGTGCCCTTGACGGTATTGGTCATGGGTTTGGAAATGTTGCCGCAGGAAACTTGGTGATTTCCGACAGCGTATCTGTTTGGTAAACACAGCCATCGCTACTTGTTGGTGGTGGAGGGAATGAATGTTTGTGGAAGGGATAGCAATCAAGTAGGATGTTTTGTCGAGGGTGGTGTCGAGCGTCTTGAGCGTTGTCGGAGCTGCACTCATCCAGGCAAGAGGAGAATATTCCATTGCACTCCTGACTTGTGCTTCTTAGATGGTGGACAGGGAGTTAGAGGGGGTGAGTTACTCACTGCGGGATTCCTACTCTGACCTGCTCTGGTAGCCACAGTATTTATATAGAACATAGAACATTACAGCGCAGAACAGGCCCTTTGGCCCACGATGTTGCGCCGACCAATTACAAAAACAATGACCCACTAGCCTAAACCAATCCCTTTTCGTCCATAAATGGCTATATGGCTAGTCCAGTTTAGTTTCTGATCAATGGTAACCCCCCCCCCCCAGAATGTTGATAGCGGGGGGATTCAGCAATGGTAATACCATTGAATGTGAAGGAGCGATGGTTCGATTCTCTCTTGTTGGAAATGGTCATTGCTTGGCATTTGTGTGGCATGAATGTTACTTGCCACTTGTTAGCTGAAGCCTGGATACGGGGCAGGTTGTTGCTGCAAGATAGACAGGAACTGCGGAGTCACAAATGGTGCTGAATATTAATAATTACCCCATTCTATCTCGAGCAGGATGGATCTTTGTGTTCTTGTTTGTCGGGTAACTGCAAATAAAGCAAGATTTTCAACAGGTTCAAAACATTTAGGAATTTATTTGGAGACTTTCAATATATTAGAAATGGTTTCCAATGGGGGTACCATAAGCATAGACATGGGTCAAGGGAGGTGTAGGAAAAATACATTGTTAAGTTGGTGGCGCGGGCTCGTTGGGCCGAAGGGCCTGTTTCCCGTGCTGTGTTGTTCTTTGTTCTTTGATCAACTTGAATCAAAATCTAATAAGAAGGGGGTGGGCATCTAGTGAGACTGCACTCACCACCACCGGACAAATTTTACCAACAGCTCTGGCTTTTGGGCTGTCCGCTAATGTTGGGAATGATTACACTGACACAGTGACCCGGCAGCATTCTATTGGACTGTGTGGGGTGGGGGTTCAAAGTTAGTGAACACATTCTCCTCGTGTCTGCGTGGGTTTTCTCCGGGTGCTCCGGTTTCCTCCCACAGTCCAAAGATGTGCGGGTTAGGTTCATTGGCTATGCTAAAATTGCCCCTTAGTGTCCTGGGATGTGTAGGTTAGAGGGATTAGCAGGTAAATGTGTAGGGATATGGGGATAGGGTCTGGGGGGGATTGTGTTCGGTGCAGACTTGATGGGCCGAAGGGCCTGTTTCTGCACTGTAGGGTTCTATGTTCTATGATTGCAACGCTGGGAGAAGTGGCTCTGAACACAGAGTACACCCTGGGGCAAATTTTGAATATGGAAAGACTGAAAACTGTATCAGATGAAATGTGGGCTCCTACCAGTAAACTGATTTTGATTTGATTCATTATTGTCACGTGTATTAACATACAGTGAAAAGAACTGTTTCTTGCGCACTATACAGATAAAGCACACCGTTCATAGAGAAGGGAATGAGAGAGTGTAGAATGTAATGTTACAGTCATAGCTAGAGAGTTGAGAAAGATCAACTTAATGCAAGGTAAATCCATTCAAAAGTCTGACAGCAGCAGGGAAGAAGCTGTTCTTGAGTCTGTTGGTACGTGATCTCAGATTTTTGTATTTTTTTCCCAGTGGAAGAAGGTGGAAGAGGGGATGTCTGGGGTGCGTGGGGTCCTTAATTATGCTGGCTGCTTTTCCGAGGCAGCGGGAAGTGTAGACAGAGTCAATGGATGGGAGGCTTGTTTGCGTGATGGATTGGGCTACATTCACAACCTTTTGTGGTTCCTTGCAATCTTGGGCAGAGCAGGAGCCCATACCAAGCTGTGATACAACCAGAAAGAATGCTTTCTATGTAAACATCTGTAAAAATTGGTGAGAGTCGTGGCTGACATGCCAAATTTCCTTTGTCTCCTGAGAAAATGGAGGCATTAACTATAGTGTCGGCATGGGGGCACCAGGACAGGTTGTTCATGATCTGGACAGCTAAAAACCTCTCAACCCTTTCTACTTTATCCCCATTGATGTAGACAGGGGGCATGTTCTCCTTTACTCTTCCTGAAGTCAATGACAATCTCCTTTGTTTTGTTGACATTGAGGGAGAGATTATTGTTGCCGCACCAGTTCCCCAGATTCTCTATCTCATCCCTGTATTCTGTCTCGTCAGTGTTTGAGATCCGACCCATTACAGTGGTGTCATCAGCAAACTTGAAAATCGAATTGGAGGGGAATTTGGCCACACAGTCATAGGTGTATAAGGAGTATAGTAGCCTTGTGAGGCACCAGTGTTGAGGATGATCGTGGAGGAGGTGTTGTTACCCATCCTTACTAATTGTGGTCTATGAGTTAGGAAGTCCAGGATCCAGTCGCAGAGGGAGGGAAATAACCCAGTGGGATAAATGAAGGAAAGAACCATGTATGTGATGTACAGATGAGATGTGAGGAAATGAACAGGGTAATAAAAGAACTGTTATAGGAGAACATGGTAGGGCAGAACCAAGGGTGAGATTTATTTGATGGATAACAAGAATGATTTAATGTAGATAATTAAAGGGATTCTAAGAGAGGAAAAAAAAATAAAAACACAGTTGCTATGGATGTAGGAACAAAGTTTAAAAATAAGATAGGCACTGATGGATATTTGAAAACCCACAAGAGTGTTTTCTGAATTTAAGAAACTCTAACATAGGAGAATGTGCTGTAAGCAAGCCACCTTCAAATGATGCTGTTTAAGACAAAGAACAAGCAATCAAAATAGGTTATTGCCTGGGGTCAAATCGAAAGGTTTTATTTCTGTTTTAAAGATGTTATGGAGCAAACTAAATCAAATTAAGCCAATGAGAAGATAGAGACCGGAATTTAAAGAGCAAAAAAGGAATTAGGATATTGAGTGCAATTCAATTTATTGGAAAGGGAAGTATAGATAGGCTAGTAAGTTGATAGCTGCTGATATCTGTGCCCTTGTCTATGGTTTAGAGTGAGCAGGATTTGCCACTCTGACTGCCACCCGAGTCATCTGGACCATATGTGGGTAGATGGACAAAGACTTCAAATGATGCAGGGTAGCCCTCCCCTACTCCCCCACAACTGATAATCCCACACTTCCCTTGGAGCCTGGCCTCTCCCAAAGCAGGACCCCAGGACCTCATAGCCGTCCCCAATATTGCCTATCTGTTGTGGCCGCCTGTCACCCGGTTTGCAGCTCCCAACTAGGGAGGGCACCCACTCAGCTATCGCTTCACCACAGACCCAGCACGGAGGAACTGGAGAGTGTGTTTACCTCGTTGATAATTCACGGAGGCAGTGACATATTTTGCGGTGCCGTGACTCAGCAGAACCTTTCGACATCACAATTTCTGAATCACAATTTGTGAGATTGAGGAATTTGATGAAAAGGTCTAATCCTCTGGGAGCTCTTTGCAAACGTCAGATAACCTTTTGGAGGTACTCCAGATACTGCTTTGAGATTGTTAAGAGGAAATGTGAATGTACGTAGATACCTGTAGATATCTTCAGAACTTCAAGATGTCAAGTCATTTAAAATTCCTGCTCTTTAAATTCTAAAAACAAAAGCAGCTTGCATGCAATCTTTGTTATTCTTGCACGGGATGCGGGTGTTGCTGGCATTTGTTACCCTTGCCAATTGCCCCTGATTTGAGTGGGATGGCGGCTGCGTTGTTAGCACTGCTACCTCACATTGCCAGAGATCTGGGTTTGATTATGGTTTTGGGTCACTGTTTGCAAGTTCTCCCCACGTCTGCGTGGGTTTCCCCTTGGTGCTTTGGTTTTCTCCTGCAGTCCAAAGATGTGAAGGTTGGGTGGATTGGCCATGGGCTGAATGGCCTCTTTTTGCACCCTAGGTTCTAGGCCATTGAAGATTTCAGTTAAGAGTCAACCACATTGCTGTGGGTTTAGAGTCACACTTTGGCCAAACCAAGTAGGGGTGGCAGATTTCCTTCTACAATGTTGTTCGTGAAGATTATTTTACAACAATAGCTTCATGGTCATCATTATCGAGACGAGCTTTACGTTTCAGATGTATTCTCGGAATTTAAATTCCACCAGCTACTGTGATAGATTTGAGCCTGTGTTCCTAAAGCATTAGCCTGGACCTTTGTATTACAAGCCCAATGGTATCGTTACTACATCATCAACCATCCCTCCCGTCAAAAATACATAGCTTAATAAACATCTAATAAAATCGAAAGCAAAGACTGAAGATCAACATTATGCAACTTAACTGCTTCTACAACCAATCATTATCATAGTTGGGATGGGGGGGGATGATCTTATAAGTTCACAGTTTGAGCGGCAGATCCAACTGGTTATAAAGGGATTAGTTGTCTTTGATATGGGGCTATGGGCACAACAAAATGATTAAGTTCTTGAAGAGATTCAAATGCATTGATATTCTTGTTATTTTATCAATAATAGTATTATTTATCACAGTGAAGTTTGTATTGATACTTTGACACTTATTTTCTTTAATCTCAACAAATCTTCTGAGATCTGCCCATTGTGGATACTTGGTATGGAGGGTGTAAAGGCAGAGAGTGGTGGGCAGGGATGTCCATGAATTGGCACTAAGTTTGCATTGGGGCCATAAATGGGGTTGGTGGGGATGCAGGTTGGCATGGAAGGAATGGGGTATGGGTGAGGGGGGGCATGACATGGCATGGAGAGAGCCTGGATGGTGTGTGGGGGGGGAAGTGAGGGGTTTTGAGGGGTGAGGGTAAGAGGATCTTTATTGCGATTGGAACAATGTCCCAGAGTGAAAAAAACGCAAGAACTTAAGAACTCGGAGCAGGATTAGGCCCTCTGCCCTTCAATAAGATCATGGCTGATCGTTTTGTGGACTCAGCTCCACTTACCCGCCTGCTCACCATAACCTTTAATTCCTTTACTGTTCAAACATTTATCTATCCTTGCCTTAAAAACATTCAATGAGGTAGCCTCACTGGGCAGGGATTCCAGATTCACAACCCTTTGTGTGAAGAAGTTCTTCCTCAACTCAGTCCTAAATCTGCTCCCCCTTATTTTGAGGCTATGCCTCTTGGTTCTCGGGATGTTTGTAGAGGATCTAAACACCTTCTGTGCGGCAGGAATGGAGCTCATCGCAGTGGTAATAATGCTAAGTGGATGAGCGATCATTGCTGAATTCCATCAGATGTTCTGGAAAGGCAGCTGTCTTATTAATCCTTATTTGCTCTGGATGGCTGGTGCCTAACATGAACCTAACTAAGTATGAGTTTGCAATCTCGTTGCTCTTCCACCAGATGTTGAAACAAAAACACAAATGCATTTTTTAAATAACGTACAAGAAATAGTTTTAATCAAAGGACGTGGCTACCGTAAGCTGCAGTGAGCTGAAAAAAAATACTCATTGGGTGGGATTTTCAGGCTACGCTCACCCCAAAACCCTGCCTGAGGTCAATGGACGTTTGCATATCCATGTCCTGTTTGCTATGAAATACCTTGGTGGGCGGGACGGGAAGATACAGACACATTGATACAGAGTAAAAATATATAAACGTATCAGATCGTTTCATCTGATCTGAATTAAACAATCTGTTCCAAATGGACTTTGTGATTCCTTACAATTGCAACTCCCTTGTAACTGGGTAAAATGGAAAGAATGTAGACCTGGCAATGTGGTGGCACAGTGCTTAGCACCGCTGCCTCACAGTGCCAGGGACCCCGGTTCAATTCTGGCCTCGGGTCACTGTCCGTGTGGAGTTTGCACATTGTCCCCATGTCTGCATGGGTTTCCCCCGGATGCTCCGGTTTCCTCCCACAGTCCAAAGATGTGGGCATTAGGCTAACTGGCCATGCTAAATTAGTGTCAGAGGGATTAGCAGGGTAAACACAAGCAGGCTGGGATTGTTGTTGGTGAAGGCTTGATAGACTGAATGGCCTCCTCCTGCATTATAAGATTCTCTGATTCTATGGCTAGAATTGTCTGGCCGTTCTTACACCAGCAAGATTCTCTGGTCTCTCCAGCAAGCAGTGTACCCTCGCCATGGGAATTTCCATTGACAGAGAATCTCGCCATAAGCTAACAACCAGCCACTTCCCATAGATGGGAACACACAATTTGGAGGCCGGAGAAACTCATCCTATGAGTTTTGAAACTGACAGCTAAGGTGTGGGAGGCAGGGATATCAGATTGGTGTCACAGCAACACTATTCTTTCATAAACCTGTTCTTTTAAAACCACTATTTCATCGAATGCATTGTCTGAAAGGGTGGCGGATGCAGATTTAATGATAATATTTATTACCATTAGCTCAGCAACATTTACTGATGTAGGAACATGGTGGGAGGTTCTGATAAGCATTTCCAGGAACCATTGTAAGGGACCCGAGTCTTCAGGAGCTGTTAAAAGCTCCTTCTGGTCTAAAAGCAGTTAAAAATACGTGGTCACCCATTTGCAATGGAGATGAGATGAAATGTTACTCACTGAGGATTGAGTCTTGGAAACTCTCTTCCTAAAATGATGGCAGAAGCAGAGTCCTGGAATATTTTTGAAGTGGATAGACTCTTAGCAAGAAAGGGGGAGATACAGTTTATTTATTAGCGTCACAATTCAGCTTACACTGCAATGAAATTATTATGAAAATCCAGCACCTGTTCGGGTACACTGAGGGAGAATTTAGGAAGCCAATGCACATCTTTCAGACTGTGGGAGGAAACCAGAGCACCCGGAGGAAACCCACGCAGACATGGGGAGAACATGCAGACTCCACACAGACAGTGAGCCAACCCGGGTCCCTGCCACTGTGAGGCAGCCGTGCTAACCACTGTACCACTGGGTAGGCAGGGTGCAGGTTTAATGTTACTTTCAGATCAGCCACAATCTTATTAAATGGCAAAGCAGGCTCGAGGAGAAGAAGGACCTACTCCTGCTCCTTGTTCGTGTGTTTGTAACTTTCGAAAGGAAATTGAATGGGTACCGGAAGGGGAGCAATTGTAGGGCTACGGGAAAAGAGTGGTGGGGTAGGAGCAGTGAGATAATTCTGTCAAAGAACTGTCACTGCATGCTGGTCTAAAATACCCCCTTCAGTGCTGTGAGGTGGTATGATTCGAGAAAATGCAATTATTTATACTTATGAAAACTTAAAATGTATGTCAAAATATATTTAAATCCTGTGAAATGCCAACTGGATTTTCACTTTGTTCTAGAAAGATATTCTGCACAAAGAAAGGCAGTAATATCTTTGATTTAAGATGCAATCAAGTTATTATTGAGTTTTTGTAAAAATGAAGCCCATTTTATTACCCCTGCAGAATGTGTTGCAATAACTTTCAATATTGGTTTTGCGTTGAAACTAACTATTCTCTCTTTTCATAGCTGTAACTCCTCGGTGTTGATAATATGTCCTCATATTCTGCTGTCCTTTAACTTCACAAAATACCTTGGTCAGAAATCTCCAGTCTCGCACAGCTCGCTACTGCTGTCAGGGAGAGCTAAATGCCAAATCCCCTTTCGCTGCGGCGGGACTGAAAAATCCCAGCCCCGGGCGAGGTCAGAGAATTCCGGTCCTTAACTGCACATCCGGAGAATGACTTTGATTCTCAGTCAATTGAAAATTGCGACGGTGGGTATCTGATTTCTTTAACATTAGATAATGTTGCAGTGGACAGAAAGTTAAACCTCACCGATTCCTTCACTCCTGACAGTAGCAATAAAAGATACTTGTCAATTATGCTTCGGACTGTTATCTATCATGGTAAAAGGGTCAAAACATTTATTAGTGGGTAATATGAATAAGAATTTTAAATACAAGCTGGCTACACATTTAAGGAAGGAATGCATTTGAATAAGGTGACAAATTTGATGAAGGCCTTTAACAGAAGAAAGATTCAGTTCAAGACAATGCTGATAAATTGATGTTCTAATAAGGCAAACATAATTAATTTAGTGATCGATTTGCAGTCAAAAATATATTTAAATCTACATCACTACTTATTCCATGCAGTTTGAACAGAGAACATTTTCTTATCGATCCATAACTTGGATATTGCTACTTAATATGACTGATAAAGATAATTATTACTCTGGGTTGTAGGATCAAATTGGACCAACTGTATAAGCGCAAGTGAATCATTAAATGATTCATCAAAATTACATTTGAATTATTTAATTAAATTGAAGAGAATCAGTTCTCATTTTTATAACAGTCAATAAGAAAGTTAATTGCCCAGTTTAATAGCATTTACTCTACTCCAAGAAAGAGGAAACTACATTACAGGTGACACGGTGATTAGCACTGCTCACAGCGCCAGGGACCCAGGTTCGATTCCCAGCTTGGGTCACTGTCTGTGTGGAGTTTGCAGGTCCTCTCCGAGTCTGTGCTTTCGGGTGCTCTGGATTCCTCCCACAGTCTGAAAGACGTGCTAGTATAGGTTCATAGGCCGTGCTAAACTCCCTCTCAGTGTACCCAAACAGGTGCTGGAATGGGGCAACTAGGGGATTTTCATAGGAACTTCATTGTAGTGTTAATGTAAGCCTACTTGTGACATTAGTAAATAAATAACCTCTGAGGCAGCAATTCAAAGATTATTTTTCATTTAAGAACATAAGAACATAAGAAATAGGAGCAGGAGTAGGCCATCTGGCCCTTCGAGCCTGCCCCGCCATTCAATAAGATCATGGCTGATCTGTCGTGGCTCAGTTCCACATTCCCGCCCTCTCCCCATTACCCTTAATCCCCTCGCCTATCAAAAACCCATCAACCCGTGTCTTAAAAATATTTAGCGAGGCAGCCTCCACCACTTCAACGGGCAGAGAATTCCAGAGATTCACCACCCTTCGAGTGAAGAAGTTCCTCCTCAACTCTGTTCTAAAACGCCCCCCCTTTATCTTGAGACTGTGCCCCCTAGTCCTACTATCCTTTCTGAGCGGGAAGAGTCTCTCCACCTCTATCCTATCCATCCCATTCATCATCTTATACGTCTCAATGAGATCTCCCCTCATTCTTCTAAACTCTAACGAGTACAAGCCTAATCTATTCAACCTCTCCTCATAGCTCAACCCTCTCAACTCCGGCAACAGCCTAGTAAACCTCCTCTGCACTCCCTCCAAGGCCAAAATATCCTTGCATAAGTACGGCGCCCAAAACTGCACACAGTACTCCAGCTGCGGCCTCACCAATGCCCTATACAGCTGCAGCAAGACCTCCCTACTTTTATATTCAATCCCCCTCGCTATGAAGGCCAGCATCCTATTCGCCTTCCTGACCACCTGCTGCACCTGCAAGCTGGGTTTTTGCGACTCATGCACAAGGACCCCGAGGTCCCTCTGCACCATCGCCTGCTACAGTTTTTCGCCCCGTAAGTAATAGTCCTTCCTACCATTCTTCCTACCAAAGTGGACCACCTCACACTTGCCAACATTAAATTCCGTTTGCCATTTCCTGGCCCATTCGCCCAGCCTATCTAGATCCTTCTTCAGACTCTCCACACCCTCCGCACAATTTGCCTTTCCACCGAAATGCTAAGGTCTCGTGTAGTAAGTTTCTGTATCTTAAAATGAATTATTAGCGAAGTGAGGCCAGGGTTCACTGGAATATGAACTAAGTGCTGCTACCAGTGGGAAAACTGGAGTGTTAGCCGGGAGGGTTTCAACAACCTATTGTTGGGAAGAAAATTTCCAATGGGAAACTCACTGCTCATCCTGGTTTTTAGCTTCAGAGAGCCCGGGCACTCTCCATAAAGCCCCCATCCCACCCCCCCCACCACCAATGGAAGTGGTGACTGCAGCAGACCAAGGGAGCATCCCCAAACTTTTTGAACAAATGGGCAACTTACCTTGCCACTAAATATATTGGTGTCTCCTACCAACCCAGACCCCCCTCCACAAAGACACACCACAAGGCCATGAGGGTGTCCCGACCCCCCCAATCTCGACTCAGAGGCGCTCACCCCCTCCCATCCAGTCAGAGGCCTCACTCCCAACCCCCCTACAAGAGAGACACTCTGATAGGGGCTCACCAAAGCCCCACTCCACTCTGGACACCTTTCAGTCTTGCCACTTAAGCTCCAATACTTGACACTGGCACACTGGCGAAGACCCCTGCCATCCTGGGACTAATACCCTGTCAGTGTGGTGTCACTGCCAGGGTGTCACTGTGACACTGTCATTGCCAATATGTCAGTGAAATATATAGCAGGCAGCATTGCCAAGGCAGCAGGTGAAGTAGAACCAAAAAAAAGGGTATAGAATATAAGAGTAGGAGTCTGATGTTGCAGTTGTATAGAACGTTGGTTAGGCCTCACCTGGAGTACTGCGTCCAGTTCTGGTCGCCGTACTACCGGAAGGATGTAGAGATCCTGGAGAGAGTGCAGAGGAAATTTACCAGGATGTTGCCTGGTATGGAAGGGCTGTCTTACGAGGAAAGATTGAACACACTTGGGCTGTTTTCCCTTGAGAGACGTCGGCTGAGGGGGGATCTAATAGAGGTTTATAAGATTATGAAGGGGACAGATAGAGTAGATGGTGATAAGCTTTTTCCGCTATTAGAAATGGATAGAACGAGGGGTCACGGGCTTAGGGTGAGGGGGGCTAGATATAAGACTAATATTAGAGGGCAGTTTTTCACACAAAGGGTAGTGGGGATGTGGAATGCACTGCCGAGTAAGGTGGTGGAAGCAGGCACGCTAGGGTTGTTCAAGAGTCACTTGGACAGCCACATGAGCGGTCTACATATAGGGGGATATAGCAGGCCTTACTAAGCATTGTAGGCTTGGGGTTCAGTTTTAGCCTCAGGGATATAGAGTCTTTTAATAATGAATTTTTTATCCACAGGCATTTAAGTCCAGCAAGGGGCATGCGTGCGGCAGGTTGTGGTGGGCTGCTCTTGGATGTTGCTTCGGGACTTGCCTACTGCTTCATGTCGTTGGTGTGCTTAAACTGGACCATCTCGAGGGCATCATGACAGCTCAGAGACTATCTCTGTTGCTGTGCGGACACATGGATTTGGGCCTGTGTCCGTGGGAGTTTGCGCGTTCTCCCCATGGTTGCGTGGGTTTCCTCCGGGTGCTCCGGTTTCCTCCCACATCCCAAAAATGTGCTTTTAGGCTGATTGATTGGGTAACAAATTGTCCCTATATTGGACCTCCCTGATCCTCATACATTAGGCATAGACTAAAATCATGAATAGGTCACTGACAATGGGACGGCGGCGCGGGCTCGTTGGGCCGAAGGGCCCATTTCCCGTGCTGTGTTGTTCTTTGTTGTTCAATCTCTGGCTAAAAGCTACCTCCAGCGTGCCGACATGCTATTTCAGCTTCAGAGGCACTTGTGATCAAAGAAAAAGTCTTTTTAAAATGCGGTTGTGGTTAGAAAAGAGGAAGCACTTCAGATTTAATCAAGCATGAAGGGAAATAAAAACAAACAAAGCTGGTGCCTGGAAATAGCCTGGAGCTGTCAACCAGCTGGATAGTTAAAGGTACTGAAGTGTGAAATTGTATGTAAGCAAAACATTTCAAACAATATTGCCTCCTCAGTACGGCCAGACATTTGAGATGAAACTGCAGTGTTAAAAAAGCTCTCTGATACAGTGGAGACCACATTGGGAGCAGCAAATCCAATAGACCAAACTGAAAGAGGTGCAAGTGAAACACTGCTTAACCTGGAATGAATAATTTGGACTAATTCTCTGAAGTCCTGGGTTCAAATCCCACCATGCCAGGTGGTGAAATTTGAATTCAATAAAAAAATTTGGACTTAAAAGTCTAATGATGACCATGAAACCATGATCGATTGTCATTAGAACACATCTGGTTCACTAATGCCCTTTCGGGAAGGAAACCTGCCGTCCTCACCCAATCTCGGCCTACATCTGACTCCAGATCAACAACGGTGTGGTTGGCTCTGAAACACCCCTCTGGAGGGCAGTTAGGGATGGGCAATAAATACTGGCCCAGCCAACGATTCATCCACCTTCTGTGAATGAATTAAAAAAAAGTCCTTTCATGCTTCCCGGAACAAAATCACCTACATCACCCATCAACTACAATGATTCAGGAGGTGACTCATCACTACCTTTTCAAGGGCAATTAGGAATGGGCAATAAACGCAGACCTAGACAGCAATGTCCACATCTTGTTGAATGGATAAATAAAATGTCACTTAACCTGTCTAAGTTGCATCCTTCTCACAGGTACCTTACTCAGTATCATCAGTACACTGGGATACATTACACACAGTTCCTTCAGCTAAGCCATTGATAAACTTTGCAGATAGTTGAATCCCAAACACTGATCCTTGTGGTGTAACACAAGCCTGCCAACCTGAAAATATCCCACCTATTCCCTCTCTTTGTTTTGCATCTATTGAGTTCAATACTCAATACTCAATCCACATGTTACATCCAATCCCATAAGCCCTAACTTTGTATAGTACATATGTTCCAACCTACTTCAAAAAAAAAAGCATCTAAAACATGTTACTAACATTGAAACCCGTCTCACACCCTTCTTTGGCACAAAGCTGATTTTGCCGGCAAAACACCCCAAAGATGTGCTCTCAGGCTAATCGGTTTTTACCAAATTGACACTATTTCTTCCCTGAATCTGACTGAGTCGGGTTCCATTCGTAGACACGCAGGGTAGAATAGGTGTAGGGTGATGTGGCGGCGCGGGCTCGTTGGGCCGAAGGGCCTGTTTCCCGTGCTAGGTTGTTCTTTGTTCTTTAACAGGACTGGCAAGATAGTGAGAGCCGTGAAACTGGGTACAAGCTCGATTGTTTTTACCTCGTGCCTGTTATCTCTGTTTCTCGCTCACAGACGCTGGGAAACCTACTGAGGCTTTCCATTATTTTCTGTTTTTATTTCAGATTTTCAGCACCTGCAGTATTTTACCTTTACATTAACGTTGCTGAATTCTAAGCTCATCTCTCATTGGCTGTTGTGAGGTGCAACTGAAAACATTCTCTCAACAATTGGTTGAAAAGTTTCTATTTAAAATGCTCCCTCCTATGGGCATTTTCAGCTTCCCCCGTCTTGATTAGGGTGGAAATGTTCCAAACTCGCTCACCTCACTACCGCTGCCAGCAAGAATGGAGAATTTGGCGTTTAGCCGTATCTCCATTCCGTGCAGCGGAACCGGAGAATCCCAGCCACAGGTGAGGTCAGAGAATTCTGGCCTATATCTCTCCTGTCTAGCTTCTTCACTGCTACACAGACAATTTATGGGCCAACTACTCAAAGAGCAACTTCTCTGAGGCCTCCACTAGTCACCAACCGCCAACCAGAATAGCACCCATTGATTCCGAATCTCTGCTTCCTATTAGACAGCCAATCATTTCGGTAGGAATAACAGATATGTCGAGTATAGGGCTAACGGGAGGACTTTGAATAGTGTGGATGAACAGAGGGATCTAGGTGTATGTGTACATAGATCCCTGAAAGTTGGGAATCAAGTAGATAAGGTTGTTAAGAAGGCATACGGAGTTTTGGCGTTTATTGGTAGGGGGATTGAATTTAGGAGTCGCAGCGTCATGATGCAACTGTACACAACTCTGGTGCGGCCGCACTTAGAGTACTGTGTGCAGTTCTGGTCCCCACGTTACAGGAAGGATGTGGAGGCTTTGGAGAGGGTGCAGAGGAGGTTTACCAGGATGTTGCCTGGTATGGAGGGGAGATCCTATGAGGAGAGATTGAGAGATTTGGGGTTGTTTTCGCTGGAAAGAAGGCGGCTAAGAGGGGATCTCATTGAAACATATAAGATGATTAGAGGTTTAGACAGGGTAGATAGTGATAGCCTTTTTCCTAGGATGGAGAAAGCTAGCACGAGGGGGCACGATTTTAAATTAAGGGGGGGTAGTTATAGGACAGATGTCAGGGGTAGGTTCTTTACCCAGAGGGTGGTGAGGGACTGGAATGCCCTGCCAGCTGCAGTTGTAAATGCACCTAGTTTGGGGGCGTTTAAAAGATCTGTGGATAGGTTTATGGATGAAAAGGGATTGGTTTAGGCTAGTGGGTCATTGTTTTGTAACTGGTCGGCGCAACATCGTGGGCCGAAGGGCCTATTCTGCGCTGTAATGTTCTATGTTCTATGTTCTAATCCTCAATCCACGCTAACACCTTACCCCCAACTCTGTGCACCCTAACCTTCTGAAGCAACCTTTTGTGAGGCACCTTATCAAACGCCTTCTGGAAATCTAAAAACACCACATCCACCGGTTCCCCTCTGTCTACTGCACTAGTCACATCCTCATAGAAATCCAATAAATTTGTTAAATACAATTCCCCTTAACGAATCCGTGCTGCATTTGCTCGATCAAGCCGTTCTTTTCTAGGTACCTCGCTACTTCTTCTTTGATG
Organism: Prionace glauca; assembly: GCA_037974335.1. Lineage (NCBI taxonomy): Eukaryota > Metazoa > Chordata > Chondrichthyes > Carcharhiniformes > Carcharhinidae > Prionace > Prionace glauca. The sequence continues at coordinate 3,218,432 of CM075731.1, read as the reverse complement.
ACAGATTCTAGCATTTTTCCAACTACAGACGTTAAACTAAACGGCCTATAATTCCCTTCCTTTTGTCTGCTAGACCCGTGAAGTTACGTATTTAAGGTTCAAAGGGGTGCAGAAGGGCAGCACCTGATGGAAAAGAAGATAATAACAATTAAGGAAACACAGGCCCCCCCAAAATGTGACAGAATTGAAATCCGTTTTTAGGAATGGTGTATTATTATGGAAGATCTATTTATAATCTTTCTGTGGAGGAATTTTTCATTCCATATGTGAATGGCCTGACTAGACAGGGGGCAAATCTTGACCTCCTCTTGGGAAATAAGGAAGGGCAGGTGACAGAAGCGTTAGTGAGGGATCAGTTTGGGACCAGTGACCATAATTTTATTAGTTTTAAGATAGCTATGGACAATGATAGGTCTGGCCCAAAAACTAAAATTCTAAATTGGGGCAAGGTCAATCTTGATGGTTTTAGACAGGAACTTTCAACAGTTAATTGGGGGAGTCTGTTGGCAGGCAAAGGGATATCTGGTAAGTGGGAAGCTTTTAAAAGTGTGTTAACCAAGGTTCAGGGTAAGTACATTCCCCTTAGAGTGAAGGGCAAGGCTGGTCAAAGTAGGGAACCCAGCATGACATGGGATATTGAGGTCCTGGTCAAGAAGAAGAAGGAGGTACAAGACATGCATAGGCAGCTGGGATCAAGTGGATCCCTTGAAGAATATAGATGGTGTAAGAGTAGAGGTAAGAGAGAAATCAGGAAGCCAAATAGCCAAAGTTGCTTTGGCAGATATGGCAAAGGAGAATTTAAAGAGATTCTACAAATACATGAAGAGCAAAAGAGTAACAAGGGAGAGAGTAGGGCCTCTTTAGGATCAATAAAATAATCTATGTGTGGATTCACAAGAGATGGGTGAGATCCTAAATGAATATTTCTCATCACTATTTACCATTGAGAAAGCCATGGATGTTAGGGAATCTAGGGAGATAATTTGTGATGTCTTGAAGTGTCCATATTACAGAGAAGGAGGTGCTGGAAGTCTTAAAGCGCATCAAGGTAGATAAATCCCTGGGACCTGATGAAGTGTATCCCAGGACGTTGTGGGAGGCTAGGGAGGAATTTGCGGGTCCCCCTAGCCGAGATATTTGAATCATCGACAGCCACGGGTGAGGTGCCTGAGATTGGAGAATGGCAAATGTTGTGCCTTTGTTTAAAAAGGGCTGCAGGGAAAAGCCTGGGAACTATAGGCCGGTCGGCTGCTCATCTGTAGTGGGTGAGTTATTGGTAGGTATTCCGAGAGACAGGATCTACAGGCATTTAGAGAGGCTGGTACTGATTAGGGATAGTCAGCATGGCTTTGTGAGTGGAAAATAATGTTTCACAAATTTGTTTGAGTGTTTTGAAGGGGTAACCAAGAATGTACTTGAGCACAGTGCAGTTGATGTTGTCTACATGGACTTTAACAAGGCCTTTGAAAAGATACTGCATGGTAGGTTGTTGCATAAAGTTAAATCTCACGGCATCCAGGGTGAGGTAGACAAACGGATATAACATTAGCTTGATGACAGAAGGTGGTTGTAGAGGATTGTTTTTCAAACTGGAGGCCTGTGACCAGCAGTGTGCCTCAGGGATCAATGTTGGGTCCACTGTTATTTCTCATTTATACTCATGATTTGCATGAGAATTTAGGAAGCATGATTAGTAAGTTTGCGGATGACGCCAAGATGAACAGTGAAGACGGGAATCTAGGATTGCAACAGGAACATTGAATACAGGGGTTGGGATGGCTTGTTGAAGTTGTACAAGACACAGGTAAGGCCAATGGAATACTGCATATAGTACTGGTCACCCTATTATAGAAAGGATATTATTAAACTAGAAAAGATTTACTAGGATGCTACTGGGACCTTTTGGTTTGAGTTATAAAGAGAGGTTAGATAGACTGGGACATTTTTTTCTGGAGCGTAGGAGGCTTATGGGTGATCTTGTCGAGGTCTATAAATAATGAGGGACACAGATCAACTAGATAGTCGATATCTTTTCCCAAAGGTATGGGAGTCCAAAACAAGAGGGGAGCGATACAAAAGATTCCAGAGGGGTAATTTTTTTCACGCAGAGGATGCTGAGTATCTGGAACAAACTGCCAGAGATAGAAGTCGAGTGGCTATAATTTTGTATTTTAAAAAGCGTTTGGAGAGTTACATGGCTACACAGGAATATGGCGAAATGCTGGCAATTAGACTAGATTAGTGGTTAAACAAAGGGACAGCATGGACAAGTTGGGCCAAAGGGCCTGTTTCCATGCTGTAAACCTCTATGGATCTATGACTGTAGAGTGTTGGCACCCGTATACACACTGCTCAAGAAGCACCAGTGGTGCTATTGGGGAGAGTATCGAAAAGGAGCCTTTGAAGGGGTTAAACTGGCATTGCGGTCACTCAGCCCCTTAGTTCATTTTGACCCCTCACAGGAGACCATCCCAACCTGCGATGCATCTCCTTGTGGAATTGGAGCAGTTTTATCACATGGAAGATGGTGCAGGAAGATCTATTGCCTGCACCTTGACGACTCTGACCAATGCTGAAAAATCTTACTTTCAAATTGAGAAGAGGGGGACTAGCTGTCATCCTCGGATTGAAGAAGGTCCATCAGTATGTTTATAGATGGCATTTCATCGTAGTTACTGACTAAATACCCCTGTTTGGCTATTTAGGGAGGATAAGGCGGCACGGTAGCACAGTGGTTAGCACTGCTGCTTCACAGCTCCAGGGTCCTGGGTTCGATTCCCGGCTCGGGTCACTGCCTGTGTGGAGTTTGCACATTCTCCTCGTGTCTGCGTGGGTTTTCTCCGGGTGCTCCGGTTTCCTCCCACAGTCCAAAGATGTGCGGGTTAGGTTCATTGGCTATGCTAAAAAATTGCCCCTTAGTGTCCTGGGATGTGTAGGTTAGAGGGATTAGCAGGTAAAATGTGTAGGGATATGGGGATAGGGTCTGGGTGGGATTGTGTTCGGTGTAGACTCGATGGGCCGAAGGGCCTGTTTCTGCACTGTAGGGTTCTATGTTTCTATTTGTCCCATAGTTTCAGTGAGAATCCAACACTAGTTCATGAATATACTTTTCTGCAAATGCCAGGCACACATACATCAAACACAGACGCCTTGAGCTGCCTTCTCCTATCCGAAAGTATATCCCCTCTACCAGGGAAAATTGTTCTGGCCCTCAGCATTCTTCATACATTGTTGGCGCGACAGATCAAGTTTTGGACCCGGAAAGACGTAACGTTATTTTGAGTTAAGCACATGGTTGTCCACCGCTGGTATTACGATAACAGGTCTGAGTTGATCAGATAAGGAGAGTTGAGTTGAGTTATGCGGATGGTGTATTATTATGGGAAGAAAAGCTGCAGGTTTTCTTTCCCGCTGGGAAGTTATTGTTACATTGTGCCCATCCTGGGATGACAAGGGTGAAGATGCGCGTGTAGCTACATGTGGTGGCCGAGGGTACATACCGACATAAAGAGTCTGGTCAAACAATGTGACCCAAGTCCAATGCAGCAGAAATTGCCATCTGTGGCAATAATGCAGAGGGGTGATAGGGAAACGGGACAGATTTTCTTGGTCTTTTCTTCCAAGGTGTATTTTGTCAGTCTTGCCCAAGATCTTTATGAAGAAAGGAAAATTTATCCCCATTATATTTTTGCCTCGTTTTTGGAACACCATCTGGGAAGAGGATTGTACAGTTCCTCTAACTCTCATATCATAAAATTTCACTAAATCATCATCTATTTGTCTGTTACTCAACCTTAAAATGGGTATTAAACAAAGGGAAATATTATAAGCAGATTTTTTCCATTTTTATTCAATGATCTCTTGATTTTGTTTCAGAAATCCATGATGCAGTGGAATGAGCCAATAGTTGAGTTGTAGCCGCCCCAGTCACTGAATCTCCTGTATTCTCTGGGTCTCATGAAGTACTGTCGGCCTCTGTAGTTGGGATGTTCATAGAAGATCCAGTAACCGTCCATCACATGGCAGGAGTGAATGTCACGGTAACGGAAACAATCGTAGACAGAGGGACAGTCATCCGTGAATTCCATCATCTGTCCCCCAAAGTCAGGCCTCTCGTAAATCCTCATCCTGTAGGAGCCTCCTCTGGGCTGTGTTAATAAAGCAAAATGGAAACTAATTATCTAATGCACAACTTACAAACAAAGCCAAGAAATTGAAACAGCCAGAGTAATTTTGAAGAGTATATTGTGGCTCAGGACTTGTTGTTGTGGGAAACCCACCACTCAGAGTCAGATCTAAGATTCAACATGCAGTTTTATCAAACAAAGCTTTGGGAGAAGTGCTGGGCTCTCTGCAGTGCACACAGTCACTTTCTCATCTTTAAAATGGCAGTTGGGCATCTTTTATACATTTTCAAATAATGGACAAGTGTGGACATCAGCCATTAGCACATCATTATGCGTAGAGTAGACAAGTACGGACATTTGGAGTTAACATATCATTATACATAGAGTAGATACATTTATGCATGTATGCCCCCCCATCAGTGACAGATCTTATTACTGAAACTCATTATTTTGGTTTTGTTTTATCTCAACCTAAGGTGCCTCAAAGTTGGATCTATTTCCTGTAGTAATGCAAACACTAACAGGTTTTAACTCTTTGTTGTGCATTCTGTGCCCAAGTCAGCACATCTTATTGCCTTTTCCCAGAGTCCATTTTGTGTCTGGTAACTATCGCGTATCCCTTTAATTTTGATTTTACTCCAACACTTGTGATACAAACTCTCATTTTCATTTCTATTGTCAAGCCCCCATAACAGGAGCCCAACTCCCAGCAACAGTATAACCACCCTACCATAACTTGAAGATTAACACCACACCCCAATCCTCATCTATCGTCTTGGCTCCAATTGTCAATGGCTCCTGCAATAACTGCAATGATTCATTATAAATTTAAATCTAAATGATTGTTATTGTGAATTCAGATTGACACAACTGCTAGAGCTGATGAAATAAGAAGTCGTAACGATATGGGAGATGATGGAATAGTGGTATTATAGCTAAACTATCAAATAAAAACCCAACTAATGTTCTGGGGCATGGCGGCTGAGGGAATTTGAATTCAATTTAAAAAATCTGGAATTAAGAATCTACTGATGGCTGTGAAACCATTGTCAATTGTCGGGAAAACCCATCTGGTTCACTAATGTCATTTGGGGAAGGAAATCTGCCGTCCTTACCCGGTCTGGCCTACATGTGACTCCAGAGGCACAGCAATGTGGTTGATGTTCAACTCTCCTTGGGCAACTAGGGATGGGCAATAAATGCCAGCCAGGGATGAATAAAAAAGGTGATCCTCATCAGAAACTGCATGTGCCAAAATATCAGTGCAATACTCCCAGCACACAGCCCATGTTATGTTTGGAGGGCACAAGGGTGCAGAGGGACCTGGGGGTCCTTGTGCATGAGTCGCAAAAACCCAGCTTGCAGGTGCAGCAGGTGGTCAGGAAGGCAAATGGGATGCTGGCCTTCATAGCGAGGGGGATTGAATATAAAAGTAGGGAGGTCTTGCTGCAGCTGTATAGGGCATTGGTGAGGCCGCAGCTGGAATACTGTGTGCAGTTTTGGGCGCCGCACCTGCGCAAGGATATTTTGGCCCTGGAGGGAGTGCAGAGGAGGTTTACTAGGCTGATACCGGAGTTGAGGGGATTGAGCTATGAGGAGAGGCTGAATAAACTAGGCTTGTACTCGTTAGAGTTTAGAAGAATGAGGGGAGATCTCATTGAGACGTATAAGATGATGAATGGGATGGATAGGATAGAGGTGGAGAGACTCTTCCCGCTCAAAAAAGACAGTAGGACTAGGGGGCACAACCTCAAGATAAAGGGGAGGCGGTTTAGAACGGAATTGAGGAGGAACTTCTTCACTCAAAGGGTGGTGAATCTCTGGAATTCTCTGCCCGTTGAAGTGGTGGAGGCTGCCTCGCTAAATATTTTTAAGAAATGGGTTGATGGGTTTTTGATAAGAGAAGGGATTAAGGGTTATGGGGAGAGGGCGGGAAGGTGGAACTGAGCCACGACAGATCAGCCATGATCTTATTGAATGGCGGGTCAGGCTCGAAGGGCTAGATGGCCTACTCCTGCTCCTATCTCTTATGTTCTTATGAACTGGACTCCCAAAAAAAAACATTATTTTTGCTACTGAACAGCTGCTGCACTAGCTAGAATAAGACTAATAGACGGAAGAGTTTTATTGAATCAAAGTGTTTTAGTAGCCCTCCTGCAGGAGCTCCTAGCCAAAGGGCCATCTTCCAGAGAAAGATGCCATTATAAATATGTAACTGGAAGTGATGGATTGGGTCAGTGCTGATTCAACTGCCCACTAAACCTGGAAGCAGCTTGGGAGGAAAACTGAGGACCTCAGGAAAGTGGCTGAGGGCAAAAAGCTACGGAGACTAATGGGAAATTAAATTAATAGACAAAGCTGTGCCATTTAAAATGGGAGATCATCTGCTTTGGATCCAAGCAAGATAGCTTGGAACATTTCCTTCATAATAAAGAACTAGGGACAGTGGAGAAATGGTTAGGTGTCCATATACATACATGAGACAGCATGGTGGATCTGGTGCAATATGTAAGCTAGACCAGGTAAGGATGGAAACTTTTCCTCCCTAAAGGATATTAGTGAACCAGATGGGTTTTTAATGACAATCTACAATGGTTTCACACTTTTAATTGCAGATTTTTATTAACTCTAAATTTCAGTGTCTGCGATGGTGGGATTTGAACACAGTTCCTTAAGCATAACATTAGGTCCTGAGATTACTAAACCAGTGACAATACCACTACACTACCACCTCCTTTAGCAATTGTTCAAGTGAGCAGATGAATCTACATTCCTACGTCACACCACTGAGGTGAGCATAATAGTTCAAAATTAAATTTTTGTGTATCTGCGACATTCATTTTGGATGGGACTAAATATTGGAGAGTGCAGAAATGAATCTACATTAATGAAAGCTTGTGGGGGATGGTGGGATTGATGCTGCTCGCAGGGTTAGAACATAGAACATAGAACATTACAGCGCAGAACAGGCCCTTCGGCCCACGATGTTGCGCCGACCAGTTACAAAAACAATGACCCACTAGCCTATACCAATCCCTTTTCGTCCATAAACCTATCTACAGATCTCTTAAACGCCCCCAAACAAGGCGCATTTACAACTGCAGCAGGCAGAGCATTCCAGTCCCTCACCACCCGCTGGGTAAAGAACCTACCCCTGACATCCGTCCTGTAGCTACCCCCTCTTAATTTAAAGCCATGCCCCCTCGTGCTAGCTTTCTCCATCCGAGGAAAAAGGCTATCACTGTCCACCCTATCTAAACTTCTAATCATCTTATATGTTTCAATAAGATCCCCTCTTAGCCGCCTTCTTTCCAACGAAAACAACCCCAAATCCCTCAGTCTCTCCTCATAGGACCTCCCCTCCATACCAGGCAACATCCTAGTAAACCTCCTCTGCACCCTCTCCAAAGCCTCCACATCCTTCCTGTAATGTGGGGACCAGAACTGCACACAGTACTCCAAGTGCGGCCGTACCAGAGTAATGTACAGTTGCAACATGACGCTGCGACTCTTAAATTCAATCCCCCTACCAATAAACGCCAAGACACCGTACGCCTTCTTAATAACCTTATCTACTTGATTCCCAACTTTCAGGGATCTATGTACACATACACCTAGATCCCTCTGTTCATCCATACTATTCAAAGTCCTCCCGTTAGCCCTATACTCGACACATCTGTTGCTCCTACCGAAGTGAATTACCTCACACTTCTCCGCATTAAATTCCATCCGCCACCTCTCGGCCCAGCTCTGCAACCTGTCTAAGTCTCCCTGCAGACTATGACACCCTTCCTCACAATCTACCACACCTCCGATTTTGGGGTCATCAGCAAATTTACTAATCCACCCAACTATACCCTCATCCAGATCATTAATAAAGATTACAAACAGCAGTGGCTCCAAAACAGATCCCTGAGGCACACCACTCGTAACCGAACTCCATGATGAATATTTACCATCAACCACCACCCTCTGTCTCCTATCTGATAGCCAATTTCCTAGATTACCCACAATCCCATACATCTGCATTTTCTGCAGAAGCCTACCATGGTGAACCTTATCGAACGCCTTACTAAAATCCATATAGACCACATCAACTGCCTTGCCCCCATCCACCTCTTTGGTCACCTTATCAAAAAACTCAATAAGGTTAGTAAGGCACGACCTACCTGCTACAAAACCATGCTGACTATTTCTAATCAATTAATTACACTCCAAATAACTATAAATCCTATCCCTAATAATTTTTTTTAAAACCTTGCCCACAACAGAAGTAAGACTCACCGGTCTATAATTCCCGGCAAAGTCTCTGTTCCCCTTCTTGAACAATGGGACAACATTCGCTATCCTCCAATCCTCCGGGACTACACCAGAGACCAATGACGACCTGAAGATCAGAGCCAGAGGCTCTGCAATCACCTCTCTAGCCTCCCAGAGAATCCTAGGGTAGATCCCATCCGGACCAGGGGACTTATCTACTTTCAACCCCTCAAGAATATCCAGCATTGGTGCCATGGGTTGAAACCGATGGCCACACATCAAGTGCACAACACCTTTCTTTTCAAGGAGAGAGAAGAAGTATTGGTTGTAGAGTTCTACATGGCCCCTCATGGGAAATGTGTGACCAGCTCTTGCAGTTGGTTGTATCCATGGGGAAACACTACACTGGGTCTTGGGCAAACAAGGTAGTTTCGAACTGCATGGTGCATTTGTACACAGCATGCTCTTAGGCAGAATCAGCAGCATTGCAGATCAAGATATTTATTGCATGGATAGCCACCAATTAAGCATCCTATATATTACTTCTTTGTATATAACATTGCAAAGGTTTGAATTGAGGAATTACAGTTGGGTACTAGCTAGAAAGATGAGGCCTCTTTAAGAGGAAAATTGGGCCTCCCTCCCAACAACCACCTGAAATAGGCTTTCAACACCTGGCACATTCTTCACATATTCCAGGCTCTGCTCTATTGCACATTAACCAAAGAGATCCATTGAACCTTGCATTTCGATCCTCCTGGGTACAATTATTTTGAATGGCGGGGCAGGCTCGAGGGGCTAGATGGCCTACTCCTGCTCCTATTTCTTACGTTCTTATGTTCAATGTTCTTCACAGTGCACATAAGGTACTGAGGGGCCTTCAGCAGCCAGTAATGTGAGTACTGATGCACATTGGAGCAAATATTGCTTTATCGATCCTTGCCCATTGCTCCCATTTCCACAAAAACATACTTTGATATTTGAAATGCACAACCTGTAGGAACTTACGTAAGTATACATGTGACATGATCTGACGCAGTCGTTGAATCCCATCCAGCGCTGGTACTCAGGATAATCTCCCCTGCTCAGAACATACTGGTATCCCATGTAATTGGGTCTCTCGTACATCACCCACCAGTCACTCTCCACATGGATGGAGTTACAGCGACTGAAGTACAAATGCAGGTCAGCACAGTCACCCTAGCACTCATAGTACTGACCCTGGAAGTTTCTTTCTTCGTAGAAGATGATCTACAACAGGAAATATGGAGAAGTTATCCCATTGTATGAAAACACAAATTTAATAAAAATGTATTCATAGGATGTGAGCATCAGTGCCAAGGCTCTAACACATTGCCTGGAGAAGGTAGTAAGAACATAAGAACATAAGAAATAGGAGCAGGAGTAGGCCATCTGGCCCTTCGAGCCTGCCCCGCCATTCAATAAGATCATGGCTGATCTGTCGTGACTCAGCTCCACCTTCCCGCCCTCTCCCCATAACCCTTAATCCCTTCTCTTATCAAAAACCCATCAACCCGTTTCTTAAAAATATTTAGCGAGGCAGCCTCCACCACTTCAATGGGCAGAGAATTCCAGAGATTCACCACCCTTTGAGTGAAGAAGTTCCTCCTCAACTCTGTTCTAAACCACCCCCCCTTTATCTTGAGGCTGTGCCCCCTAGTCCTACTGTCTTTTTTGAGCGGGAAGAGTTTCTCCACCTCTATCCTATCCATCCCATTCATCATCTTATACGTCTCAATGAGATCTCCCCTCATTCTTCTAAACTCTAACGAGTCCAAGCCTAGTTTATTCAGCCTCTCCTCATAGCTCAATCCCCTCAACTCCGGTATCAGCCGAGTAAACCTCCTCTGCACTCCCTCCAGGGCCAAAATATCCTTGCGCAGGTGCGGCGCCCAAAACTGCACACAGTACTCCAGCTGCGGCCTCACCAATGCCCTATACAGCTGTAGCAAGACCTCCCTACTTTTATATTCAATCCCCCTCGCTATGAAGGCCAGCATCCCATTCGCCTTCCTGACCACCTGCTGCACCTGCAAGCTGGGTTTTTGCGACTCATGCACAAGGACCCCGAGGTCCCTCTGCACCGTCGCCTGCTGCAGTTTTTCGCCCCGTAAGTAATAGTCCTTCCTACCATTCCTCCTACCAAAGTGGACCACCTCACACTTGCCAACATCTTCTCGATCCGCTACACTTTATGTGCTGGATGTATAACTAAAGAGGTCAATAGTGTTGGGGAGCACAAGGTTCCAGGATCCTGGCCCAGTGACGGTAAAACAACAATGATTTATTTCAAAATAAAGATGGTGCATGGCTCAGAGAGAAACTTGGAGTCGGTTGTCTTTCATGTAGACGCTGCCCTTGTCTCTTTTGGAGACAGAGGGTCGTAGGTTGGGTTGTTGCCATCAAAGATCCCAAGAGAGTTGTTGCAAAGCATCTTTTAGATAATGCACGCTGTGCATGCAGACACAATGGGTGAGATTTTCCAGCCTCGCTCATCCCGAAAGTGGAAAATCCTGCCCAAGGTCAATGGACTTTTCCATGGCCTGCTCCTTGCCATTCCGATTTCTGTGGCAGATGGGATGGTATAATTGGCCCCAGTGTGTCAATATTGGAGGGATGAATGTTTAAAGTGGTTAATGGGGTCAGGTGATCAATTTGGAGAGCATCTTGGGTATCGTTGGAGTCACTCTTTCTCGGGCATCTGGAGAGTATTCTAGGCCAGTCCACCTAAACTGCACATCTTTGGAGTGTGGGAGGAAACCCAAGCAGCCCTGGGAGAACGTACAAACTCCACACAGACAGTCACCCAAGGCTGGAATTGAACTTGGGTCCCAGATGCTATGAAGCCACAGTGCTAGCCGCTGTGACATCTGTGCATTTGTAGCCCAAATTACAAAAGTTCTTAGCCCTAAATACATTCTGTGTGCTTGCTATCTTAATTGTTCCTTCCAAGTGTTAGAGGTCTGTTGAGTAACATCAATCTACAGGACTCCATACACAAACAGTGCTGGACACCATACATCCAATGCAAGATCTTTAATTACTTGTGCACAAGGAGAACTCTCCATGGCCAACATGGGACAACTGGAGCAGCTCTGAGCTTACAAAGAAACAGCTCAGCAGTTGTAGTCAATTACAGCCAATCAGGAACAAGAGATATTCAGATCTTCCATTGACATACATATCCACCAATCGTAGCAGAGCCTTTTGCCCTTTCTTATCCGATAGAAAACCAATTTTTCATTAGCATAATATGTTCCCATATCTTGCTATTTGTTAATCACCATGGTAATTTATTCCTTGTTTTCATCCTGCTGTCCTAGCCTGGAATGCAGTGTTTATGGAAAAAGGTTTCAGATACACTCGCTAATCCTGCGTACAACAGTGTTAGTCTTACTGAAGGCCTGACTGAAGGCCTGACTGAAGGCCTGACTGAAGGCCTGACTGAAGGCCTGACTGAAAGCCGGACTGAAGGCCTGACTGTTTGGCTAATCACCATTTTCCATTACCCTATAGAGTGTTTTTTGACAATTATGGAACTTTAATTTTCACAATTGTTGTAACCTTACTTCCACACAAGTAATGTTCAATGGAGGGACAAGAGGGTTATTTGCACGTGTTTGTCCTAGACTCACTAAGATCCATGGCGACCAGAATGAATGTTAAGGATTTCCAGACTCAATGTTGAGGATTTCCAGAGCCAGCTGTGGCCCTCTGTGCAGCCACTCCCAATGCCTCAGTCCCAATGATAGATTAGGACAGAGTGGAGGATGGTGATGAGTGAGTCCGAGGCACTGACTGTATGTTATAATTCCTTGAGTTCTGCGTCAGGCTGCAGTTTATCTTGTCTTTGGGACAGCTCTCCCCATTTTGATCGCCTCCTTTTGGCACAAGTCCCCAGATGTTAATAAGGAGGACTTGTGGGGAGGCTATGGCCTCGTGGTATTATCATTATACTATTAATCCAGAAACTTGCTCTGTGTCCTGGGTTCGAATCCTGCCACAGCAGGTGGTGGAATTGGAATTCTCAAAAAATATCTGGAATTAAGAATCTACTGATGACCATGAAACATTGTCGGAAAAACCCATCTGGTTCGCTAGTGTCCTTTAGGATAGGAAGTCTGGTGTCCTTACCTGCCCTACATGTGACTCCAGAATGTGATTGACTCTCAGCTGCTCTCTGAAATGGCCAAGGAAACCACTCAGCTTCTTGCTATATGGGCATTCACACCTTCTATTCTCTCTATGGACTGCCATTGCAATTGTTTCTGTGGCTAGGACTCATCTTTCATTCCCTCCCCCTGCAGTATAAATATCTCCCACTTTCGATGCCTCTTAGCTTTGACAAAGGGCCTTTTCCATGTCCAAATTCCTGCCGTGAGTCGCAATGGTTTGGAAAATGAGGCTTACCTTCCCCATTTTGCAGCTGCTCCACGAGGATAGCTCGTTGCCAATGACGCCAAATCATGCATTTGCCTGTCCTTTTTATACACTTGCTTTTGACCTGCGATGTAGTAAAAAGCCTGGTGATGAAGCAGGATCCCCTTCAAAGCTGATGTGATAGCTTTCAAACTGACAACCTCCGGAGCAATTGCCTTCCTCAGGCACAAAGGAGCAGCTCAATGGGAAAGTCACCATATTCTGTCCAACGTTATCTAGGATCTCGTTCGCGGCCTGGAGTGGTTGTTTGAGTCAGCGGGACTCAAAGAAAACAAACGCTAAAAATGCAATTCGGAATTTCTTTTAAGATTTATTTTAAATCCTGTCTTCCCTTGAACTCGGGGACAAGCCTGTGTTCACTATTTGATCCCCGGCACAAGTGATCATGGTGGGTGTCTATACTGAACTCGATGCCCTTCCTAAACTGGGACTCGCCAACTTTAAGGGCGTACAAATGGTCAGTGGATAGGCTTACGGATAACATCGGAATCGTTTAGGTTAGAGGGTCATTAGATTGGTTCCACTGGTCGGCGCAACATTGAGGGCCGAAGGGCCTGTACTGCGCTGGAAAGTTCTATGTTCTAAACTGAGAATCAGAAGTGCGCCTGCCGGAAATTGAAAAGGGCAAATAAATCCATCTAATCTTACCTGAACTGTGCACTTTTACACTTGGCACATGGGCCAATCAGCTAGGCAGTGATCATGTTCTTTCACCATTCTCAATCCAGAATAAAATGTCCGGGAATAAATAAATTGAAAGAAAATGTTGAGCTTTTGTGTGACTAATTGCTTGGTTCCGTATGACAGAGAGAATTTGCAGCAATTTTTTTGTGTAAATGTCGTTGGAACAATACAGCGATCCCCGTGACTGCTATCAGCCTTCAGAGATCCAGCTGGAACTGCCCGCTTGCTCTCCTCTCCGTGCCCGTCCTCCCCCCCCACAGTGCTCAGCCTTTCAGGTCGCACTCCGGGGCCAATCATGGCCCCCCGCACATTTTGGGTCCACTTCCGGACCAGCTGAGTGCACAGGCCCAACGTGTAACAGATTCAGGCCCTTGTTATCTACGTAATGGGATGAAGGTTGGAACCATCACGATTTGTAGCTCCAGAGGACAATATGTACGTAAAGGTTCATATCGCCACAGCATCTCAGAGCCCCAAAGTGAACCGTAACACCCCCACATCTCCGTTGTGGTACCACCCTCTCCTCCTTTAAATGTCTCCTCTACATCCACCTCTTTGAGCAAACCTTTAGCTATGCCTGCTCCCATCTATGGATAGCACGATGGCACAGTGCTTAGCACTGCTACCTCACAGTGCCAGGATCCCAGGTTAAATCCCGGCTTGAGTCACTATCTGTGTGGAGTCTGCATGTTCTCCCCGTGTCTGCGTGGGTTTCCTCCAGGTGCTCCAGTTTCCTCCCACAGTCCGAAAGACACGGTGGTTAGATGCATTGGCCATGCTACATTCTCCCTCAGTGTACCCGAACAGGGGCCAGAGTGTGGTGACCAGGGGATTTGCACAGTAACTTCATTGCAGTGTTAATGTAAGCCTCACTTGTATCATTAATAAATAAACTAAAAACTCCTTTAGCTTGGTATTCATTTTTGTCTGATATTCTTCTATGAAGCACCATGGGTCCACCATTTCTCTACATGAAAGGCACAATTTAAATGAATAGTTTTGATTGGGGCTGGTAGCTTTTTTTAACTAGTTTGGGAACAGCAGGGCAACAAGTTCTGGCATGCTCTGTGAAAATGTGATGTGGGTATGCCGGCGTTGGACTGGCATAAACACAGTGAAAAGTCTGACAACACCAGGTTTTAGTCCAACCGATTTATTTGATAATATTCTCACAAGCTTTCGAGGTTTCCCCCTTCATCAGGTGAATGGAGAGTTCTGGCCTCAGACAGAGCATATAAAGCACAGACAGTTTAGAGATTACTGATTAGAATGCGAATCCTTACACCTAACCTGCTGTTCAAGTCTTAAAGTGGCTGATAATGTGAGTGGAAGGAGCACTGATCACAGTTTAAAGAGATGTGTATTGTCTCCAGACAGTACAGTAAGTGAGGTTTTGCAAACCCAGGCAAGTCACGGGGGTTACAGATAGTGCTCCGTGAATGGCCAGCATTAGAATCTACCGTTACAATTCTGGTGTCTTACTGTGTAACCCATACATATCAATAAATATCTAGACAATTTCTGGTCTTTAGGAAGCAGGGATTTTTGTTGAAAGTTTTGCTGAAAGTACAAGGACATGGAAGTGTGTACATTGAAAACATTAACCTGTTCAAGAGCTAGAGGGCTCTGCAAAATTCATTGCAACAACTGCCCCACAGCGACCCGGGTTCGATTCCCGGCTTGGGTCACCATCTGTGTGGAGTTTGCATGTTCTCCCCGTGTCTGCGTGGGCTTCCTCCGGGTATTCCAGTTTCCTCCCACAGTCCTACTTTGGAAATGCTAAATTGCCCTTTAATGCCAGGGTACTAGCTAGGGTAAATCCATGGGGTTACGGGGATAGGGCCTGGGTAGGGTTGTGTTCGGCACAGATTCAATCGGAAGAATAGTCTCCTTCCGCACTGTAGGATTCTATGAACATGAGTCAGAAGGTCATTGAAAATACTCTGGACACATCTGGAAAAGATCAGGAAAACAGGATATCCGCTGAAACTTAGAGATGGGAAATTTTCTCATTGCAAGCAGAATGGTCAAGTTAACCATTTAAAGGCTCATTAGCCTCAGGCATGAATTCCAGATGCCCAGTTTGGGCAGGAATGGAAAGTCCTCTCCATTAGCCGACAAAAGAACTTCCAGCCCTTAACCATCTGAACTATAACTCAGCTTTCATAATGGCAGATGATCACAGCGCGAAACTAAATAAAGGCACGATACTGCGGATGCTGGAATCTGAAACAAAAACAGAAAATGCTGGAAAATCTCACCAGGTCTGACAGCGCCTGCAGAGAGAGAGTAGAGCCAATATTTCAAGTCTGGATGACCCCTCGTTAGAGCTGATGAAGGGTCTGATACTCTGACGAAGGGTCACATAGACTCGAAACGTTGGCTCTTTTCTCTCTCCGCAGGTGCTGTCAGACCTGCTGAGATTTTCCAGCATCTTCTGTTTTTGTGTGATAGCGCAAACGATTTCACACCACGTACTAGAATGCCTTGTGGACATTACAGACAAAACAAATGGTAAATTCTATCTCTGTAGGAGCATTATAGGGTTAGCACTACTGCCTCTCAACACCAGGGACCCAGGTTCGATTCCAGCCTTGGATCACTGACTGTGTAGAGTTTGCATGTTCCCCCCGTGTCTGCATGGGTTTCTTCTGGATGTTCCAACTTCCTCCCACAGTCCGACGATGAACAGGTGGATCAGCCATGTTAAATTGCCCCTTAATGTTATAGATATGTAGGTTAGGGGATTAGCGAAGTCAATACATGGGTTCCCAGGGATAGGGTCATGGATGAGCCTAGGTAGGGTGCTCTGCTGGAGGGTCCTGCAGCCTCGATGGGATGAATGGCCTCCTTTTGCACTGTAGAGATCCTGTGATTTCAGTGATGTATTAATAATCATAAGAAGCCATGTCATTCCTACTCCTGAATCTGAAATTTTGGGTTTAAGTCTCGTTCCAGACCCAATGGCTGAGGGAGGTGCGATCTGCAAATCCCTCCAACCTATACTAACGGCAGGCGGTAAGTGTGAGAGATTCCTCACCAGCCATGTGATGGAAGGAAATTTTAACCTCTTCCATCGCAATCCATAGCTCTGGGTTCTTCATGGAAAAGTTATCACAACAACTCAGATTCCTTAGAGCAAGTTGGGGCTGGACCATCAGTATGGATCAGAATGGGGTGCTGACAGCATGGTGGAGGTGTTGATGCCTATTCTGGATGAGGTGGACTCGGAGCCTGTCAAAGCCATGATGTCAGGGGTTCCACACAGAATATAATTGGTGTCATAATGTAAATGATTGAGCATTTAATGGACTTACACTGAGAATAGAGCCCACTTTAATACAAAATACTTTCCTTATTCGTAATCTTTTTACTACTTTATTTTTATTCTTACTTTAACGATCGTCCATAGCAGTGTTGCGAATTATGATTACTGTTTCCTTTGCAGCATTGTCACAATTTTTCAGTGAATTAGTTATCTAACTATCTACCTTGTATTAGGTGCTAGAGGAGACCAATGCACCATCAATTCATTCTGGATTTGGGTGTGAATACAGATCAGAATGGCAACAGAAAACGAACTGCAGTTCAAAGCACTGCTGACTAAATTGGCAATCAGTCTCGTTCACAGAGTCCTTAAGATTGTTGTGTGATGTAGAGGTTAGGAGAACTTGTTACGGCGGAGCAGGGAACTTTAGGCATGGTGTCACAGTGGTTAGCGTGACTGCTTCACAGCAGCCAGGGACCCGGATTCAATTCCTGCCTTGGGTCACTGTCTGTGTGGAGTTTGCACATTCTCCCCGTGTCTGTGTGGGTTTCCTCCGGCTGCTCTGGTTCCCTCCCACAGTCCAAAGATGTGCAGATTAGGTGCATTGGCCGTGTTAAATTGCTCCTAAAATGTGTAGGTTAGAGGGATTAGCAAGGTAAACAATTGTGAGGAAAGGGCCTGGGGTACGATTGTTATCAGTGCAGACATGATGGGCTGAATGGCTTCCTTTTGCACTGAATCTCGGCCTCAGGCCCTTGGTTACAGTGCAAGCTGCTAAAACTGGGCCCAGCCAATTGTTTCTACCAATGGACATTTTTCATTGCATCGGAGTGACATTCTTCACTTTAAATAATTAGAAATAAATGAAAAGATTGGTGTGGGGGGGGCGGGGGGGGGGGAGTTGATGGGAGGGAGTTTTGTTTACTTCTATTAACTTTGAGGTCAGATTTCTGTACAACGTGGGTAGATTCAGTCAAACCAAAGCAAAAGATCAGGGAATTTAAATTCAGGGCAAGTTATACATTGTGATGACCATGAAGACACAGGGTATTTTGATTTGATTTATTATTGTCACATGTATTAGTATACAGAGAAAAGCATTGTTTCGTGCATGCTATACAGACAAAACATACTGTTCATAGAGAAGGAAAGAAGAGAGTGCAGAGTGTAGTGTTACGGTCATAGCTAGGGTGTAGAGAAAGATCAACTTAATGTGAGGTAGGTCCATTCAAAAGTCTGACAGCAGCAGGGAAGATGCTGTTCTTGAGTTGGTTGGTACATAACCTCAGACTTTTGTATCTTTTTCCATTGGAAGGAAGTGGAGGAGAAAATGTCCGGGGTGCGTGGGGTCCTTAATTACGCTGTCTGCTTTGCCGAGGCAGTGGGAAGTGTAGACCGAATCGATGGGTTGGGAGGCTGGTTTGCTGGTGATGGATTGGGCTACATTCAGGATCTGTTGTAGTTTCAGGTCCATGGACATGGTGGAGTACGAGCTGCTTTAAATGGAGGCTCTGCTAATGGAAAGCATTTACGGGGGGAGGGGGGAGTGGGGGATTTAATCTGGTTACTCTACTCAGAACGGAATCCTCAAGGTGAAGACTACCTGACTGTGAGACATGGGTGCGTCCTTCTCTTTTGATGTACAATAAATAACGTCGGTGACAGGAAACTAGCGCTTGCCTGAATGACCACATTACGGCGAAAGCCAATTGTGTTTTCAGTGATGTTTCCGCTGGTTCATGACTCAATCTGCCAAAATCAGGACTCACTCATTACAATGTCCTGGAACCCAGGTCAAAACAGAGATAATCTGCCAATTGTGCTGGTTTGTAAACCTTTTCTATGGCATTCATTTCCCTGGGTTTGCTGGCATGAATCAGCACATTTTAATCACTTTCCATATCAATACATACTTTAAACTGACCCAGTGTAGACAAAAAGTCTTTATGTTTAGTTATGCTGCCCCAGCACACTGCATCATGGAAGATGGTATGTTTGTGATCCTGCATTTGAATGTTTGAAGTCCTTGTGCATGAGTCGCAAAAACCCAGCTTGCAGGTGCAGCAGGTGGTCAGGAAGGCGAATGGGATGCTGGCCTTCATAGCGAGGGGGATTGAATATAAAAGTAGGAGGTCTTGCTGCAGCTGTATAGGGCATTGGTGAGGCCGCAGCTGGAGAACTGTGTGCAGTTTTGGTCGCCGCACTTGTGGAAGGATATATTGGCCTCGGAGGGAGTGCAGAGGAGGTTTACTAGGCTGATACTGGAGATGGGGGGTTAGCCTATGAAGAGAGACTAAATAGACTGGGTCTGTACTCGCTGGAGTTTAGAAGGATGAGGGGGGATCTTATAGAGACGTATAAGATAATGAAGGGGATGGATAGGGTCGAGGTAGAGAGATTCTTCCCGCTTAGAAAGGATAGCAGGACTAGAGGGCACAGCCTCAAAATAAGGGAGGGGGGGGGGGTGCAGTTTAGATCAGAGTTGAGGAGGAACTTCTTCACTCAAAGGGTGGTGAATCTTTGGAATTCTCTGCCCGTTGAAGTGGTGGAGGCTACCTCGCTGAATATATTTAAGTCACGGGTAGATAGGTTTTTGACAGACAAGGGAATTAAGGGTTATGGGGAGAAAGCGGGAAAGTGGAACTGATCCACTTCAGATCAGCCATGATCTTATTGAATGGCGGGGCAGGCTCGAAGGGCTAGATGGCCTACTCCTGCTCCTATTTCTTATGTTCTTATGTTTGAGCCAAACCAACGCAATCTATTATTTGTGTCCAAAATGAAAACTTTGCCTCCTCCCCCTCACCCTCCTCCCTCCAAATATTTAGAATAAAGAACGTGTGTATCCAACTCCAACCGTGGGAATTAATAGAACATTTGACTATAAATTAATCCAATAGTGAATGTTTTCAAAACCCATTTGCTCCTTTGCAGGACCATCAAATCCTTGCCAGTTAATGTGGAGCGTAACTCGGGGAAAGAATCAGGCGTTTTATACAGTCTGGAGACTGAAATAAGAACATAAGAACATAAGAACATAAGAACATAAGAACATAAGAACATAAGAAATAGGAGCAGGAGTAGGCCATCTGGCCCTTCGAGCCTGCCCCGCCATTCAATAAGATCATGGCTGATCTGTCGTGACTCAGCTCCACCTTCCCGCCCTCTCCCCATAACCCTTAATCCCTTCTCTTATCAAAAACCCATCAACCCGTTTCTTAAAAATATTTAGCGAGGCAGCCTCCACCACTTCAACGGGCAGAGAATTCCAGAGATTCACCACCCTTTGAGTGAAGAAGTTCCTCCTCAACTCTGTTCTAAACCGCCCCCCCTTTATCTTGAGGCTGTGCCCCCTAGTCCTACTGTCTTTTTTGAGCGGGAACAGTCTCTCCACCTCTATCCTATCCATCCCATTCATCATCTTATACGTCTCAATGAGATCTCCCCTCATTCTTCTAAACTCTAACGAGTACAAGCCTAGTTTATTCAGCCTCTCCTCATAGCTCAATCCCCTCAACTCCGGTATCAGCCGAGTAAACCTCCTCTGCACTCCCTCCAGGGCCAAAACATCCTTGCGCAGGTGCGGCGCCCAAAACTGCACACAGTACTCCAGCTGCGGCCTCACCAATGCCCTATACAGCTGCAGCAAGACCTCCCTACTTTTATATTCAATCCCCTTCGCTATGAAGGCCAGCATCCCATTCGCCTTCCTGACCACCTGCTGCACCTGCAAGCTGGGTTTTTGCGACTCATGCACAAGGACCCCGAGGTCCCTCTGCACCGTCGCCTGCTGCAGTTTTTCGCCCCGTAAGTAATAGTCCTTCCTACCATTCCTCCTACCAAAGTGGACCACCTCACACTTGCCAACATTAAATTCCATTTGCCATTTCCTGGCCCATTCGCCCAGCCTATCTAGATCCTTCTGCAGACTCTCCACACCCTCCGCACAATTTGCCTTTCCCCCAATCTTGGTGTCATCAGCAAATTTCGACACCCTGCACTCGGTTCCCTCCTCCAGATCATCTATATAAATGGTAAATAGCTGAGGCCCCAGCACCGACCCCTGGGGCACCCCACTAGTCACCAACCGCCAATCCGAATAGCATCCATTGACCCCCACTCTCTGCCTCCTATTTGACAACCAATCCTCTATCCACGCTAACACCCTACCCCCAACTCCATGTCCCCTGACCTTCTGCAATAACCTCTTGTGAGGTACCTTGTCAAACGCCTTCTGAAAATCCAGAAAGACCACATCCACCGGCTCTCCTCCATCCACTGCCCTAGACACATCCTCATAGAACTCCAGTAAATTTGTCAGACACGACTTCCCTTTAATGAAACCGTGTTGCGTCCGCCCTATCAAGCAATTCCCCTCAAGATGCCTCGCTATTTCCTCCTTAATGACGGTTTCTAACATTTTACCTACCACAGACGTTAAACTAACCGGCCTATAATTCCCCGCCTTTTGCCTGCCACCCTTCTTAAACAACGGCGTAACATTAGCCGTTTTCCAATCTTCCGGCACTTCCCCGGAATCCAGCGACGTCTGGAAAATAACCACCAAATCTCTGCCTTCAATTCATTGAGAGAAAAAGAAAGAGTCAATGTGAGTAAAAGAGGCGAAATGGTGGCCATTCCATCACTCATGTTGTTCATTTTACATCCACAGGGAAAGCTTTAGTGAAAAAGGGCTCTAGTTTGTTTCAGCTGAGGTTGCTATTGCTCAGTTTGGAGGCTTCCAGAAATATCGTTGTAGTAAATCACTTTAATGCATCACTCTCTTTCAATAAAAGCCTAGAAGTTACAAACAAAAGAGCAACAACAGTTCAAAGTCATGCATGTCACTCCTTTACAGAGTGAAATCCACGTTGGAAACAATTGATTTATCTAATAAGGATTTTCCTACAGTGCGTTTACTGGTGTGTTTAAACGGTGCAAAAAAGTGTCACAACACCAGGTTAAAGTCCAACCAATTTACTTAACCTGGTGTTGTGAGACTTCTTACCGTGTTTACCCCAGTCCGACACCGACATCTCCACATCGCGTTTAAATGCGGCACGGTAGCACAGTAGTTAGCACTGCTGCTTCACAGCTCCAGGGTCCTGGGTTCGATTCCCGGCTCGGGTCACTGCCTGTGTGGAGTTTGCACATTCTCCTCGTGTCTGCGTGGGTTTTCTCCGGGTGCTCCGGTTTCCTCCCACAGTCCAAAGATGTGCGGGTTAGGTTCATTGGCTATGCTAAAATTGCCCCTTAGTGTCCTGGGATGTGTAGGTTAGAGGGATTAGCAGGTAAATGTGTAGGGATATGGGGATAGGGTCTGGGTGGGATTGTGTTCGGTGCAGACTCGATGGGCCGAAGGGCCTGTTTCTGCACTGTAGGGCTGTATAGGGCATTGGTGAGGCTGCAGCTGGAGTACTGTGTGCAGTTTTGGGCGCCGCACCTGCGCAAGGATATTTTGGCCCTGGAGGGAGTGCAGAGGAGGTTTACCAGGCTGATACCGGAGTTGAGGGGATTGAGCTATGAGGAGAGGCTGAATGAACTAGGCTTGTACTCGTTGGAGTTTAGAAGAATGAGGGGAGATCTCATTGAGACGTATAAGATGATGAATGGGATGGATAGGATAGAGGTGGAGAGACTCTTCCCGCTCAAAAAAGACAGTAGGACTAGGGGGCACAGCCTCAAGATAAAGGGGGGGAGGTTTAGAACGGAGTTGAGGAGGAACTTCTTCACTCAAAGGGTGGTGAATCTCTGGAATTCTCTGCCCGTTGAAGTGGTGGAGGCTGCCTCGCTAAATATTTTTAAGAAACGGGTTGATGGGTTTTTGATAAGAGAGGGGATTAAGGGTTATGGGGAGAGGGCAGGAAGGTGGAGCTGAGCCACGACAGATCAGCCATGATCTTATTGAATGGCGGGGCAGGCTCGAAGGGCCAGATGGCCTACTCCTGCTCCTATTTCTTATGTTATGTTCTTATGTTCTATGCTGGTTCTAAACAGTAGTGCCTTTATTGACTCTATCCAACTTTAAACTGACCCTCAGCACTATGAGTGTTGGAATGACTTGTCCCCTTAACTCATATAGTACCAAGGGGCAGGCATCATGTAACCAGATTACCCAATGGGAAACGAGCAGAAGATCCTCGTGGCTGAGCGTGGTATTTTACAGTCAGAGTGATCCTGTGGCTTTGGAAATGAAGACATTTATTATAGCGCTCTGTAAATAGTAATAAAGCAGTTAACTGGTGATCACCAATCATTGTGTTTACTACAGTTCAGTCGTTGTAACTCTACCCGTGTGGAGAGTGAGTGGTGGGTGATGAACGAAAGACCTAATTACAGGGGTACCAGTACGTCCTGACCAGGGGAGACTATCTGGTGTCGATGGAAGTCAATGACAACATTGGGTCATGTTGCACCTACCCATTCCTAACTTTACCACACACTATTTAAATTCAAACAATTGATGACAACAAGGAGTTAAAATTATTAGCATCAGAGTGAAATTATTTCATTCAAATAATTCTAGAATTTCCAAATTGCAGAAGGAGGCCATTTGGCCCATCGAGCCTGCACCAACAGCCATCCCACCCAGGCTCTACCCCTATATTTACCCTGTCAGTTCCCCTGACGCTAAGGGTCAATTTACCGTGGCCATATAACCTAACCCACACATCTTTGGGCTGGAGGAGGAAATCGGAGTACCCGAGGAAACCCACGCAGACACGGGGAGAATGTGCAAACTCGCACAAAGAGAGTCACCCGAGGTCAGAATTGAACCTGGATCCCAGGCGTTGTGAGGCAGCGGTGCTAACTACTTTGCCACCAGGTCACCCATATTTCTAACTTCCTTATTCAAATGTTCCAATTGCATTAATTAGATTGAATTGTAGATTCATTCTCAAAAACTTTTTCTTAAATACTTAAAATAAGAAGCATCCTTTGATTTGGTTTGATTTATTTTTGTCACATGTATCAGCAGACAATGAAAAGTATTGTTTCTGGGGCACTATAAAGGCAAAGCATACCATTCATTGAGAAGGAAAGAAGAGTGCAGAGTGTAATGTTACAGTCATAGCTAGGATGCAGAGAAAGATCAACTTCATGCAAGGTATCTGTTCAAAAATCTGATGGCAGCAGGGAAGAAGCTGTTCTTGTGTTGGCTGGTGTGTGATATCTGACTTCTGTACCATTTTCCTGATGGAAGAAGGTGGAAGAGAGAATGTCCAATGGGCGTGGGGCCTTTAATTCTGCTGGCTGTTTTGCCTATGCAGCGGGAAGTGTAGACAGAGTCAATGGACGGGAGGCTGGTTTGTGTGATGGATTGGGCTACATTTGTAGCCTTTTCAGTCTCTTGAAGTCTAGGACAGTGCAGGAGCCCATACCAAGCTGTAATACAACCAGAAAGAATACTTTTTGTTGTGCATCTATAAAAGTTGATGAGAGTCAAAGCTGATCTGCCACATTTTCTTAGTCTTCTGAGAAAGTAGCAACGTTGGTGGGCTTTCTTTACTATAATGTTGGCATGGGGAACCAGGACAGGTTGTTTGTGATCTAGACACCTAGAAACTTGAAGCTCTCAATCCTTTCTACTTTGTTCCTGTTGATGCAGACAGGAGCATTTTCTCCACTACACTTCCTGAAGCCGATGACAATCTCCTTCATTTTGTTGAAATTGAGGGAGAGATTATCGTCACCGCACCAGTTCACCAGATTCTCTCTCTCATTCCTGTACTCTGTCTCATCATTGTTTGAGATCCGACCCGTTACAATGGTATCATCAGCAAACCTGAAAATCGAATTGGAGGGGAATTTGGCCGCACAGTAAGAGGTGTATAAGGAGTATAGCAGGGAGCTAAGAACACAGTGTTGAGGTACACTGGTGCTGAGGATGATGGTGGAGGATGTGTTGATGCCGATCCTTACTGATTGTGGTCTGTGGGTTAGGAAGGTCAGAATCCAGTAGCAGAGGGAGGTGCCGAGAGTCAGGCCACGGAGTTTGGAGATGAGTTTTGTGGGAATAATGGTGTTGAAAGCTGAGCTGTAGTCAATAAATAGGAGTCTGACAGAGGTGTCCTTGTTATCTAGGTGTTCCAGGGTTGAGTGCAGGGAGACTTTTTGTGACAGTAGTTGAACTGTAATGGATCCAGGTAGCCCAGGAGGCTGGAATTGATTCGTGTCAAAGCGCTTCATAATAATAGATGTCAGAACCACTGGCTAGTAGTCATTAAGACACACTGATTTGATTTGGAATGTTCCTATGACACACCATTAAGCATCCAGAGAAGTAAGATGTCCTTGTTTGCAAAGCTAGAAGACATTTAGTCATCGAAAGATCTGATATATATTTTTCTAATATTATATCGTGATCATAGATCATAGAAATAGATCATAGAAACCCTACAGTGCAGATAGAGGCCCTTCAGCCCATCAAGTCTGCACTGACAACAATCCCACCCAGGCCCTACCCCCCATATCCCACATATTTTATCCCTCTAACCTACACATCTCAGGACACTAAGGGGCAATTTCTTAGCATGGCCAATCAACCTAACCCACACATCTTTGGACTGTGGGAGGAAACCGGAGTGTCCGGAGGGAACCCACACAGACACGAGGAGAATGTGCAAACTCCACATGATTAAAATTATTTAACCTTCGCATTAAGGAAAAACATCACTTCATATTTCTTAATATTCCAGTACCGAGGTGGAAACTACAGGGTGAGGATTTACGAGAGGCCTGACTTTGGGGGACAGATGATGGAATTCACGGATGACTGTCCCTCTGTCTACGATCGTTTCCGTTATCGTGACATTCACTCCTGCCATGTGATGGACGGTTACTGGATCTTCTATGAACATCCCAACTACAGAAGTCAACATTGATCCGGATCTTGCTGTTTCTGGAATGTTGGACTTGGACCCCAAGATGTGCTTCAGGAATTCCGGGATGTCCTGATTCACTGAATTCATCGGGATTTCCTGGGAAGTTTAAACTTTAATTCCCATGCTCCCAGGGACCCTCAAAAAAAGAGTCTGACTCTTGTGTTAGAGTTGGTGACTTTGAATAATTCCAGCTTACTTACTTAAATAGTAACCTGGAAATGGTGGGTAAAAATATCCCAGCCTAGCTCTTGGGTGACTTATAGAACTGTCGCCCTGACTCACCCCCCCCATCCTCCCCTGACTACTCCCCCTTGACCCCACAGCTCCATGGGACCCACACTGATGAGTCCCTATCGAGGAGAGGCTGAATGAACTAGGCTTGTACTCGTTAGAGTTTAGAAGAATGAGGGGAGATCTCATTGAGATGTATAAGATGATGAATGGGATGGATAGGATAGAGGTGGAGAGACTCTTCCCGCTCAGATAGGATAGTAGGACTAGAGGGCACAGCCTCAAGATAAAGGGGAGGCGGTTTAGAACGGAGTTGAGGAGGAACTTCTTCACTCAAAGGGTGGTGAATCTCTGGAATTCTCTGCCCGTTGAAGTGGTGGAGGCTGCCTCGCTAAATATTTTTAAGAAACGGGTTGATGGGTTTTTGATAAGAGAGGGGATTAAGGGTTATGGAGAGAGGGCGGGAAGGTGGAGCTGAGCCACGACAGATCAGCCATGATCTTATTGAATGGCGGGGCAGGCTCGAAGGGCCAGATGGCCTACTCCTGCTCCTATTTCTTATGTTCTTATGTTCTTAATGTGAGCTCACTTGTGACTAATAGATAAGGATATTATAGGGTTGTTCAAGGATACAGCCAGGATATTGATAGGCTGGAAAATTGGGTGGAGAAATGGCAGATGGAGTTTGATCCAGACAAATGTGAGGTGATGCATTTTGGAAGATCTAATACAGGAGGGAAGTATACTGTAAATAGCAGAACATTCAGAAGCATTCACACACAGAGAGATTTAGGTGCACAGGATCACAGCTCATTTAGTAGTGGCTCTCTGCCTGGTATGGGAATGATTACATAAGAACATAAGAAATAGGAGCAGGAGTAGGTCATCTGGCCCTTCGAGCCTGCCCCGCCATTCAATAAGATCATGGCTGATCTGAAGTGGATCAGCTCCACTTTCCCGCTTTCTCCCCATAACCCTTAATCCCCCTGTCTGTCAGAAACCTATTTACTTGTGACTTAAATATATTTAACAATGTATTACCCTTAACCCCGCCCCACCACCACCCCACCCCAGAGAATGATGCCAAGCTGACAACTCGAATCACTTTTACGGGTAAATAATGGTCTAATTTTCTTGGAAACTGCCTCATTTTCCCACGCTGTAAGTATCTTATCTCTCATTTTGGACTGAAGTAGATCTTGATTGGACCGGTTCCGTACTGGCTTCGCACAGACTGGCGTCGTTTCTAAAGAAATTAATGCCATGAGGATTTTTTTGCCGCACCTGCGTACGTGTTACACTTCCTGGCAAGGGTAGGTGGCTAAGGGTATTTACATTTGCTATGTCTGTCCCAGGTCAGTGTTTGAGATTATATTCACAGGCAGACAGAACTAAAGCCTTGACTGAATTCTTGCCAAGTTGATTGGAAGGGTAGCCTTGTTCTCTTTGAAAAGGCCCAAGAATGGATTGTGTTCAGACATGACGGTCTATTATCTCCCGTGTAGGTACTGGTGGAACTTGTTGATGGGAAGACTATTGATAATTCTTGCTTCTCGATTTAACCTTTTCCAGGCTCTGAGCAGGTTCTTCGCACATGCCCTTTTGGCTTTTTTGAACTGTTGACCATCTCATGGGACAATACCACAGCATCACCGTATGGAGAGGCAGCGCAGGTCAATACCAGTTTTTTTTAGATGGGTCAAAGTGCACTTACAGGGCGAGAAACTCAACAATTGCTTCATTCGGTTGAAAGTTTCCAAAAGTGGAGCCTTGCAAGATAAATGATGATGTTCCTTCAGCAGAAAATACGAGGAGAACAATATTATCAGTACGTTTGGTTAAAAAAAAATGCCCATCATAGTTTGCCATTCCCAATGACAATTTGAATTCAGTCATGCTTGTGGGGGGGATGGCTCCCCTTTTATTGCCTTGACTCTGTCTACTATGGGGTGTGATCCTTGTGCGTCTACATGCCAAAGGTAGGCTGCCTCGATGGCTTGAAAGATGCACTTAGGATGGACCACTGATACCTCTTGAACACCTCTTAGTTTGCCAGATGCTTGGCCTCTGTCTATCCCGTTATAAGGACATCGTCAAGTACAACCCATTGTTCTGCTTGGTGCCATCTCCCTGGACGTGTCATCGTTAAAGAGCTCTCCTTTGTTA
The DNA here is from genome assembly GCA_037974335.1 of Prionace glauca. Taxonomy (NCBI): domain Eukaryota; kingdom Metazoa; phylum Chordata; class Chondrichthyes; order Carcharhiniformes; family Carcharhinidae; genus Prionace; species Prionace glauca. Next base: position 3,190,350 of record CM075731.1, on the reverse strand, counting down.
AGGGAGAAACGCGCCCATTGAGGACACTCCATCGAGATTCACTGGGCGCTGCTTTATTGTAATATGTGGGGGAGGCAAGGGGAAGTTTGCTGGGGTTCTGGGGATGAGGGGGAATCAAGGGTGGTGATCGGAGATCGGGTGAGAGGGGACAAAAGTGAAAGGGTAAAGATCGGGGGAGATAAGTGAGAGGCGGCAACTCTGCAAGGGCAGTGATTGGGAGGATGGGGTGATCGGGGAAGGGAGGAGATGGGTCGGGGGGGGGATCCCGCAGGGATGATGTGGTGGGGGGGGGTACTATGTTCATGGAGGGACAAGTATGAGTGGAGGGCGATGCCTGTGAGGGGTGCTGATATCCTTGGGGGGGGTGGGCGTGCCTGTGTGTGCGGTGGGAGGGCTGTTGCCAGGGGCACTCCCATTACACAGGGAGTTTGGGGCAGATATGCAATGTCACCCTTTGAGCTGAGAGTAGGCTTGACGGTGAGATTAGGCCCTGTCCTCTCCTTTCCTTCCTGAAGCTCCCTCATTTTCCCACATGTTAAAATTTGTTCACTAAGATCCCCCCCTTTGCCCTGTTTTGGGAACATTCCCCGGTCGATTTTTATTTTCTAACCTTTCCTGGGTAACCGTCCGAGTAACTAATTCAGAACTCTCCAAAGTCTCTGACTCGAATTCAGGTGGTTCTGCTGAGCTGAGGAAATGTCCGTCAGGATCTGAAACTTCCTAGGGAATATTCCCACTGAGTTGTTACACTGGGATTTCCAAGGAATTCTGTTGCACATCTTGAGGAAGTTGGAGGATCCGAGCTAGGATTTCCAAGACTGATTATCAGCCTTATCCGACCATTCCCATACAAAACATTATGCTCTGCATGATTATGGTTATCTCACCATCTAGTGGACAGATTGATGTTACACACTCCTCATTATATTGAGAACACCAGTACGACAATATGGTCACTAAAATACCAAAGAGGTTCTATAAAATCGCACCTGAATTCTCTTTGACCAGCTAGCTTTTACTTCACATAATCTTTGGATTAGTACTGCTGCCTCACTGTGTCAGAGACCCCGGCTTCGGGTCACTGTCTGTGTGGAGTTTGCACAATCTCCCCGTGTCTGCGTGGGTTTCCTTCGGGTGCTCCTCTTTCTTCCCACAGATCTGCAGGTTAGACGGATTGGCCATGCTACATTGCCCCTTAGTGTCCCAAGATGTGTAGGTTAGGGGAATTCATGGGTTAAATGTGTGAGGTTACGGGGATAGGGCCCGGGCAAGATAAAAGGGTGAGTCTGTGCAACTTGATGGGATGAATGGCCTCCTTCTGTGCTCTAGGGATTCTATAATGGGACTCGGTTTTTAAGTTTATTTATTAGTGTCACAAGTGAGCTGATATTAACACTGCAATGAAGTTACTGTGAAATTCCCCCAGCTGCCACACTCCAGCGCCTGTTTGGGTACACTGAGGGAGAACTTAGCATGGCCAACGCACCCTAGCCAGCACATCTTTTGGACTGTGGGAGGAAACTGGAGGAAACCCATGCTGACATGGGGAGAATGTGCAGACACCGCACAGACAGTGTTCCAAGTGTAAATCGAACCCTTTACCAAAGCGTTAAGTCACCTAGCATCAGTGCAAAACAGACTTGCTCCAAATAAATCTGATTTGGGTGCTCCAGTTGCTGAGGAGGTAGGTGCCTAGTGTCTGATGGCTCTCTGCTTGAGATCGCTGGGGCGGGAGGGGTGTTGGGGGGGGGGGGGGGGGGGAGGTGGCTCTGCTGCCAGTCTGTTTGAGATTAGTGGAGAGGAAGTTGGGGGGGATAAGGGTGTCAGTAATGTTGTGGGGGGTGGGGATAAGGGTGTCAGTAATGTTGTGGGGGGGGGGGATAAGGGTGTCAGTAATGTTGTGGGGGGTGGGGTGGGGCAATGTCTTTGGAATCCAGGAGAAGGCGTCATCCAGCCCGGGAGGGATGTGGCAGGGGAGCCACATCCTATCTTTTTTTTTCTGCACATGCGCAGTTGGAGGCGCCGATGTGAACTGTAGGATTTTGGGCCCACAGGTTTCTGCAGCACGATTCACAATCGCTGATAATTTTGCAGGCAGCACGCTCATGGGGGTGCCCACAGAATGAGTCTAAAAGTCAGATCTGAAACTCTCTCAATTTCAAGTCCGCCCAGAACTTAGGGTCCTGTTTCACCATTTTGATTCTAAGCAGCAATTTAGCATGGCCAATCTTGCCTCACCTGCACATCTTTGAAGGTACGTAGTGATAAATATACAACACTTTTATAATGAAACTACGTATTCCAACGGGAAAATCAGTTAAGATGAAGGACCATAGAATATCTACAACAAGGGAGGTGGTAATTTGGCTCATTGAGCTTGCAGCAAATCTTCCCCCACCCCCACCTGACCCTATAACACCAGGCATTCTATCATGGCTAATCCACCCTCACACATTGAGATGCTAGGGGAAAATTTAGCATGGCCAATTCACCTAACACACACATCTTTGGAGTGTGGGAGGAATCTGGAAAACCCAAAGGAAACTCACACAGACACGGGGAGAATGTGCAAACTCCACACAGTCACCCAAGGCCAGTAGGTTGGATAAAAAAAATCTCATTTCTTTAAAGGCAAGTACAATGCCCAGGTGAATCATTGATACTAGCTCCTGCATGCAATACAAAGAACAACACAGCACGGGAAACAGGCCCTTCGGCCCAACGAGCCCGCGCCGCCGTCCCATGGTCAGTGACCTATTCATGATTTTAGTCTATGCCTAATGTGTGAGGATCAGGGAGGTCCAATATAGGGACAATTTGTTACCCAATCAATCAGCCTAAAAGCACATTTTTGGGATGTGGGAGGAAACCGGAGTACCCGGAGGAAACCCACGCAACCACGGGGAGAACACGCAAACTCCCACGGACACAGGCCCAAATCCATGTGTCTGCACAGCAACAGAGATAGTCTCTGAGCTGTCATGATGACAGCAATGGTCCTTGACAATTTACCAATGTAAGCACTGACTTCCAAAACATTGATGGGTTACTTTCAACAGTGCAATGCAACAGACAAGCTCTGCTTTTAATCTGAGAAGCCATGTTTTAAAAGTGAACCAGAGGATTGCAATGGGAGGTATACCGAGTGGATGATAAGTTGTCTTTGGGAATTCTTAGGATTTGAGTGAAGATGAATCCAATTGGTAGAAGAGATTGGAATCTGAGGGCACAGTCTCAGAGTAAACGGGCTTCTTCAGAAATGAGATGAGAAGGAATTTCTTCCGCCAGAGGGTGGCAAAGTTGTGGAATTCACAGCCACAGAAATCAGTGGAGGCCAAATCAGAGAGTATATTTAAGGCAAGGTGTTTGATTGGTAAGGGGGTCAAAGGCTACAGGGAACAGGCAGGATTGAGACACATATCAGCCATGACTGAATGGTGGAGCGAACTCGATGGGCCAAACAGCCTAATACTGCTCCTCAATCTTATGGTCTTATGAATGTCAGTGTTGACATTACAATTGGAAATGTTTACTTAAAAAAAAAAATCTGAATTTTCAATTCTCAATGATTTAAAACAAATAAGATTTCATTTTACCTCCTAATTTTTCAGGGGTTGGTAATTTTAAAATCTGTTTGATCAATAGAAGAAGTTTACCCTAGAATAAATTAGCTTTCATGTTTCCATCAGTTAATATTGTTCCTTGGTTTATTCAAATATTTTAGTGATTATTTTTTATGCTTTTTCACACATAAATGCTTCAAAAGACCAGTCAGCTTTTCCTTCTAACATTCCACGCTTAAGCTTTGTAAGATGCGCTCAGTCCGATATGAAAAAGATTCAAACACCAAAATGTGCTGCTTCTCAAACTTTATTTGATTTTAAAATACAATCCTGGAGGGGGGGGGGGGGGGGGGGGGGGGGGGGGGGAAAGGAAGCCAGGACATCCTAGAACTCCATGATACGACGGCAAGATCCCACCGTGGGGAAGGTTGCACTCCAGTCAGTGTAGTGCCTGTATTCTCCCTTCTCAAGCAGGTACTGTCTCCCTCTGTAGTTCGGGTGTTCGTAAAAGACCCAAGCACCATCCAGCACTTGGCAGGATTGCAGTTCGCGGTAAGGGAAGCGATCGTGAATAGATGGGCAATCCTCGGTCAGTTCCACCATCTGTCCACCAAACTCAGCTCTTTCGTAGATTCTGATTTTGTATAAACCACCCGTTGCCTGCAGTTTTGAAGCAGAGCAAATGACAATTAATAATTTGCCAATATCTTAAGGAGTTAAGTTCTTGCTAATTTGCTTTTAGGCAACATGACAGAAATACAATATGCACCCTTTCGCTTAAGGCAATTGTAATGGATAGATTTGGTTTAGCGGCTGGGATTTTCAGTAACCTCCAATGACACGTTTGGCAGTGGCTGCCCCAGCATTGGGTGGCGGCGGGATTTTCCAGTCCCGCTTCTGTCCGTGTTCCCCAGTTTTGCATCCTCAGCCGACTTGTGGGACTAATAAGTAAACTTTAAAACCTCTGACTGGAAGATCCCGCCTGAGGAAATGGCCATATAATCCTGCCCAGTGAATCAACGGCACATTCTCCAGGGGTCGCAATTGGCCTTCAATTTCCTCACAGCTGCAGGAACAAGGGTTCAATTCTGGCCTCAGGTCACCGTTTGTGTGGCGTTTCCTCCACATTCTCCCCGTGTCTATGTGGGCTTCCTCCCACACATTCAAGGATGTGAAGGTTAGGTTGATAGGCTGGGGTAAGAACATAAGAACATAAGAAATAGGAGCAGGAGTAGGTCATCTGGCCCTTCGAGCCTGCCCCGCCATTCAATAAGATCATGGCTGATCTGTCGTGGCTCAGCTCCACCTTCCCGCCCTCTCCCCATAACCCTTAATCCCCTCTGGAGATTAGCAGGGTAAAAACATGGGGTTACAAGGATAGAGCTTGGACGGGACTGTTGTCAGTGCAGACTTGATGGGCTGAATGGCCTCTTTTTGCACTGTAGGGATTCTATGATTCATTGAAAAGAAAATTAGGAGAACTTTAACAGTGACTCCATTCTATATCTCCACATTTTGTTACATTGCCTAATTTATCTTGCCTCCTGGTTATGGAAAATTACACTGATTTTTTTTATCCTCAGTATGAAATGTAATTGTATGAAATCTATTACATAGTTTAAAAGTTAGCAAGGCCACTGATTAAGATAGTCAAAATTCACTGGGATAATTTCGATTCCGTGAAATCATCTGAAACATGAATCAAAAGCCCTTTTATTTTTACATTTCTGATTATATTTATTGACTTCAATGCAGATGCAAATTGGGAGGGAAATTTGTTATCGCCTATTTTACACCATTACACGAAGTGAGCAGCGGGAATTCTCTGACCTACCCGCTGCTGAGATTTCCAGTCCCGCTGCAGTGAATAGAAGTTTGGCTGGGCGCCAAATTCTCACTGGCAGCGATGGCGGGACATGAACAGCTTGGGGGGGGGGGCGGGGGGGGAATGGATTCCAGCCAATATCCATTTGAACTGTCACTCTTTGAGTAGAAAACGTGAAACGTAAAACTAATTACTTTGTAAAGTTATTTGGTACCCTTTTATCTCACTCACTCGTGGGGAGTCACGTTGACAGGGGGAAATTTGTACAGTGGATGATTAAACCGCACAATTAGCCTTTCATAAGAGGCCATCACCAATCCTGTGCAACACTGAACCAAGGTTCTTCATCCAGAAAATTGGGCAGATTTAGAACGGATATGTTTTCACGTCGGGTGAGATTCCTGGAAATCAGCAAGGGTCGATAGCGGGCAGGAAGAGCAGTATTGAAGCTGACGGCAGCCACTGTGGCTTTCTCCACTCTACAGTGCAAGACTTAGAATTAAAGTATCAAGGGGCAAGTCTTGTGTGGTATCACTGGCTGGTTGGCCCCCGATTAGTCCACCCTGCTAGCAACTTAGGAGCTCGAGGCTCGGGGCGCAGTTTTAAAGATCACCCCAGCATAAAGGAGTTGACTCTGGAACACTCTTGTGCTTTTCTTATAAGAACATAAGAAATAGGAGCAGGAGTAGGCCATCTAGCCCTTCGAGCCTGCCCCGCCATTCAATAAGATCATGGCTGATCTGTCGTGGCTCAGTTCCACCTTCCCGCCCTCTCCCCATAACCCTTAATCCCCTCTCTTATCAAAAACCCATCAACCCGCTTCTTAAAAATATTTAGCGAGGCAGCCTCCACCACTTCAACGGGCAGAGAATTCCAGAGATTCACCACCCTTTGAGTGAAGAAGTTCCTCCTCAACTCTGTTCTAAACCGCCTCCCCTTTATCTTGAGGCTGTGCCCCCTAGTCCTACTGTCTTTTTTGAGCGGGAAGAGTCTCTCCACCTCTATCCTATCCATCCCATTCATCATCTTATACGTCTCAATGAGATCTCCCCTCATTCTTCTAAACTCTAACGAGTACAAGCCTAGTTTATTCAGCCTCTCCTCATAGCTCAACCCCCTCAACTCCGGTATCAGCCTAGTAAACCCCCTCTGCACTCCCTCCAGGGCCAAAATATCCTTGCGCAGGTGCGGCGCCCAAAACTGCACACAGTACTCCAGCTGATGTTCCAGCTTATGTTCTTATGTTCTTCTTATGTTCCCTCTCCCCTCCTCACCATCACTCTGGCTCTATCCCCAGCACATCCTTGACATTGCTCCCTGGCACTGTCAGGGCATGGCTTGGGCCTGTATTAGCTGTAGGGTGAAGTCTTTGGACACAGGACAACAGTGATTAGATTGTAATAACATGTAGCTGATGCTGTAAACTAAATAGCGGATTGAATATTTCGCCACTGGTAATAGAAGTTATTACTTAACTATCAGGGTGGGATTTTCCACACTTTTCTGGTCCTGCGGAAGGTGACCCCTGATAGCGGGATAGGCTAGACACGCGTGGTACCACCTGTGGCCAATGGCTATTGGTTTCCATGGGCAGACAACATGCTACCGGGGAGGGAGGGATGTGGGACGGGTGGAGAGGTGGTGGAAGACTGCTCTATACAAATACAGTAGTGCCGGCTGTTAATAATGTAGACACTTGCTCAAAATTGGAATAAAACCCCAATATAAGCTTCATTATATTGGAGTCAATGATGTAGGCTGACCATACAAAGGTTTTAGGGAGAGGGCAGACGGAAAATCCTGCCCACCCCCGCCTCAATAGGTGAAAATGCCGAGGCAAGTACGTCTTTTAAAATGACATAGAATCTACAAGACAGCAACAAGCCTCATCCAAAATGTTCTACACGGTTATTCCCACTCCACACGAGCCTCAACCCACTCCTCACTAGCACTATCTGCTTTGCCCTAAACTCCTTTCTCCATCACACATCCATCTGGCTTTTCCTTTAATTCATCTGTACTTCTCATTTCAACTCTCCCCTGTGGTGGTGAGTTTCATGTTCCAGCCTCTGGCCGAGCAGTTTAAAGCATTGTGCATTACTGGATAGAAACATGTTTAATTAGACAACATTTAAATCAATTATAATCTTACTAAAGCATAGTGTCACGCACATTCAGTAAAATCTTATGCAGGTCTGTAATAATTCCACGGTGATTTGTGTTTAAGTAGAATTCCAGGATGGCACTGGGAGTGTGGTGACTTCTTCTGAGCTATTCCCAGCTTACCCTCTAATTCTAACTTTTATTCTTGTTCTATGGTTTTAAAACTCTCTTACAAACACTCAAACAATGCTCCAATTCAATCTCTAACTGATTTAACATCTTCCCTGCCGCCATCAGACTTTTGAATGGATCTCGTGGGTCGTAGAAACCCTACATTGCAGAAAGAGGCCCTTCGGCCCATCGAGTCTGCACTGAACACAATCCCACCCAGGCCCTACCCCCACATATTATACCCACTGATCCCTCTAACCTACACATCCCTGGACACTAAGGGCACGGCCAATCAACCTAACTCACACATCTTTGGACTGTGGGAGGAAACCCACGCAGACACGAGGAGAACATGCAAACTCCACGCAGACAGCGACCTGAGCCGGGAATCGAACCCAGGACCCTGGAGCTGTGAAGCAGCAGTGCTAACCCACTGTGCTACCGTGCGGACCTGCATTAAGTTGATCTTTCTCTACACCCCAGCTACGACTGTAACGCTACATTCTGCACGCTCTCCTTTCCTTCTCTACGAATAGTATGCTTTGTCCGTATTGCGCGCAAGAAACAATACTTTTCACTGAATCTGGCAATCAAATTGAATGAAATCATTTAAAACATCAGTAAGGGGGGGGGCTTCTGAAAAATCTGGCTCACGATTTTGTTTTACTTACGTGGCGAATGAGACGGCATGATTTAATACTGTCGTTGTATCCGTTCCAGTGCTGGTAATCGGGATATTCTCCCCTGGTCAGAATGTATTGATATCCAGAGTAATTGGACTTCTCATAAAGCACCCAGCAGCTACTCTCCACCCGGATAGAGTTACATCGGCTGAAGAATGAGTGCAGATCTGAGCAGTCAGTGCTGCACTCATAGCACTGTCCCTGAAAGTTCTTGGCTTCGTAAAAAATGATCTGCAGTGAGAAGAGGAAAGTTAGTTCGGTAAAACCCTGATACAAACCAAATCGCTGTTAAACTTCACAGTTAATATCCAGCTTACCTTTCCCATTTTGGACTCCTCCCCAAAGAGCTGGCTCTGATGGACATGACACTGGTGTGAAATTTCAGGTTTATATACCTAACCAGATCATGCGCTGTAATCTAATGCTTTGTTATTTTGATGACCCAAATTTGCATATCAGCAAAATCTGGCCGCTCACAAAATGTTTGTTCAGTATTAAAGAAGTGCTGTCCTCTGTCAATTTAATTTCAGCCTAAACGCTTGTGAAGCTTCATACGGGGATGACAGTTTAACACATGTAACTTTTACTTTCAATGTACACTATTCAAATATATCTTTTATACCAGCACTAGTGCAATTTGTGCCAGAAAATAATTGATTCCATCAAGATTGATTGCTGCTTTGCTAATATGCCATCCAGTTAAAATTATATAATCCCTTCAGTGCAGAGAGAGGCCATTCAACCCATCAAGTCTGCACTGACCACAATCCCTATAATCCTACATATTTACATAAGAACATAAGAAATAGGAGCAGGAGTAGGCCATCTGGCCCCTCGAGCCTGCCCCGCCATTCAATAAGATCATGGCTGATCTGTCGTGACTCAGCTCCACCTTCCCGCCCTCTCCCCATAACCCTTAATCCCCTCTCTTATCAAAATCCCATCAACCCGTTTCTTAAAAATATTTAGCGAGGCAGCCTCCACCACTTCAACGGGCAGAGAATTCCAGAGATTCACCACCCTTTGAGTGAAGAAGTTCCTCCTCAACTCTGTTCTAAACCGCCCCCCCTTTATCTTGAGGCTGTGCCCCCTAGTCCTACTGTCTTTTCTGAGCGGGAAGAGTCTCTCCACCTCTATCCTATCCATCCCATTCATCATCTTATACGTCTCAATGAGATCTCCCCTCATTCTTCTAAACTCTAACGAGTACAAGCCTAGTTTATTCAGCCTCTCCTCATAGCTCAATCCCCTCAACTCCGGTATCAGCCTAGTAAACCTCCTCTGCACTCCCTCCAGGGCCAAAATATCCTTGCGCAGGTGCGGCGCCCAAAACTGCACACAGTACTCCAGCTGCGGCCTCACCAATGCCCTATACAGCTAATTACCCTGCTAATCCCCCTTTAACAGGGGGAGCATGCAAACTCCACACGGACAGTGACCTGAATTGAACCCGGATCCCTCTCCCTGTGAAGCAGCAGTACTAACCACTCTGCCAGGTGGAGTGCCTTTGTTAAGAATTCATTTAGGAACCCACCAGAAAAGCTTGACTTTGCATACTCCAGACCGAATCTTCCATCAATCATCGAGAAGACAAAGATCTGGCAGATTTTCCACAGTATTGCCATTTAAACATGGTTCCCATTGCTTCTTCTGAATATTTAGGATACAAAAATATTAAAAGGGTTTCATTTCAATATGTGTAATGTTGAGTAGAGAATATTCATAGTGAGAAACTTAAATTCTGCAACATCTAGCTATTGCTTGGCTAAGTAGACCAAACTAATAGAACCCTACAGTGCAGAAACAGGCCCTTCGGCCCATCGAGTCTGCACCGAACACAATCCCACCCAGACCCTATCCCCATATCCCTACACATTTACCTGCTAATCCCTCTAACCTACACATCCCAGGATACTAAGGGGCAATTTTAGCATAGCCAATGAACCTAACCCGCACATCTTTGGACTGTGGGAGGAAACCGGAGCACCCGGAGAAAACCCACGCAGACACGAGGAGAATGTGCAAACTCCACACACAGTAAAAAGTCTGACAACACCAGGTTTTAGTCCAACCGATTTATTTGATAATATTCTCACAAGCAAGCAAGCTTTCGAGGTTACCCTCTTCGTCAGGTGAACTCTCCATTCACCTGACGAAGAGGGTAACCTCGAAAGCTTGCTTGCTTGTGAGAATATTATCAAATAAATCGGTTGGACTAAAACCTGGTGTTGTCAGACTTTTTACTGTGTTTACGCCAGTCCAACGCCGGCAAACCCACATCAAAACTCCACACAGGCAGTGACCCGAGCCGGGAATCGAACCCAGGACCCTGGAGCTGTGAAGCAGCAGTGCTAACCCACTGTGCTACCGTGCCACCCAAATGGGTGAGGCTGAACCTATGTGGAGGTATGATGGAGTTGTTATTGGACCAACACTCCAAGACTGAGGGTAGAACTATAGAATCCTTATAGTGCAGAACAAGGCCATTCAGCCCACTAAGTCTCCACCAACTACAATCTCATCCAATATATGGGGTATTTCCATTACCCCATATACTTATCCTGCTAATCCCCTAACATGAGGGTTGGTCTGGCACAGCCAACCAACCGAACCCCCACATCTTTGAGTAATGCTTTGGGGACCTGGGTTCAAATCCCCTCATGGCTAATGGTGGGGTTTGAATTGAGTAAAAATCTGGAATTAAAAGTCTAATGCAAACATCATCACAAAAACACACTCGGTTCACCAATGCCCTTTTGGGAAGGAGATTGGCCACCTTCACCTGGTCTGGACGACAACTTTAGATCCACAGTAACGCTGTTGATTCGTAAATGGACCCAGAAAGAGCAATGAGGGATGGGCAATAAATGCAAGCCCAGCCAACAATCCCCATCTCCCATGAAAGAAATAAAAACCCACTCTGTTGCATTCCATCTGACAATGCATTTTAACTGCAATACATTTAATTAGCTGACAACGTAATAGATTTGAACATGTTGACTAATACTTTCTCCAGTTGGTTTTATTTTTCTCTCCATATCTACTGTTGAAACAGTCATAAAATCATAGAATCCCCACAGTGCAGGAGAGGCCATTTGGTCCACCGAGTCTGTACTGACTCTGGCAGTGTTTTTTTTCATCCAAGTCCTCTCCCCCACCCTATCCCTGTAATCCTACAGATTTACCATGGCTAATGCATCCAATCTACACAGCTTGGGACACCAAGGGATAATTTACTTTTTATTCGATCTTGGGAGTCACTGGTTGGCCAAAACTTATTGCCTATCTCTAATTAATTGTTCAGAAGGCAGTCGAGAGTCAACCACATTGCTGTAGCTCTGGAGTCACATGTAGGCCAGGCTGGGTAAGGACAGCAGGGTTGATGGGTTTTTGATCAGAGAGGGGATTAAGGGTTATGGGGAGAGGGCGGGAAGGTGGAACTGAGCCACGACAGATCAGCCATGATCTTATTGAATGGCGGGGCAGGCTCGAAGGGCTAGATGGCCTACTCCTGCTCCTATTTCTTATGTTCTTATGTTCTTATTTCCTTCCCTAAAGGACATTAGTGAACCAGATGGGTTTCTCTGACAATCAACAATGATTTTATAGCCATCAGAGTTTCTTAATTCCAGACTTTTTTTATTGAATTCCAATTCTGCCACCTTCCATGGCGGGATTTGAACATTTGCTGAGGGTTCGGGATTAATAGTTTAGTGGTAATATCACCCAGGCCATTGTCTCTCCAGCATGGCTAATCAACCAAACCTGCACATCTTTGGTCATTTATGTCTTACGGTTCATTGGTTCTCTTCCCTGTTAAGAAGCAGATTGCCATCAAAAACCTTCACCAAAGCTGGTGAAAATGCTAAATTTATGCTCATTTTTTTTTAGAGTATATGTCCTCAATTTCATGTAGATTTTTGTAAATCCTCCCTTGGTCTGATAAAGCGGAAGAGGAGAACAAGGCAAAAATGCACTCCAATAACACCTCACCTTCATTCACTCCCGGTCCACCTTTAATCCTGCTGGTTTTTACAATTTACTGTCTATGTCTTCAGTTGCCTCTCATCATCATAAAGTGTGCATGTGTAAGTGTAGCTTGAGAACATTTTTCCTGTTGCAGCAAGGAATTGAATGCATTTCAGTCTTCAGAAGGCCATGAGTACAGAGGATGCTGTCTTAATATGAACTTACTGGCTTTACCAGATGACAGGAGAGAACCCAATGTTAGACGGAAAATGCTTACCTCGAGGTTAGGGCAATTGTCTCACTCAATATATTCATAACGGAAGCTTTAACTAATTTAAGTCAATTTTATAGAGGGCTCCTGAGTTCCAATGGAAAGACAAAGTCAAAGAAGTTTGGCTAAAGGTACAACTAATTAATCTGTTGTCAAATGGTTGGAAAGTTTTGTGAAGCAGGTTTACATCTGGATTCCAGCTCCAACCCATGAATATTTTAGTCATTTTCCTTCAAGGACAGGAGAACCATTGGCTAATTTTATTCACTGTTGTGTTTCTACCTGAAAATTTTAACATCATGTTAGCTTTGAGATGTACAGAATGCTCTCAATTACAACAAAGCTCTCATGTAGAAGTAATTTGACATCAAAGCTTCCAGTGTGGCTAAACCCACCCAGAATACTCAAAGCTACACAGCACACTCAAAGCCATCAAATTCAGGGTTTTTACTTTCCACTCAGCTACCCCTGAGTCTCAGGGTCCAAACACTCCCTAGTCTCAGGATATAAACTCTCCCATCCTTCTGCCTCACCTCCAATATCAGGGTCTTCCCTCTCACTTGTACTTCATGATTAATTCTCTCCCTCTAATCTCCACTTTTGGTTCTCAGTTCAACCTCCAAATTTTCGCCTCCCCTACAGCTTCCAAATTGTCTCCTCTCCTCCTTCCAGCCAGCAAATCTGTCCTTTCCTCCCCCCACCCATGTACAAACTCTTCTCTCTCACTTCCCACCAGTTTCCATATCTTATACCTCGGGACTCACTGAACTTCCAGGTCACGGAATTGACTGACCTTCTAGGCTTTGGGATTCACTGACCTCACTCAGTGGTATCTCTGTCCCCAACCTCTCTTGATGACACCCCCTGAATTCAAAAATCATTGCTTATTGGACCCATGCCCACTTCAAATCTGCAACAGGGCTGACAAGAAACATATAACTTCAGATTTTCATCCAGCTTTCTGTACAGAGATATTCAGTTGGTGGCTGGTTTTAATTGGTGGGGTGGAGGTGGGGGGGGATGGCTTTATATATCCCGGTAGTACTATTAAATAATTAACATACAAATTAGGTCTACACTGTAAAGTTGCAGTTAACCCATTCCTAACCTGAATGAGGAAGGAAGTGGGGCAACAGAGGGAGGGGGGAGGGGAGAGGGGAAAAGGAGGAGAGGGGAGAGGGGAAAAGGAGGAGAGGGAGAGGGGAAAAGGAGGAGAGGGAGAGGGGAAAAGGAGGAGAGGGAGAGGGGAAAGGAGGAGAGGGAGAGGGGAAAAGGAGGAGAGGGAGAGGGGAAAAGGAAGAGAGGGGAGAGGGGAAAAGGAAGAGAGGGAGAGGGGAAAAGGTGGAGGGGAGAGGGGAAAAGGAAGAGAGGGGAAAGGGGAAAAGGAGGAGAGGGAGAGGGGAAAAGGAGGAGAGGGAGAGGGGAAAAGGAAGAGAGGGGAGAGGGGAAAAGGAAGAGAGGGGAGAGGGGAAAAGGAAGAGAGGGAGAGGGGAAAAGGTGGAGGGGAGAGGGGAAAAGGAAGAGAGGGGAGAGGGGAAAAGGAGGAGAGGGAGAGGGGAAAAGGAGGAGAGGGAGAGGGGAAAAGGAAGAGAGGGGAGAGGGGAAAAGGTGGAGAGGGAGAGGGGAAAAGGAGGAGAGGGAGAGGGGAAAAGGAAGAGAGGGGAGAGGGGAAAAGGTGGAGGGGAGAGGGGAAAAGAGGAGGGAGAAGAAGGGGAGGGGGAAAAGAGGAGGGAGAAGAAGGGGAGAAGGATGGGGAGGAGGAGGAGGGGAAAAGAAAGGGGAGGGGAACAATGGGGGAAGAAAGAGGGGCAGGGAAAGTTGGGAAGAGGAATGAGAAAAGAAGGGAATAAGAGGGGTTTAGTTAGGGCAATAGGTGATGTGATGGCAGGGGAGAGGGGCGTGAAAGTGATGTTATATGAGGATGCTGGAGGTTACAATTTTAAAAAATTGTATACATAATTGGTTGGGACCTAGGAAACGCTGACTGAGTATTTGGTCACATTTCTTTTATCATTGGAATTGGTGACTATAATCACAGTTGGAAATGATGATTTGACGTCTCAAACATGGTTCTGATAGCTAACTGATCAGTGAATCTTAGAAATAGAATTACAGCAGGTGATTGCTTCTGGGTACAAAAGATATCAAATGATGACAAATTATTGCATCTGAGATCAAATTGTTGCAAACTGATTGTAGCTGAGGGCAATTGCCATCAAATTAATACTATTTAAATGGTGTGATGTCAAATTGCATGAAGCATGTTACGTGGAGGTCACACAATTTCATGATATCTCCAAGAAAATTTCCTAATCCTGTCTCTAAATCTTTTTCTCAATTATCCACACAATATTTACAGGTAATTGGAATGCACAAAGAGGTGAAATTTACTTCCTATTTGTGGCAATGCTTTAAATGAGCAAATAGGGAAACTATGGCCGTGATTCTCCCATCCTGACCCACAAATGTTTCTGTCAGGTTGCGGTGGGAGATGACTTTGATCCGGGATTTCTCTCCCAGAGCCAGCGAACAGACACCGGTCAAACCACACTGGAAACTGGCAGGAAGTACACAACTCTGGTGCGGCCGCACTTGGAGTACTGTGTGCAGTTCTGGTCCCCACATTACAGGAAGGATGTGGAGGCTTTGGAGAGGGTGCAGAGGAGGTTTACCAGGATGTTGCCTGGTATGGAGGGGAGATCCTATGAGGAGAGACTGAGAGATTTGGGGTTGTTTTCGCTGGAAAGAAGGCGGCTAAGAGGGGATCTTATTGAAACGTATAAGATGATTAGAGGTTTAGACAGGGTAGATAGTGATAGCCTTTTTCCTAGGATGGAGAAAGCTAGCACGAGGGGGCATGGCTTTAAATTAAGGGGGGGTAGTTATAGGATGGATGTCAGGGGTAGGTTCTTTACCCAGAGGGTAGTGAGGGACTGGAATGCCCTGCCAGCTGCAGTTGTAAATGCGCCTAGTTTGGGGGCGTTTAAGAGATCTGTGGATAGGTTTATGGACGAAAAGGGATTGGTTTAGGCTAGTGGGTCATTGTTTTGTAACTGGTCGGCACAACATGGTGGGCCGAAGGGCCTGTTCTGCGCTGTAATGTTCTATGAAGGCAGGTGAGTCATTTGAATCTTTTTAAAATGTATTTTAAATATGTTTTCAACGTAATTATCGGGAACGTACCAGTCCCCATTAATCTCCCATTCCACCAGGAATACTTAATTCAGGCAGGGCTAAGAGTAGCTCCCCACGTTCGGGAAACTAGTGGGAGACCCCTCCGGGATGAGGAGGGAGCAATTAGAGCCCCCAGGGGTCGGGCGGTGGTGCTCCCTGGGCATGGGCACCCTGGAAGTGCGAGCCTATGCCTCCAGGATAGCCCCAGGGGCAACGTGCCTATACCCAGGGGCCACCTTGGCACTGCTCACTGGGCATTTGGAGGGGGGTGGGGGGGGGGGGGAGGGTTTGTCCTGTCTCTTGCTGGGAGTTGGGGGGAGGTGGGTGGTGGGGTGTGCCAAGGAGGATCACCACTGCTGGGGAGGGGGTGGAGTGGATATTGGAGCACTCTGGGGGCAGGGGGTTCAGGGCTGGCCCAGGAATTGTTGTGAGGGTTGTGATGGGGTCATGGGTGGGGGGAGGTGTGGCTTGGAGCGGCAGCATTGTGGGGGTCCCGGGCTGGCTGGCCAGCAAACGGGGAGACTGACAGATCGGGGGGCACGTGCAGCATTCCAGAACTGACAAACTCTGGCACGCATGTCCCCTGGGTTTTTAACAATATTCACGACTGGGAGTTGTGCTTTGCACAGAGTGGGGACATTCGGGTGAGAAGCTGAACTGACCGAACAGTCAGGATCTAGAACAGTTTTCCTGCCAATTCAACCCTTTTGGGAGAATTGCGGCTTATATTGCAAAACAGATCAATAGACTGTCTAATCGTTCTCCCTTTAAACCGATCTCGTTCCAGCAGAAATTTGTTGGTACGATATAAATTATGCAAATGTTCACCTTTTCCTTTGGTTTCACACTTAGCTGCAACATTAATTAAAGTAAATATTCTGGATGAACGTGCTCCAAAAGGCTAAGTTAGCAGACTAGTTCATTGACCCTTGTGTCTTCAGACTGAGTATTGACAAATGTGAACAAAGTACGATTGATTTGATGATTAATTGTTACACGTTGATTTTTTTAAATTACAAATTGCCATTTTGCGTTCTGTTTCAGGTTTGAAATTAAGGTCAATCTAACATTCGATCAATACAAAACGGCCTTGGACTTCTGGCAAATTTACAGACTCGCTATTCATGTGTTACACACATCAAATTTCCAAAAGGTCACCTTGTCATCTAAGTACGTAACAGTCTCGTGTTTTAGCTAATTATAAGTTCAATTAGAAATGCCTTTTTGCATCTGGATAATTTGTTTAGCCTGTGAACTGAAGTCTTTGTCAGCAATTTATGATTGTGTCCCTGTACAAAGCCTATGCTTAATGCATGAAGAGTTTGGCAAACATTCCAGCTGTGACCAGCAACATTCGATTCTGCTTTGTTCTGCTTTTTTTGTGAAGTCCGTACAAAAATGGATGTGAACAATGTTGTGATTGCTTCCCAATCTGTGACAAAAACAGAACACCAGTACTCTCATTACCTTTCATGATATTCCTAATTTCACCCAATCTCAAACATTTAACATTTAAATAGATGAATATTTTGGTCGTCGCTCTTGCAGAAGGATATATTGGCCTTGGAGGGAGTGCAGAGGAGGTTCACTAGGCTGATACCGGAGATGAGGGGGTTGGACTATGAAGAGAGACTAAATTGATTGGGTCTGTACTCATTGGAGTTTAGAAGGATGAGGGGGGATCTTATAGAGACGTATCAGATAATGAAGGGGATGGATAGGGTAGAGGTAGAGAGATTCTTCCCGCTCAGAAAGGATAGCAGGACTAGAGGGCACAGCCTCAAGATAAGGGGGGGCAGTTTAGATCAGAGTTGAGGAGGAACTTCTTCACTCAAAGGGTGGTGAATCTCTGGAATTCTCTGCCCGTTGAAGTGGTGGAGGCTGCCTCGCTAAATATACTTAAGTCACGGGTAGATAGGTTTCTGATAGACAAGGGAATTAAGGGTTATGGGGAGAAAGCGGGAAAGTGGAACTGATCCATTTCAGATCAGCCATGATCTTATTGAATGGCGGGGCAGACTCGAAGGGCTAGATGGCCTACTCCTGCTCCTATTTCTTATGTTCTTATATATATATATATAACATATTTTATGTGTTGTTATGGGAATAGGGCCTGGCTGGGATTGTGGTCCACTCAGACTCAATGGGCTGAATGGCCTTCTTCTGTACTGAGGGATTCTGCGATTCTATAATGAAACTATATTTGTTCAGAGGGAAATCAAAATGGAAAATCAGGAGAACCATAGAATCCCTATAATGCAGAAGGTGGCCATTTGGCCCATCGAGTCTGCACCGACTCTCCCCTAGAGCATCTTAACAAGACTACCCCTTCCCAGTTACCCAAAGCATTTACCCCATTAAGCTTCTAACTTAAACATCTTGGGACACTAAGATGCATTTTTGAGTGGCCAATCAACCTAACTGACACATCTTTGGACTGAGAAAGGAAACCGGAGCACCCGAGGAAACCCGTGCAGACAGACGGAGAACGTGCAAAGTCCACACGGACAATCAGCTGAGGCCAGAATTGAATCTGGTCCCCTGGTGCTATGAGACAGCAGTGCTAAACATTGTTCCACCGTGCCGTGCCACAGAGAACCGTAAAAGAAAAGATTACAGCCGTAATTTTGGAATCGTACGTAGTCAAGCAGCCTAAGGTTACAGGGATTGGGATGGGCTTGGGGAAAGTTGGTGCGGACCGGATGGGACAAATGGCCTCCTTCTGCATTGTAGGAATTCTATGGTTCTTCTTCTTAACCAAATAAAATATCCCATCATTTTCACTATATTAAGGTAGTTGAGTCTAACACTCTGAGAGTGAATGTCAGAGATTTACTTGTGGACATACATGAAGTAACATTCAACCAGAAAGCGCAAACTGCAGCAGTTGGTAATACTTTACAGGTCAGGCAGCATCCGTGGAGAGAAACACAGTTAACGGCCTGGATTGAGAAGGGATTAAGGGTTATGGGGAGAGGGCGGGAAGGTGGAACTGAGCCACGACAGATCAGCCATGATCTTATTGAATGGCGGGGCAGGCTCGAAGGGCTGGATGGCCTACTCCTGCTCCTATTTCTTATGTTCTTATGACTCAGGAAATGGCAGAAGGATCCCGATTCTGGGATCCCCTCCCTGTCCTCTCATAACCCCCCCCATGTCAAACGTCTGGCAATTTATTGCCCTTTGAACCCACCCTACAATTTCTAGAACCAATCAGCGTTGAGTCAGATGCGCTGAAAAGAACTTCTGAGAAAAAGGCAATTTGAGAATGTTCTCCGATGGATAAAGACCAGATCCAAACTCATAAAAGTGTCAGTCATCTCGGCTTTTGAAGTTTCATAAAACACCAATCACAGATGCATGAAACTGTGAAAACTACGTTAACAAACAATGTAAAATTGCCCACAGTGACCAGTGAACCCGAGTTGCTAATTAAACAGTGTTTCCTCTGGAGAGCAGGCAATCTGGCATTGCTAAAGCTGTCTGTGTTCTCAGCCAAACATACATGGTGACGTTTGGTTGTGAGCCAGGCAACTATTAAGATATGAGAACGTCCTTTCTGAGCGGGTTCACTGAGAGTTACTGGGCTGTTTGCCCTGCTCCCACTTTCCCACAGGTTCCCACAGAACCTTCCACACCCCTGACAAAGGAGCACCGTTTCCCAAAAGCTTGTGGGTTTACTATCAAATAAACTGGTTGGACTCTAACCTGGTGTTTTGTGAGCCTTCTTAATGTGTCCCACCTTCCCCCACAGGCTAAAAAAATAGAGGCAGAGGTGGAATGAGGTTCTTGAGTGGTAGTTAATTGTTCGGCTAAAGGTTTCAATAGGCCCAAGGACCAAATGTGCTGTCTGACCCCTGGGGGCAATTTTCCAGGAGAGGTTTTAAGTGTCCAGCTAGTGATGAAGAGGGGAGAATTTCAGATCTGTTTTTGGAGTGAGTCTTTACTCTGAATCTTATGGGTTTAGACTATTTCCAGCCTCTACAGGCAGTGGGCAGGGTTTCATTTGCCAGTCAGTAACTCCAGCAGTAGAGGGCGCTATTGTGCATGTGTAGATCTCTGTGTCTGCGCATGTGCAATTGCAGCAACAGAGGCCTGAGAGAGAGGAGAGAGAGAGAGACAGTCGTCAGGCTTCTGCTGCTGCAGGCAGCCTCAATGAATCCCTCCAGCTATTGCCTGCAGCTGATTGCAAGCTCTACACAGCCTGGAAAATTTGCCACTGTCATGCCCCACCATCACTAACCCCCCAAGATCCACCTCTCTCCCCCCCCCCCACCACTGCTGAGACCGATTGCGCCCTCCCTCTCCTCCACCAATCTTTTGCAGCATGGCAATGAACCCACCCCCCCCTCCCTCCACCCCATCAATCCCCTTGCTACCCACCCTAGCCAGGCCCTGCCCCCTTCAGGGCACACTTGGTGGGTAGTGCCAAGCTGCCCAGCAGGCAGTGCCAAGGTGCCAGGCTGGCATTGCCAAGCACATGCCCCATCAGTCTCCTGCCTAGATTCAACAGAAAATACCAACTGGTCAACAGATGTGAGAGGGATTTCAGACAATACTTGCCTCTGTTGGTCTCATGTTGAAGGTGCAGTCAAATCTCAATGTTTAACTGGGTTTAATTTGAACGTTTAAACCAAATTTGCCTTCTTAACAGTGTCCTGTTCAAGCTGCTAAAAAAATACAGCTTAAAAGTGCCCCCCACATGAAGCCGGGATCAAGAAGCGGAAGAGATTGGGGGAGGAAACCAGGGAACATGGGGGAACCCATGCAGACATGGGGAGAATGTGCAGGCTCCACACAGACAGTAACCCAAGCTGGGAATTGAGTCCAGATTACTGGCATTGTGAGGCAGCAGTGCTAACCACTTTGCCACCGTGTTACCCACCCAAAAATCTACCTTGTTCACTTACGTCCTTTAGGGAAAGGAAATCTGAAATCCTTACCTGGACTGGTCTACATGTGACTCCAGAGTCACAGCAATAGGGTTGACTCTCAGCTGCCCTCTGAACAAGAGCAATGGCTAATAAATGCCGGCTAACCAGTGAACCTCATCTCAAAAGGGAATTAAAAATTTTACAGATGGAATCGGCTGCCGTCATCGGTGGTGGAGGCGAACTCGCTGGGGTCTTTTAAAAGACTTCTGGATGAGTATATGGGGTTTAATGGGATTGGGGGTTATAGATAGGTCTGTAGATTGGTGGGGTTGATGTGATCGGCGCAACTCGAGGGCCGAAGGGCCTGTTTGTGCTGTAATGTTCTATAATAAGAAACATTAATGATTGAGAGATGTATAAAGATATCTGGAATATCATAAGCAAACATTTTTTTTTAAAGAAATTATATTGATAATAGAATTTTTAGTGGGATGAAAAGATTGATAGAGCGGAAATATAAGACTAATTTTCCGTGATTTGTATGATAAGTAAAAAAGGAAACGAGAAGTCAAAATAATCAGATGACATGAATTTTATTAATGTTCAAAATCAATTTCTTTTGACTAGATCACATACTTCAACAAAAAGAGAAATCCCTCATGCGTCTGAAAGATCCAATAGTTGAGTTGTAGCCGCCCCAGTCACTGTATCTCCTGTATTCTCCGGGTCTCAGGAAGTACTGTCGGCCTCTGTAGTTGGGATGTTCATAGAAGATCCAGTAACCGTCCATCACATGGCAGGAGTGAATGTCACGGTAACGGAAACGATCGTAGACAGAGGGACAGTCATCCGTGAATTCCATCATCTGTCCCCCAAAGTCAGGCAGGAATCCTCATTCTGACCCCTATACTGTAACATTCATAATATCTTTATCTATTAGTCACTAACACTGCAGTGAAGTTACTGTGAAAATCCCCTCGACACCATACCCCAGTGCCTGTTTGGATCCACTGACAGAGAATTTAGCATGGCCAATGCACCTAATTTACACACCTTTGGACTGTGGGAGGAATGATGTGGAGGTGCCGGTGTTGGACTGGGGTAAACACAGTAAAAAGTCTCACATCACCCGGGTAAAGTCCAACAGGTTTATTTGGTGACAAACACCACTAGCTTTCAGGGCTCTGCCCCTTCGTCAGGTGAGTGGGGAGTTCCGATCACAAGCAGGGCATATAAAGACACACACACTGTTTACAGAATACTGATTAGAATGCGAGTCTTTACAGCTAATCAAGTCTTAAAGGTGCAGACAATGTGAGTGGAGAGACATTAAGCACAGGTTAAAGAGACGTGTATTGTCTCCAGACAGGACAGTAAGTGAGATTTTGCAAACCCAGGCAAGTCACGGGGGTTACAGATAGTGCGACATGAACACAAGAGTCTCTGAGCAGAGACTGATAGCCAAGTTCTGCACACGAGGATGGCCTCAACAGGGATCTTGGGTTCATGTCAATAAACATGATGGGAATATTTTTCAATTTTTTTTTTTACTGCACATGCGCAGTTCCGATTGGAGCAGCAGCGTTTCGAATGTGATAAACCCCGCCCACAGCACAATTCAGATTTGTGATTATTTTTCAGGCTGGGTGTGTATGGGAGAGTCTGAGAACAGGGTTTACACATTGGACCTGAATTATGCATTTCAGCATTTAGGTTCAAATGGCCCCCATTGTCTTTAGTTCTTTACATTCTTCATTTCATCAAACTGGGAACCTATTCCCACCCCCAGCGGTCTTCTTGGGGATTAAACCAAAAAGCATCCTTTCCTTCTGCCTGGGTCTTGTTCCCTAACCCTGCTGACCCTATGAGTCTGTGAGCCTATTCCCGCTTTCCTTCCTTTCTGTTAACGTGTTCAAACTTGCAACTTATTTTCAATGCATTTTGATTGAAATTTTTGTCTTCGTAACAAGTAGGTTGTGTCGATTTATCTCCAGGCAGATGTAGTCTGAAGTCACGTGGGCTTGACTTCAGACAGATTGCGTAGAAGGTCACATTCCCCAGTCCAAATTACTCTTCTCTATCTTGAATTACATGAGACAGTTTAAAAGATAACCATCTTGTACCTTCATAACAGAGAATTCTGGAAAGGAATGTACAAGTGTCCTCTTTAACAACACAGCTTGGCGATGTTCATGTGACCCAAATTCACACAGAAACCTGCGGAAGTGTGATGACCTTTGACCTGGAAGCAGTAGCAGTATAGAAGTATCATAATTACTTTAAAACATCTGTAATTGTCATTCGAAAATAACTTTTTATTAAGAGTTTGTATTTTTAAAATTTTTTTTCATGGGATCTAGGCATCGCTGTCTGACCCAGCATTTATTGTCCATCCCTCTGTGCCCTTGAGGGTCACTGTGGGTCTGGAATCAGATGTCGGTAAGGTAAGGACTAGGTAAGGACAACAGATTTCCCTCTCAACAACAGGCACCAGAAAGGTTTTTAACGGCAATCGACAATGGTTTCATGGTCATCATTAGACATTTAATTCCTGATTTTTATTGTATTCAAATTCCGCCTTCTGCTGTAGTGGGATTTGAACCCAGGTTCCCGGAGCGTTACACTGGATTATCATTCCAGTGACAAAAAAAGTCCACCGTCTCCCTCTAAAGGGATAAATTATAATTTTTGTGTAATAAGATGATGATAATTTTCTTTCTGTCGTGGAGTAACTTGCAAAAAGATACAGAATGCAATTATTTTCCTTTTATAAGGAAGGGTTTGTTTGGATAAATATCTTTGTGTACTTATCATATTCGTCTGACTTCCCGGCTCGGGTCACTGCCTGTGTGGAGTTTGCACATTCTCCTCGTGTCTGCGTGGGTTTTCTCCGGGTGCTCCGGTTTCCTCCCACAGTCCAAAGATGTGCGGGTTAGGTTCATTGGCTATGCTAAAATTGCCCCTTAGTGTCCTGGGATGTGTAGGTTAGAGGGATTAGCAGGTAAATGTGTAGGGATGTGGGGATAGGGTCTGGGTGGGATTGTGTTCGGTGCAGACTCGATGGGCCGAAGGGCCTGTTTCTGCACTGTAGGGTTCTATGTTGATATCCTTAAATGTAAATAAGTGTTTAAAGCAGTAAATATACTACACACCTAATGGAACAACAAGTACGCCATCTCATTGCAAAGTGCTTTTGTTCATGAGGCCTTAATTGGCACCTTTCCCCTAATTTACCCATCTTGGGTTACTAGGGAACAATTTATCATGACCAATCAACCCATACATCTTTAGACTGTGGGAGGCAACCGGAGCGCCCGAAGGAAACCCACCCAGACACGGGGAGAACATGCAAACTCCACACAGACAGTCACCTGAGGCTGGAATCGAACCTGGGTCCCTGATGCTATGAGGCAGCGTGCTAACCGCTATGCCACCAGGCTGGTGCCATTATTGCCCTGATTTTTTGAGCTCAAATTGGATGCGGAAATCATTTTCACAAAGAACCAAACAGCACTCTGAAAATAAAAACCTCTCCTGTTCTGGTTGATTTTATCCTTCTTGACCATTTACTGATCACAGCAAACAGTCTTCACTGAGTAATGTCATCAAACCTCCTCGTTATTTGAAGAGTTCTATAAACCAAGAACTCACTGAACACAAATAATACCCTACGGATGAGCAAAGAAATCAGGGAAAAATGAAGATCGGAAAGAGAGATTCAGTGTCCCCAAGGTATCGGCAATGGGCTGGCCTGTTGGTTTGACTCTTGCACACCAGCTGGGATCCCTTTTGCTAAAAGGCAGTTGACAGACAGAGTCTGGTAGAAGGCAATGTGCGTGCACTTAGTGAATGGGGCAGTCATAGCAAAGCCCCCAGCTTGCCTCGCCTGCTGATCCGCAGCAAGAGAAAATTAAATTTAGTTAGCTCTCTTTGATTTGAGAGCCTCAGTCTGACAGTGGATGCTAAACTACGAGAAGTTACAAATATCTCCAGCATCAGTCTGCAAAGCACCAGGAATATCAATCGCCACGGTCACCTTCACAGCCAGTGGTAATGCCATCTGTGCCCTACTTTGAGGTGGTAACTGTAGCAGTTGGCAGATTTCAGGCAAGATTTATTAAAATTCAGACATCTCACACACTGTTCCTTACTGAGATAATCCCCAGGATTTGCATAGGGAATCACTGATTGACCTCCTTGTTGGACTTGTAGAATATGAGCTCCCTGGTGATTGATAATTACCTTACCACGTGAAACTTGTATATTGAGCCATTTATAAAGCAGGCCCCTGAGTGGGTCCATTATTATATTGCCCCGGTTGGGCCCTGTTTGTAAACACCACAGGCTTGTAGTTTTGCTTTACTTTATTTTATGCAATAAAGCATTGTTTCTTTATACCTGAGTCCTGGAGTTATTATACTTGCTAAGGTTCAAGAAGGAGAGCTTTTCTCTGAACATCCTGGATACAGATGACCTTCTGATGAGTTTTCTGTCTCCTCTCTCTTCCTCCCTTCCCCAACAGCTTGTCCTGCTCTGTGTGACCTCTCCCATTCTCCCAGTTGTGCTGTATTCAAAGGGGAATGCATTTTGAGTGAACCCATGTCTGGAAATAAATGGCTTGAACAGAAGTGTTGAAGTCAGCAGGAAATCCTTTGGCATCTGCTCCTTCTGAACCTTTTAAGAACATAAGAACATAAGAAATAGGAGCAGGAGTGGGCCATCCAGCCCTTCGAGCCTGCCCCGCCATTCAATAAGATCATGGCTGATCTGTCGTGGCTCAGTTCCACATTCCCGCCCTCTCCCCATAACCCTTAATCCCTTCTCTTATCAAAAACCCATCAACCCGTTTCTTAAAAATATTTAGCGAGGCAGCCTCCACCACTTCAACGGGCAGAGAATTCCAGAGATTCACCACCCTTTGAGTGAAGAAGTTCCTCCTCAACTCTGTTCTAAACCGCCCCCCCTTTATCTTGAGGCTGTGCCCCCTAGTCCTACTGTCTTTTTTGAGCGGGAACAGTCTCTCCACCTCTATCCTATCCATCCCATTCATCATCTTATACGTCTCAATGAGATCTCGTTAGAGTTTAGAAGAATGAGGGGAGATCTCATTGAGACGTATAAGATGATGAATGGGATGGATAGGATAGAGGTGGAGAGACTGTTCCCGCTCAAAAAAGACAGTAGGACTAGGGGGCACAGCCTCAAGATAAAGGGGGGGCGGTTTAGAACAGAGTTGAGGAGGAACTTCTTCACTCAAAGGGTGGTGAATCTCTGGAATTCTCTGCCCGTTGAAGTGGTGGAGGCTGCCTCGCTAAATATTTTTAAGAAACGGGTTGATGGGTTTTTGATAAGAGAAGGGATTAAGGGTTATGGGGAGAGGGCGGGAAGGTGGAGCTGAGTCACGACAGATCAGCCATGATCTTATTGAATGGCGGGGCAGGCTCGAAGGGCCAGATGGCCTACTCCTGCTCCTATTTCTTATGTTCTTATAGCTCAATCCTCTCAACTCCGGCATCAGCCTAGTAAACCTCCTCTGCACTCCCTCCAGGGCCAAAATATCCTTGCGCAGGTGCGGTGCCCAAAACTGCACACAGTACTCCAGCTGCGGCCTCACCAATGCCCTATACAGCTGCAGCAAGACCTCCCTACTTTTATATTCAATCCCCCTCGCTATGAAGGCCAGCATCCCATTCGCCTTCCTGACCACCTGCAAGCTGGAAACCTGGAAACAACCTGGAAAGCACCAAAACGTATCAGGGATTGGCTGGGTAAGTATGAGGGGTTAAGGGGATAGGGCTTGGAGTGGAATTGTGGTCAGTACAGACTCAATAGGCCTTCTGCACCGTCGGGACTCTACGAATAGCCAGGAAATGGTTTATATAGAACCCTACAGTGCAGAAAGAGGCCCTTCTGCCCATCGAGTCTGCACCGACCACCATCCCACCCAGGCCCTACCCCCCATATCCCTACACATTTACCCTCTAACCTACACATCCCAGGACACTAAGGGGCAATTATAGCACGGCCAATCAACATAACTCACACATCTTTGGACCGTGGGAGGAAACCCATGCAGACACGAGGAGAATGTACAAACAGACAGTGACCCGAGCCGGGAATCGAACGCAGGTCCCTGGAGCTGTGAAGCAGCAGTGCTAACCACTGTGCTACCGTTCCGCCCCTTTTTTTTCTTTAAAAAGTTTTAAAATATAACCCCACACAGCAGACTGGTTAATTGACGCAGAACAATCTCAGTCCAGTTTATGATCCAGTGGTGGAGATAGAGGGTCTTCACCCATGTTGAGCTGTGTGAGGCTGAGAGAGCACGTTGCTGGGAATACTAAGCTCCAAAATGGCATCAAATTTGTGCTGCATTTTGATTAACGTCAGGATCTGCCTGCTCTGCAGGCTGACAAATAGATATTAGCTGAGCACAGGCTGAGGCCCTCACCAAGATGGGAAGTTGTGGTTGGGGAGAGTACACTACACCTGGAAAGGACCAGGTCCTATTAGTTCAATGATGTAATTATATAATTATAGAATCCCTACAGTGCTGAAGGAGACCAATTGGCTGATCGAACCTACACTGACTCTGAC
The DNA here is from genome assembly GCA_037974335.1 of Prionace glauca. Lineage (NCBI taxonomy): Eukaryota > Metazoa > Chordata > Chondrichthyes > Carcharhiniformes > Carcharhinidae > Prionace > Prionace glauca. The sequence continues at coordinate 3,163,120 of CM075731.1, read as the reverse complement.
AGAGTATCTTACGCAGGCCCTTCTCCCCCACCCTATCCCTGTAACCCCTCAGTTTACCAGGACTAATCCCCCTAACTTACAATCTTCGGATACTAAGGGGCAATTTAACATGGCCAATCCACGTAACCTACACATCTTTGGTCTGTGGGGAGAAAACCAGGGTACCCGAAGGGAACCCACAATCTTTATAGGTGTGATTCTTCTGCATAATATATGGTGGGGAACCATCTAACTGAATAGTCACTGACTTAAATAAAGATTACATTGCGGAATCTTATGTTGCTATGTACATTCTCATTTTCAAACCTATGGGAGATACTTATCATTCAATAGTCATTGTAATTGCAAAATTATAAAACATCTGGAGTGAAAGAGGCACAAATAACTCAATCCAAAGAAAAATCAGTTCTGCTGATAACACCTTTATTATGCTTCAGAATATTTCAACATAAGGAAGACTAGTTTTCAACTAATAATCTAGAAATCTCTCATGCGTCTGAAAGATCCAATAGTTGAGTTGTAGCCGCCCCAGTCACTGAATCTCCTGTATTCTCCGGGTCTCAGGAAGTACTGTCGGCCTCTGTAGTTGGGATGTTCATAGAAGATCCAGTAACCGTCCATCACATGGCAGGAGTGAATGTCACGGTAACGGAAACGATCGTAGACAGAGGGACAGTCATCCGTGAATTCCATCATCTGTCCCCCAAAGTCAGGCCTCTCGTAAACCCTTATTTTGTAGTTTCCACCTCGGTACTGGAATAAAGAACAAATGGCATCGAAATTACATCAAATGGGTATGTGATACGCTTTGTATAAATCCTCTGCACGATAACAAAAAAATTAAGAAGAAAATACAGAAAAATATACAATAGTAAGCATGTGTGCGGTATCTACTAAAGAGCATTCCAAGATTGAAGCACTTTAGAATGAGTAACGTGAACCACTAAGATCAAAGCCAAATATTGTGGATGCTGGAATCCGAAACAGGAACCGAAAATGCTGGAAATGTATAAGTGACAGCATATGAGAAGAGAAAATAGAACCAACATTTCGAGCCTGGATTACTTGGGTCTCTGATGAATGGTCACCCAGACTCGAAATGTTGGCCCTGTTCTTTCTCCTCCGATGTTGTCAGACCTGCTGCGATTTTCCTGCATTTTCCGTTCTTGTGGTATGAACCACTGCTTTACTGGATGTATAAAAATGAAGTTGACAGAGGTCCACAATGTACAACTTCAAAATGTGCAGGTGGCGCAGAACTTGGAACTGTGAAGATGATAAAGTTCAAGGCGATATGGACAGGCTGATGGACAGGGTGAACCTGCGGCACAGGGAATTTAATGCAGGGGTGTGCAAGTTGACACATTTTGTAAGGAAGAATGAAGAGCAACAATATACAATAAAAAGTGTACAATTCTAAATGGGGAGAAAGCATGTCCATAAATTGCAGAATGTGGCAGGGCAGTTTGAAATATACGTGTTAGAATCTGGGTTGCATGAATAGAGAGAAAGAGCAGAATTTTCTGGGAACACTCACCCAAAACCAGAAAATCCCACCCATGGTCTAGGCACTTTTGCATGGCCCAGTTCCCCACTCACTATGATTCCTGTGGCTGACGGGACAGGAAAATCCCAGTGATTTTAGGGTGGCACGGTAGCACAGTGGTTAGCACTGCTGCTTCACAACTCCAGGATCCTGGGTTTGATTCCCGGCTCGGGTCACTGCCTGTGTGGAGTTTGCACATTCTCCTCGTGTCTGCGTGGGTTTTCTCCGGGTGCTCCGGTTTCCTCCCACAGTCCAAAGAAGTGCGGGTTAGGTTCATTGGCTATGCTAGAATTGCCCCTTAGTGTCCTCGAATGTGTAGGTTAAAGGGATTAGCAGGTAAATGTGTAGGGATGTGGGGATAGGGTCTGGGTGGGATTGTGTTCGGTGCAGACTCGATGGGCCGAAGGGCCTGTTTCTGCACTGTAGGGTTCTATATAGTATAAAAGCAAAGTAGACTGTTGATGGACCTGTATAAAACATTTGCCTGGCCTCCATCGGTGTATCGGGCAGAACTTTGCCGATTGTCGGCTGGAGAAGTGATCTGTCCTCACGCAGGATCTCCCTCCCAATTTTCTGGGCAGCAGCTAATTAAGTGCCACCGGGGTTACCAATCCAGCCAGGGTGACAGGAGGCCTCCGTGTGACTGTAGGGGTTGATCCACCATCAGCAAAATGCCGACAGTCTGGTGAAATGTCCCTTTGCCTCTACAAATGCCCACTGTCGCCAACATTCCCCAGTAGTGCCAACTATTGAGTCACAAGGGGCTCCCAACAATTGCAGCAGTTTCTCAACATCTGCTTCCTGTGGGCTGGTAAAACTCTGTCCACTTCTGGACATTACTCTATTGGAAAGATGCTTTCGGGAGGCTGCAAGAAAGTCCTTAAGACCATAAGAAATAGGAGCAGGAGTAGGCCATCTGGCCCTTCGAGCCTGCCCCACCATTCAATAAGATCATGGCTGATCTGAAGTGGATCAGTTCCACATTCCCGCCCTCTCCCCATAACCCTTAATTCCCCTGTCTATCAGAAACCTATCTACCTGTGACTTAAATATATACAACGAGGTAGCCTCCACCACTTTCATGGGCAGGGAATTCCAGTTAGGTGGAGAAAGTGAGGTTTTCCTTGGAAGGAAAGAAGGTTAGGGGGGATTTTGTAGTGCCGTTCAAAACTCCTGAGATTTTCAGACAGCATACCTTAAGTGAGAGGGTGGAAAACCCTCAAAAGTATTGTAGAAGAAGGATGAAAAAGAAAATATTTCCCAGCAATTAGTTACAACTGAGAATGCATTGCCTGAAAGGATGTTTACACATGGCTTTTGAAAAGGAGATGGATTAGCACTTGAAAGGACAAAATAGTGCCTCCAGCAAAGGCTGGGGAGAAGGATGCACTAAACTGCTGTAGAAGGGAATTGGTATTGGATTGAAATGTCAAGTGGCTGGCTTCCTTATTGTAACCATTCTATGATTCTAAATCTGTCTATAGACAAAGGCAGTAGTTTAAAAGTCTCCAGAAATAAATTCACTTGATGTATCCAGTTGCCGTGAGGCCGTTAGCAATAACGTTGATAACCTAAAAAGATGAAAGACAAGATATTTTAATACAGGAACATAATCCCTTGTGTCTCAAACCTGCTCCACTATTCAGTTGGGTTATAGATGATCTTCCATCTCAATGTTATTTTCCTGCACTATCCACACATCTTTAATAATCTAGAACTCTACCGATCTCTGTCTTGAACAGAAAGGTAAAGTTGTCATTGTCCCTGAGGGGAAGCGTTGACTGGTGGTGATTTTAACCTGAGGATCACCACACCTCAGGCAAGAAGCAAAGTCTTCGTGAACACCTCTGCAAATGTGGGGATTGAATGCTCGCTGTTGCCATCACTTACCAGCCGACCATCCAACTGAGCTAAACAAACTTCGCTAAACTATCTTCAACACACTCAGTGACAGATCCCCCACAGCCTCTGGGGGAGAACATCCCAAAGCTTCACTATGCTCAGAGGGAAGAAATTTCTCCTCATCTCAGACCCTTTATTCTGAGACTGTCCCCTGGTTTGAGACCAACCCCTTAGCCAGGAGAAACACCCTCCTTGCATCTACCAGACTGGAGGGGCTGATTGTGGACAAGTCCCCAGGACCAGATGGAATGCATCCGAGGGTTCTGAAAGAAATGGCGGAGGTGATAGTGGATACATTGGTGGTTATTTTCCAGACGTCGCTGGATTCTGGGGAAGTGCCGGAAGATTGGCTAATGTTACGCCGTTGTTTAAGAAGGGTGCCAGGCAAAAGGCGGGGAATTATAGGCCGGTTAGTTTAACGTCTGTGGTAGGTAAAATGTTAGAATCCGTCATTAAAGAGGAAATTGCGAGGCATCTTGAAGGGAATTGCTTGATAGAGCAGTCGAGCACGGTTTCATTAAAGGGAAGTCGTGTCTGACAAATTTACTGGAGTTCTATGAGGATGTGTCTAGGGCAATGGATAGAGGAGAGCCGGTGGATGTGGTCTTTCTGGATTTTCAGAAGGCGTTTGACAAAGTACCTCATAAGAGGTTATTGCAGAAGGTCAGGGGACTTGGAGTTGGGGGTAGGGTGTTAGCGTGGATAGAGGATTGGTTGTCAAATAGGAGGCAGAGAGTGGGGGTCAATGGGTGCTATTCGGATTGGCGGATGGTGACTAGTGGAGTGCCCCAGGAGTCGGTGCTGGGGCCTCAGCTTTTTACCATTTATATAGATGATCTGGAGGAGGGAACCGAGTGTAGGTTGTCGAAATTTGCGGATGACACCAAGATTGGGGGAACGGCAAATTGTGCGGAGGGTGTGGAGAGTCTGCAGAAGGATCTAGATAGGCTGGGCGAATGGGCCAGGAAATGGCAAATGGAATTTAATGTTGGCAAGTGTGAGGTGGTCCACTTTGGAAGGAAGAATGGTAGGAAGGACTATTACTTACGTGGCGAAAAACTGCAGCAGGCGACGGTGCAGAGAGACATCGGGGTCCTTGTGCATGAGTCGCAAAAACCCAGCTTGTAGGTGCAGCAGGTGGTCAGGAAGGCGAATGGGATGCTGGCCTTCATAGCGAAGGGGATTGAATATAAAAGTAGGGAGGTCTTGCTGCAGCTGTATAGGGCATTGGTGAGGCCGCACTGGAGTACTGTGTGCAGTTTTGGGCGCCGCACCTGCGCAAAGATATTTTGGCCTTGGAGGGAGTGCAGAGGAGGTTTACTAGGCTGATACCGGAGTTGAGGGGGTTGAGCTATGAGGAGAGGCTGAATGAACTAGGCTTGTACTCGTTGGAGTTTAGAAGAATGAGGGGAGATCTCATTGAGATGTATAAGATGATGAATGGGATGGATAGGATAGAGGTGGAGAGACTCTTCCCGCTCAAAAAAGACAGTAGGACTAGGGGGCACAGCCTTAAGATAAAGGGGGGGGCGGTTTAGAACAGAGTTGAGGAGGAACTTCTTCACTCAAAGGGTGGTGAATCTCTGGAATTCTCTACCCGTTGAAGTGGTGGAGGCTGCCTCGCTAAATATTTTTAAGACACGGGTTGATGGGTTTTTGATAAGAGAGGGGATTAAGGGTTATGGGGAGAGGGCGGGAATGTGGAACTGAGCCATGACAGATCAGCCATGATCTTATTGAATGGCGGGGCAGGCTCGAGGGGCCAGATGGCCTACTCCTGCTCCTATTTCTTATGTTCTTATGTTTACCCTTTGTAAGCCTGTAAGAATTTTGTACGCTTCAAATAGATCACCTCTCAATCATCTAAAACTCTACTGAATGTGGGTCAACTCTCTTTAATCTTTCCTATTTTATATGTGGAACATAGTGAGTCACAGCAAGTGTACAGGTCATTATTGAAATTACATCTGGATTGTCAGTGGTACTGATCACATCCATCTACTAAATGGAGACTGGGAAACTTGCAGGGAAAAGCGAGGAGAATGTAGCGTAGGTGTCTCAATTATGGAAAAAGATATACAAAACTGGGCTTCATTTCATTGGAGACAAGGAGACTAGAGGCGAGATAAGCTGCCCCACATGTTGGAATAACTAATTACTTCCTTTAAACCATGACCATCATCATCATGAAGATTAGAGGAAAGTGCTGATCCTTCCACTTGGAAGGTTTGGATTGGTTCCCAGCAGGGTAAAGTGTACAACGTAGTTCAGTCCTGATGATAGTGACACAACTGAACAGCTCTACCTGCCTCACTGCCCCAATGAACATTTGAATTGAATTAAATTGATTGATTTTATTATTGTCACGTGTATTGGGAAACAGTGAAAAGTATTGTTTCTTGCACGCTATACAGTAAAAACGTAGAGTACAAAGGGAAGGAGAGGGTGCGAAATGTAGTATTGCAGTTACTGATAGGATGAAGAGAAAGATCAGCCTAATATGTGATAGGACCATTCAAAAGTCTGATGACAGCTGGGAAGAATCTGTTCTTGAGTCGGTTAGTGTGTTCTCAGATTTTTTTTGTCCACAACAGTCCGTTCAACAATATAATGAAGGCTTACTCAGGCACCGCTCACACACAGTATTGCTCATAAAAATGTTTGCGTGATTTTTACTTGGATGTCTGGTCAAATCTGCCAACAGGCAGAGAAGTACATAAATGATTCCGTAGAATTATTGGGCACATATTGGTGACTAATCTGAAACATGCCATTATGGTACAGACAGGGATTATATTCCTAATTTGGGCTGTTCCTTGCAGTTTGCCGATCTTTTTCAATCTCTTGAAAATGGAGCAAAGTAATAGGGGAGGGGGATAGTGCAGTGGTATTGTCGCTGGATTAGTAATCCAGAGAGCCAGGGTAATTGCTCTGGGGTCTTGGGTTCCAGTCCCACCGTGGCAGATGTTGCAATTTGAACCCAATAAAAATTGGGAATTAAAAGTCTAATGGCCATGGTGCCATGAAAATGTATCTACTTCACTAATGCATTTTCGGGAAGGAAATCTGTCGTCGCTACCTGGTGTGGTCTACTCGCAAGAATGTAGCTGACTCTTAAATGACCGAGCAAACTACTTAAATCAAGGACTATCTTTCAGACACCCCCTGGACAGATTTTAAAAAAGGAATAACTAAAATATGAATTTGCCACTAATGACAGCAAAAGGGAGAGAATGCTTGTGGCTCAGTTAATATAAAAGACTATTACACAATTAACGAAAGGGTTGTAAATGTAATGCATTAAATAACTAACAAATATAAATCATAATAGAAAACAAATTGAAAATGATAATTAACGCATAATTACAACTTACACATGGATAGGAGCGACATGACCTGACGCAGTCATTGAACCCCATCCAGCGCTGGTAGTCAGGATATTCTCCCGTGCTCAGAACATACTGGTATCCCATGTAATTGGGTTTCTCGTACAGCACCCACCAGTCACTCTCCACACGGATGGAGTTACAGCGACTGAAGTAAGGGGACAGGTCGGGACAGTCAGTGCTGCACTCATAGTGCCGACCCTGGAAGTTCCTGTCCTCGTAAAAGATAATCTGTGGGGAAAGAACGTGATAGAATTGATAGTTTCCTGAATTTGATGTATTTTGTACAAGATATTAACGATGATGAAATATATGGAAGTTCACCTTACCTTGCCCATTCTGAGCGACACAGTCAGTTAGACAACTACCTGCACCTTGCACTGTTTCACACAGCTGGGTATTTATACGCTGGACTGAAACGCCACTGTAGGGAATACTTTTGTTATTCTAATCGATTCAACAGCGTATATCAGCAAAAATCAAATTAGAAAATAAGCTATAGCCATTGCAGACAAAATCCCCTTATTCAGGTTTCTGGATAGGACACTGATTCTATCCATTCTGCTTTGATGCTGTTTTAATTGTCTGTGAAAAAATGCAAAGGCCTAGAAGGCAGAGTGCACTGATGTTGAATCGAATAAAGATATTGTCGCTGCGATATTGGGCTCATCAACATGGATAGCCGAGGCACGATGTGAGCCACATGGGGTAAAAACAAAATGCCCTGGCCCTTTCTGGTGCTGTGTGGCGATTGCCATTTTCTGAAATGTGATGGCATGGACACCCCCTTTGCTTGTAACACAAGTAAAAAGTCTGACAACACCAGGTTTTAGTCCAACCTATTTATTGTTGTCAGACTTTTTACTGTGTTTAAGCCAGTCCAATGCCGGCATACCCATAAGAACATAAGAAATAGGAGCAGGAGTGGGCCATCTGGCCCTTCGAGCCTGCCCCGCCATTCAATAAGATCATGGCTGATCTGTCGTGACTCAGCTCCACCTTCCCGCCCTCTCCCCATAACCCTTAATCCCTTCTCTTATCAAAAACCCATCAACCCGTTTCTTAAAAATATTTAGCGAGGCAGCCTCCACCACTTCAACGGGCAGAGAATTCCAGAGATTCACCACCCTTTGAGTGAAGAAGTTCCTCCTCAACTCCATTCTAAACCGCCTCCCCTTTACCTTGAGGCTGTGCCCCCTAGTCCTACTGTCTTTTTTGAGCGGGAAGAGTCTCTCCACCTCTATCCTATCCATCCCATTCATCATCTTATACGTCTCAATGAGATCTCCCCTCATTCTTCTAAACTCTAACGAGTACAAGCCTAGTTTATTCAGCCTCTCCTCATAGCTCAATCCCCTCAACTCCGGTATCAGCCTAGTAAACCTCCTCTGCACTCCCTGCAGGGCCAAAATATCCTTGCGCAGGTGCGGCGCCCAAAACTGCACACAGTACTCCAGCTGCGGCCTCACCAATGCCCTATACAGCTGCAGCAAGACCTCCCTACTTTTATATTCAATCCCCCTCGCTATGAAGGCCAGCATCCCATTCGCCTTCCACATGTAACACAAGTATGCAGAGTAGATAGATCGTGAGCCCCATCACTGATGTACTGCTGATGGATATATGTCCTGCCATTTTTGAGCCTGCAAAGCTACTAAAATCCTCTTTTAAATGTGCACAGGTTAACGTGCAGTCAACCTGCATCACCGACAGCTTCTGACCCAGGTAAGAAAGCTGGCTGGAGATCCATCATTTCCAACATGGGAAACTGCTCCCACAAGGCAATGCCCCATTGCTTTTGGGAATAGGATTTTCAACTGAGTGGGGATTTTGCCATTTGAAGTGAGACGGAGCAATGGAAGGTGAAGGTGACAAATCACCCACAGGACTGTATAAAGACAGAGACATTTCTGATAATCCAGCCACCAATTGAAACCCATTACTTTTGAAGAATGAGACATTATCATTGCAAAGTGTTGGACACTGAGTCAATGTCCACCACAGACAGATACACCTTGCAAGTGCATAATGGATGAAGTCCTTCAAGGCCAGGCTACCCAATCACAAAACAGAAATTACAAGTGACACAGGCAGTTTCAAGAAAGTCTTCCATGAATGGAACGAGCTGATGGTTGCTCCTACTCCCTCTCTCACTTTTGGAATATGAGCATTTCTATTTTGTCCACAGCCCAAATGTCCTTTTCATTATCTGTAGGAGCAGCATAGTGGCACTGCTGCCTCACAGCGCCAAGCATCCCAGTTCGATTCCTAGTTTGGGTCACTGTCCGTGCGGAGTCTGCGCGTTCTCCCTGTGTCTGCCTGGGTTTCCTCCAGGTGCTCCGGTTTTCTCCCACAGTCTGAAAGATGTGCAGGGTAGGTGCGTTGGCCATGCTAAATTCTCCCTCAGAGTACCCGAACAGGTGCCCGAGTGTAGGGGTTTTCACAGTAACTTCATTGCTGAAATGTGGCTAGTTCTCATTTGGATTTAGCAAAGCCAAAATAGCATTTCTTGTACATTAAAATGTGTTCTTCTCTGTTCAAAATCTATTTTAGTCATTTCAAGGATGGTGCTAAGATATTTCTTACCTTCACTCAAAAGGATTTTATATCCTTCCTGAGTTTGATCTCCAAATTTAAGGTCTTATTTAAATTCAAATTTAAATCTTATTCCCGGGCCCATTACTGAAGCCTCCGGGAGGAAACGGAGGATCCCCAAGAGGTTGGGGATAAGTGGGGGTGGGGGGGGGGGGTGCCCCCTCGGCATTGCCATCTTAGCAGTTCCAGCCTGGCCCGCTGGCATTTCCCAAGGGGCAAAGTGGCAATGCCAAGGGGGCAGGGCCAGAGGAGGTGAAAGGAGAGGGGCCCGTGGGAAGGAGATCGGTGGCAGTGGGGGATCCTGTTGCCATTCTGAACTGGGGGCAGTGGCAGAGGGAGTGTGGACAACGATCGGGGTGGAAGTTGGGGATATGGGGTGGGTGGGGGGGGAGGGAACCAGGAGATTGAGCTACTCCACTGTGTGATGGGGCGGGGGGGGGGGGGGGCGGAAGGGGATGTCGGTGCTGTCCTGGGAAGCCAGCGATCAGGAAAGAGAGGCTCATATGGCGAGCATTGCTGCAGGCAGGGCTGGTCAATGATCGGGAAACTGACAGTACAGGAGGACTGCGCACGTGCTGATCTCAGCGCTGACAGATCAGCACATGCGCAATGGCCCATTCAGCACCATGCTGCCGGCCTCTCCAGCGGGAATAGGTCCCACCTCCTAGTTTGTTTGCCGAGATTCAGGCTAGGACGCTAGAGAGTGGGGAGATTCATTTTGAAAATCCTGCTGAAAAAAAAACACAGCTGGATTTGCCACTCAGGATATTTTTGGGAGAATCCCAGCCGTGATGCTTGAATTTCATCAAGTTTTATCTGAAGATCGGTCTTTGTTTAGTTTGCTTTTACAAGTTGGTCATTTGGACAGTTCAAGCCCTCAGTCAAGTGTCCACTTTCTGTGTCTAATTCCCAACTGTTCTCACCAGTTCTCTTTTTCTTTATGGGCTAGTTCCTCTTTCGTCGCTGAAAGATGGTTATCATTTACTTGCTTGCTCTCTATAACGAACATCTCACTTTTGATCATAGCGGCTTTCAAGAGTTGGTTAAGATCAGTTTGATCAGCCGTCTGCTGCACATTGTTGTCAGCCCATTACTGTCTCCTCTAAACACACCCCAGAGTAAAATATACCCCTTCAATAGATGATCCAGGAATAATTCCCACAACTCTGCTTACCAAGTCACCTGTTAAATTAAGTTTACACAAATAAACGGGTTAATAAATTTGATTAATATCCCTTAATACTTCATAAAACTATCTGGAATACAATTTGTATCATCAGTCACCATTAATCTGCTCCCTCAAAATTCTGGTTGTTTTATCTATTTTGTTAGAGTAAGAGAATATTTGAAACGAAACATCCGATTCACAAATAATCAAGGAAGAATTGAACCATATCCCTCTTTCTCATAGATTCTTCAGGAACACATTTTACCTGTACCGCTGCTATATTTTTAACAATAGTTCTGTTTTCTTGTGCTATCTATCATGACCACCATTCCTATCACTGCGATAGGTCACCTGTTTCATTCCCAGCAATCTGCCTGAATATGTCCCGCCTTGTTACAATGGAAATACTTGGGCCTTCAAAAGGTCACTTCCACCCTCAGCACCTTCCTTTCTGGTCCCGGAAGAAATTTCCTGACCCTGCCCAACTCTCTCCTGGCTGTGTGTCTGTATGAAAAGTAAAGAGTTAATATATTCGCCAGCTAACTCAGCAATATGCGTGCTGTGGGAATGAAAGTTTGGGCTGCGGTTATGTTACCGCGTCGTACAGTAGAATCACTGTAATCACAGGTTAAGTTGACCTGCTACTGTTGTCTTTGTGTATGGTTTTCCAAGCATCAAACCAAAATTGTTTATGTCCCACTGTAGAAGTGGCAGTGGGGGCTTTGAACCAGGTACCTTGGATCGCATAGGTTGCCAAGACCGTTCGAACTCCAGACCCACTGTCCTTACTCGGGTTCCTGACGGGCATGAGACTTGCTTCTTGCATTTTTTTTCCCAAATGATTTAGAACATTACAACACAAACAGGCCCTTTGGCCCTTGAGTTGCGCCGATCACATCAACCCCACCAATCTATAGACCTATCTATAACCCCCAATCCCATTAAACCCCATATACTCATCCAGAAGTCTTTTAAAAGACCCCAGCGAGTTCGCCTCTTTTTCAATAGACAATTATAATAGTTTAGGGATTATAATTTCACCTTGTCTCATTTAACATTCTCCCAGATCATTAAAAGAACAAAACAGAACACAACTGGCGCTGTGAGCGAGGGAACGTTTCAGAGAAGCCTGAAGCCCCTGAGACGTTCCCGATACCAGGATGGAGCAGCAATGCCAAAGGCTTTGGGTCACCATCAGATGTACTGGCCAAGCTGGGACCTCCCCAGCATTGGGATGCTGACTTGAGAGAGAAATAGCAAGTGCTCCCTTGCATCGGGAAGGAGCTTTTTGTGAGTGTGAGCTTCACCAAACAGAAGGACATCATATCACAGATGGGTTGGATCTTGTTAACCGCTCTTAGGGATGCAGGTATAGTATGAAAAAACCGGATGCTGAAATTATTGAAATAAGCAAGCAGCATGAAGTTGGCCGTATTGTCAGCACTGCAACCAATAGGTGTGCTTTATTCCTGCATCTCAATCTCTGCACTATTCCAGAAACAATTGAACGTGTCTCCAGACAAGAGAAAAGTCCTGCCTGTGAACTATCTATAATCAGTTACGCAAGGCTAAAACGATGGGGGTAACTTATGACTCAAAGATAAGAACAAAAATGTGAACATGTATCCTAAGTTGACCAAGTGATATAAGGAGAATGTTCTCAGGACATGTCCGAGAAGAATCAGTCTTGCGTAGAGTTTGCATGTTCTCCCATGTCTGTGTGAGTGCTCCAATTTTCTGCCCAAATACAAAGATGTACAGGTTAGCTGGGTTGGCCATGCTAAATTGCTCCATTGTGTCCAAAGATGTGTAGGTTAGGGGAGAGTTAGGGAGATGGGGTGTGGTCTGAGAAAGGTGCTCTGTCAGTGCAGACTCAATGGGTCAAATGGCCTCGTTCTGCATTCTAGGGATTCTTTAATTCTATGATATTGACTTGCAGCAGTTCGATCCCAGAGAATGGCAGGAGAGACCAAATGCTTTTGCTTCAGGCGTTGAGAAAAAGTACTCTCAAACGGACAAAGAAAGCCTGGCAATCATCTCTACAGTGAAGAAATTTCACCAGTACATCAACGGCTAGCATTTCACCCTCATGTCAGATGGTAAACCATTGATGGGGCTTTTCCGGGAGGATGAGCCGGTTCTCTCTATCACCTCGGCTAAGGTACAGAGATGGGCCTTGCTACATAAGAACATAAGAAATAGGAGCAGGAGTAGGCCATCTAGCCCTTCGAGCCTGCCCCGCCATTCAATAAGATCATGGCTGATGTGTCGTGGCTCAGCTCCACCTTCCCGCCCTCTCCCCATAACCCTTAATCCCCTCTCTTATCAAAAACCCATCAACCCGTTTCTTAAAAATATTTAGCGAGGCAGCCTCCACCACTTCAACGGGCAGAGAATTCCAGAGATTCACCACCCTTTGAGTAAAGAAGTTCCTCCTCAACTCTGTTCTAAACCGCCCCCCCCTTTATCTTGAGGCTGTGCCCCCTAGTCCTACTGTCTTTTTTGAGCGGGAAGAGTCTCTCCACCTCTATCCTATCCATCCCATTCATCATCTTATACGTCTCAATGAGATCTCCCCTCATTCTTCTAAACTCTAACGAGTACAAGCCACCCAGGGTTTGCCGGAGATGGTGGTTTTGAACCGGTGGGGCAGTCCACTCTGACTATGCCCACCAGGGATGAAGGGGATTCTCCTGCCATGCTTGATAATCCCACCTGAGGAAAACGGACCTTTCTATGGTCCACACCCCACTCTCCTGCTACGATTCCCGGAGTCAGCGGGACAGGAAAATTCCACTGGGAATTGTGACTGAAAGCAACGTGAAAACAAGGAAGGATCACATATGTTCCTGCAGGAGCTGGAGAAGTGATCTATCCTGATGCACCTTTAACAAGATTGATGTCCAATTTCTGCAAGTGAGACCAAATCTGCCCCTGCTCATGAGCACCTCCTATTGAGCTGGAGGTTGAGGGGAGACCTGATAGAAGTCTATAAGATTATGGAGGGGCATGGACAGAGTGGATCGTCAGAAGCTTTTTCCCAAAGTGGAAGAGTCAATAACTAGGGAGGACAGGTCTAAGGTGCAAGGGGCAAGCTCTAAAGGAGATGTAGAAAGCAGATTTTTTTTTACACCGAAGGTGGTGGGTAGAACTTTCTGCTGGGGAACGTAATGGAAGCAGATATCATAGAATCATAGAAAAACTATAGCACAAACAGGCCCTTTGGCCCACAAGTTGCACCGATCATATCCCTACCTACTAGGCTTACCTATAACCCTCAATCCTATTAAGTCTAATGTACTCATCCAGAAGTCTCTTAAAAGAGACTAATAATTTTGCGTCCACCACCACCAATGGCAGCTGATTCCACTCACTCACCACTCTGAGTGAAAAACTTACCCCTGACATCTCCTCTGTACCTACTCCCCAGCACCTTAAACCTGTGTCCACTTGTGGCAGCCATTTCAACCCTGGGGAAAAGCCTCAGAGTGTACCTGATCAATACCTCTCATCTTATACACCTCCATCAGGTCACCTCTCATCCTTCTTCTCTCTCTAAGGGGAAAAGATCGAGCTCTCTCAACCTAGAAGTCTACAATAGTCTGTATGATAGTGACTTTTAAGGGGTGTCTTGACAAATGCATGAATAGATGGGAATAGAGGGATATGGTCCCTGGAAGGGTAGAGGGTTTTAGTGTCAATCCAAAGGGGTGAGGAAATCCCCTGACAGCCTGACTTCATCATGGATGATGCTGAAGAATTAATTTATATTGTAAATAGTTTAACTTTTGATGCTATGCGTTAATAAGGAACTTGAAGGTGGAGGAATGTGGTAATCAGCCCTGTTGAAGGATGGGTTGTGTGTCCAGTTTGGGTAATCAGGCTAAAGCGTGCTGAGAATGGAACTTCCCCAGCCTCTTTATCACTCTCTGTAAATAGTTATTCTTGTTAATAAATAGACCTATAGTTACTCTCCTTGGTGGTTGCCACTCTTTCCAAGATATTGCGATATTGTAAATATATGTATAAATATATCAGTTAGAGCTTTACTCACATCCCCCTCCTCCACCAATCATTGATTGTTTAGTTTGTCGATTTCTAAAATGTGTTAATTAGACCCATTTCGTTGTACTCCAAAGTTTGTGAAAAGGAAATGCGTTACACTTACACAGGAAATAGATAGTAAATGCAGAACCCTTAAAAGTATTGAAAGGCACAGGGACCTGAGCGTACAGGTACACAGGTCACTGAAAGTGCCAATGCAGGTGGAGAAGGTAGTTAAGAAGGCATACGGCATGCTTGCCTTCATCAGCTGGGGCATTATGTTCAAAAATTGGCAAGTCATGTTGCAGCTTTATAGAACCTTAATTAGGCTGCACTTGGAATATAGTGTTCAATTCTGGTTGCCACACTACCAGAAGGATGTGGAGGCTTTGGAGAGGGTACAGAAAAGATTTAACAGGATGTTTGCCTGGTGTGGAGGGCATTAGCTATAAGGAAAGGTTGGAGAAACTTAGTTTCTTCTCACTGGAGTGATAGAGGTTCAGAGGCAACCTGATAGAAATCTACAAGATTATGAGAGGCATGGACAGAGAGAGTGAATAGTCAGAAGCTTTTTCCCAGGGTGGAAGAGTCAATTACTCGGGGGCACAGGTTTAAGGTGCGAGGGGCAAGGTTTAAAGGAGATGTACAAAGCAGATTTTTTACACCGAAGATAGTGGGTGCCTGGAACTCGCTGACGGGGGAGGTAGTGGAAGTGGAGACAATAGTGACTTTTAAGGGGTATCTTGACAAATACATGAATAGGATGGGAATAGAGGTACATGGTCCCTGGAAGGATAAGGGGTTTTAGTTTTGTCGGGTAGTATTATCAGTACAGGCTTGGAGGGCTGAAAGGCCTGTTCCTGTGCTGTAATTTTTTTTGTTCTTTATCTATCTGGACAGCTGTCAGAATGACACACCACTGTTTCACCCTTTCCTGGCATTACCTGGCATTATTGAACAAACTTGGGCTGTTTTCCCTTAAGAGACGTCGGCTGAGGGGGGATCTAATAGAGGTTTATAAGATTATGAAGGGGATAGATAGAGTAAATGGTGGTAAGCTTTTTCCGCTATTAGAAATGGATAGAACGAGGGGTCACGGGCTTAGAGTGAGGGGGGCTAGGTATAAGACAAATATCAGAGGGCAGTTTTTCACGCAAAGGGTAGTGGGGATGTGGAATGCACTGCCGAGTAAGGTGGTGGAAGCAGGCACGCTAGGGTTGTTTAAGAGTCACTTGGACAGCCACATGAGCTGTCTACATATAGGGGGATATAGCAGGCCTTACTAAGCATTGTAGGCTTGGGATTCCGTTTTTGACTCAGGGATGTAGAGTCTTCGCCTGTTTAATATTGAATTTTTTGTCTCCACAGGCATTTAAGTCCACCTTGTTGACCAGCAAGGGGCATGCGTGCGGCAGGTTGTAGTGGGCTGCTCTTGGATGTTGCTTCGGGAGTTGCCTACTGCTTCATGTCGTTGGTGTGCTTAAACTGGACCATCTCGAGGGCAACATGAAAGCTCAGAGACTATCTCTGTTGCTGTGCGGACACATGGATTTGGGCCTGTGTCCGTGGGAGTTTGCGCGTTCTCCCCGTGGTTGCGTGGGTTTCCTCCGGGTGCTCCGGTTTCCTCCCACATCCCAAAAATGTGCTTTAAGGCTGATTGATTGGGTAACAAATTGTCCCTATATTGGACCTCCCTGATCCTCGCACATTAGACATAGACTAATATCATGAATAGGTCACTGAGACAATGGGACGGCGGCGCGGGCTCGTTGGGCCGAAGGGCCTGTTTCCCGTGCTGTGTTGTTCTTTGTTCTACCTTTTTCCTCATTTTATGGGAAATCCTTTTCTCTCAATTATTGTAATACCGATATTATATCATGTCTGGAGACACAAATAACATAATACAAACAAAAATCAGTTCTGCTGATAGTCACTTTATTATAATTCAGAATATTTCAACATGAGAAAATCTCTTTTTTTTTGGCAAGCGATTAGAAATCCCTCATGCGTCTGAAAGATCCGATAGTTGAGTTGTAGCCGCCCCAGTCGCTGAATCTTCTGTATTCTCCGGGTCTCAGGAAGTACTGTCGGCCTCTGTAGTTGGGATGTTCATAGAAGATCCAGTAACCGTCCATCACATGGCAGGAGTGAATGTCATGGTAACGGAAACGATCGTAGACAGAGGGACAGTCATCCGTGAATTCCATCATCTGTCCCCCAAAGTCAGGCCTCTCGTAAACCCTTATTTTGTAGTTTCCACCTCGGTACTGGAATAAAGAGCATAAAACATTCATGATGTAGCAGGATATATGTTTGTATATATGTTGACAAGTCTTCCAAAATTAGAGTTCTTTAGAATAAGGAACATGGAATATGTATGGATGCATCTATTTCCAAAGGTGGGAGTAAAAATCAATTCTGAAATTGACTACTGAATACTTATTAAATATTTCTAATTAATGTGAAGCTCTTAGAAATAATATTATAAAACTGAAGCACTAGACATTTGACTATAATGTAGATCACAACATGTTATTCCATCCTTGTATAGACAAACTGATGAGAATCCATTGCTCTTGCTACAGCTGGTTCTTTGCATACGTTAGAAATGACACAAATTTCACCTTGGAACTGATGTTTCTCCATTATGAAGAAAGACGTACAAAAGTGAAATAAGTGCTAACAGATAGATAGCTACTCCCTTTAAGACTATGAACACCTCCATCTGACTATCTTGGGGTTAAAGGGAAACTGCTGAACCCTAGATTTGGAGATTGATCAGGTATGGTCAAGTTCCCAACAAGATGAAGACTATTGTGAGGATCTGGACTAAATCATGAACACTGGACAGCTTTCCAATAAGTTTAACGTTTATTTATTAGTGTCACAAGTAGGCTTAACGCTGTAGTGAAGTTACTGTGAAAATCCCCTAGTCGTCACACTCCAGCGCCTGTTCAGGGATACTGAGGGAGAATTTAGCATGGCCAATTTACCGAACCAGCACGTCTTTCAGATTGTGGGAGGAAACTGGAGCACCCGGTGGAAACCCACGCAGACACGGGGAGAAAGTGCAAACTCCACACAGGCAATGACCGGAGGCTGGACATGTCCCTGAGTCTATGGTGCTGTAAGGCAGCAGTGCTAATCACTATGCCACCATTGTTGTAGCAACACAAAACAGAATAACTAAAATATGGATATGTCTCTATTGACAGGAAAAGAGAACGAGGAGAACAATCATCAAAGATTATGACACTATTAACGAAGGGGCTGGGAATAAATTGCGTATAATAAAATTACTGGTTGGTTTTAACATATATTACATCAGAAAGTCATTCGAAACTGATAATTAATACATACGTGAGGGAATCTACGACATGACTTGACACAGTCATTGAACCCCATCCAGCGCTGGTAGTCAGGATATTCTCCCCTGCTCAGAACATACTGGTATCCCATGAAATTGGGTTTCTCATACAGCACCCACCAGTCATCCTCAACGCGGATGGAGTTACAGCGACTGAAGTAAGGGGACAGGTCGGGACAGTCAGTGCTGCACTCATAGTGCCGACCCTGGAAGTTCCTCTCCTCGTAAAAGATAATCTGTGGGGAATTAAAATGGGATTAATTAAGTCAAGACTTTCGTAAATTTAACAATTTTAGGAAACGTTATATTAGGAACTTGAGAGTTATCTTACCTTGCCCATTCTGAGCGACACAGTCAGTTAGACAACTACCTGCACCTTGCACTGTTTCACACAGCTGGGTATTTATACGCTGGATCGAAACGCCACTGTAGGGAATACTTTTGTTATTTTAATCGATTCAACAGCGTATATCAGCAAAAATCAAATTAGAAAAAAAGCTATAGTCATTGCAGACAAAATCCCCTTATTCAGGTTTCTGGATAGGACACTGATTCTATCCATTCTGCTTTGATGCTGTTTTAATTGTTTGTGAAAAAATTCAAATGGCAAGGAGCCAAAATGCACTTATGTTGAGCCCAGTAAAGGTATTGTCACTTTGATGCCGTTTTAATTGTTCTGTAGATATTTCAAAGGCCTGGAATCCAAAGTGCATTCATGCTGAGTCAAGTAAAGGTATTGTAATTACAATATTGGGCTTTATTGCATTGGTAGTTACAGCACTATAGGGTCCGGGTGAGGAACAACAGTGGGAACATTTTTAACACGGGGCCACGATTGTAGTTATTTGAAGTGCTAAATGGGGTCATCTGTCCATGCAGATGTATGGAGAACCAGCAGATGATGGCGTTGATCTCTGATTTGTCATTGATTTGACAAAGACCCTACTTTTTCCAATCCTACCATGTATGGGGATGCCTTTTTCAACACACACAGATTAATATATATCTGGCTGGATAAGGTATTGTGCCTTCAAGGCATTGCAGCATGACATCACTGGAGAGGAAGTGTGTAATACAATCCAGTTTTAGTTTCACTTTTGCACTTCAACAGAGCACAAACACTCACACATACACAAAACTCTCCACCCCACCACACACAACTCTCTACACCCCACCCCCACCCCCCACACCAACACACAATGGATTCAGCTCTGACATCTTCGAGCTTTCAATCCATGTTCACATTTTTTTAAGTCTAAAAAAAATGAACTCATAATTTGTTCGTACAAACCCTGATGAATGATTGATGCCTTTGAGTCATTATAAGGACCTGACAGAAGGAGCTCCCTTATGATTGCTACTTAAAGTAATCCTATTTCAAGTGAGAAGTTTTTGACTTTCTACTTCTTGCTGTGGTGTGAATAGAAGCATTGCATTATTGTTGGGGTTAATGGTGGTTCTGTCAGTCAGATGTAAGGGCCAATGGACGTTTGGAAGGAGAGGTATTAGTAGGAGCAGCAACTGTTACCATCATGCAGACCACAATGAAACTCTCCATGAGCCACAGCGTCGCAGGAAGATAGAACGGAGGCTGCAGCGAAGAGAAGTAGGTCGCAAGGAAGAAAGAAGGAGGTTGTACCTGCTTAGGGTTTTCAGAGAGAACTCCTCATATCAACATCAAATGTTCAAACAGACTGGATGCGCTGATACAAGGAACACAGAAAGTTAGTGCAAATGCAGCAAGCTATTAGGGAGGCAAATAGCACACTAACCTTTCTTACAATGGGATTTGAGTACAGGAATAAAGAAGTCTTGTACAAGGCTTTAATTAGACAATATCCAGAGTTTTGCATCACATGTGCAGTTTTGGGCTCCACATTTAAGAAAGGGTTAACTTACTTTAGAGACATTTTGTGAAGTTAGTAGTTGTAAGATTATTAAAAATTGTTAAAAATGCTACGAGTTGTAAAATCACATTGTCTGTTTAAAAAAAAAGATAGTTTTTTGAAGAGGAGCAGGTGTATACAGTGCCCAGATTGAAACAATATATCAGAGGCAAAAATAACAGGGTTGCTTTGGTAATAGGCTTCAGGCATTTGAATCAGAACATGTTTCTGAATTTTAACCATTAACTTTGAAATAAGTATTTGAATAGCAGCAGCCTATCGAATTTAAATTTGATGTTTTGGTAACCTGTAAACCAATTTTGTTTTTGGGGTTTTGGTATGTCATCAGAGGTATAAAACCAGCTCCCAGTTCCAGGAAACCACTTGCCAGTGACAACAAGGGATCCCAATTACAAAGAGAGAGACACAGACAGTAACTGTTCTCTACCAGTATAATAGCCGCATTTATGTCTTAAAAGAAAGGCTCACCTCAATCATAAAAGGTACCATAGGAAGAACAGGAGACAGAAGAAAATCAGCAAAGACAGCAAATGAAGAAGAAAGAAGGATTTGGAAGATATCACCTGATTGCATTGTGTGATTAAAAATTATTTTTTTCTTAATAAATAGGAATTATAATTATCTAAACAGCATTCCATTAGAATAGTGTTTTATGTGGTTTATTAATAGTTTAGTTAACCTGTTTATTGCTATTTAGAAAAATAAAGTGTTACTTGCTTTTTCGGAGTTATTTGATTTGACCACTAAAAGTTGCTGAAGCAGATATTATCCCTTCTCACGCACACTTTAACAGATTATGAAGGGAGGTAACTTATCTTTGAGCAATTGAGTCTTAATTCACAAGGATCAACCTCCCCTTTGAAACAGGTTGTAGAGAGGAGGTTCACTAGGGCCATAGAGTCAGAGATTTACAGCATGGAAACAGGCCCTTCAGCCCAAATTGTCCATGTTGCCCTTTTTTTTTAAAACCACTAAGCTAATCCCAATTGCCCACAGTTGACCCATATCCCTCTATACCCATCATACTCATATAATTATCTAAATACTTTTCAAAAGGCAAAATTGTACCCGCCTCTACTACCACCTCTGGCAGCTTGTTCCAGACACTCACCACTCTGTAAATTGCCCCTCTAGACACTTTTGTATCTCTCCCCTCTCACCTTAAACCTATGCTCTCTATTTTTAGGCTCCCCTACCTTTGGGAAAAGATAATGACTATCTAGCTGATCTGTGCCCCTCATTATGTTAATCGACTGCTATAAGATCATGCCCTCAGCCTCCTACGCTCCAGAGAAAAAAAGTCCCAGTCTATCCAGCTTCTCCTTATAACTCAATACATCAAGTCCTGGTAGCATCCTAGTAAATCTTTCCTGCACTCTTTCTATAATAGAGTAACCAGAATTGCACACATTATTCCAAGTGTGGCCTTACCAATGTCTTGTATAACTTCAACAAGACTTTCCAACTCCTGTATTCAATGTTGGGACCGATGAAACCAAGCATGCCGAAAGCCTTCTTCACCACTCTGTCCACCTGTGACTCCACTTTCAAGGAGCTATGAACCTGTACCCCTAGGTCTCTTTGTTCTGTAACTCTCCCCAACGTCCTACCATTAACTGAGTAAGTCCTGCCCTGGTTCAATTTACCAAAATGCATCACCTCGCATTTGTCTAAATTAAACTCCATCTGCTATTCGTCATTTGACTCCAGGATGAGTGGATTGTCCTCTGTTGAGGGGTTGAGTAAACTAAGTTAATTTGTTAGTGTCACAAGTAGGCTTACATTGTCACTGCAATGAAGTTACTGTGAAAATCCCCTAGTTGCCACACTCCGGTACCTGTTCGGGTCCTCAGAGAGAATTTAGCATGGCCGATGCACATCTTTCAGACTATGGGAGGAAACTGGAGCACCCATGTGGACACGGGGAGAATGTGCAGACTCCTCACACTGTACATTCTTTGGAATTCTGAAGAATGATCTCATTGAAGGTTGAAAGTTGTTTAGGCTTCAGGTGAGGAGGAATTATTTGAATCATTGGAATTCTCAACCCAAGATGGTTGTGGATTCCTCTTCCTTCAAGGCAATTGAAGCTGGGATAGACAGGTTTTTGGTCTCTCAGGGAATTAAAGGATATGGGAAGCAGATAGAAAAATGGAGCTGAAGACAGATCTGCCATAGAACATAGAACATTCCAGCTCAGTACAGCCCTCATGATGATATTGAATGAGAAGCAGGCTGAATGGGTCACATGGTTTGCACCGTCCTCCAATTTGTGTGATCTTTTGTTCTTTACCTCTGCTGGGAGCAGGCTCTGATGTCATTGTACTTCACCAAGGAAATGGCCACTGAATTGTGCCATCTTCAGGAGCGACATCTGCAATTTCTCAGCAAGAACCAGTCAACCAGAGGAGGTGATGGCCTGGTGGTAATATCGCTAGACTATTAATCCAGAAATTCAGCTAATGCTCCGAGGACCAAGACTCAAAGCCCATCATCAAGACAGGTGGTGGAATTTGAATTCAATGAGGAAAAAAGATTCTGGAGTTAAGAATCTACTGAAGGCTATGAAAGCAGTGTCAATTGTTGGGAAATCTGGCTCACTAACATCCTTTATGGAAGGAAATCTGCTGGCCTTACCTGATCTGGTCTACTTGGGACTCCAGATTCACAGCAATGTCATTGATTCTCAATTGCCCTCAGAAAAATGGCTACTAGAAATGGGCAAAAACTGCTGGCCCGCCAGTGACACCCATGTCCATGAATTAATAAAAAAAAACAAACCTGCAAAAGGTTACCATGGCTTTAATATTTGATTATCCTTCCTGGGGAATGGATGATATCACCAATGGATCTCTGTTCATCGTCAATAATGCATCTTGCATGCCAGTGAAGGTTTTGTTGAGGTGGCACCTTTTCCCATGCTGCTGTTGCTGTTTGGAAATGCTCAGATCTGAGAATCATGGACTGATGGAGTGTTTACGCATTCAGCCCACCAAATACATGCCAGCTCCCTGTAAGTGTGGTTTACCTAATCCCACGATCCACTCTTTCCCTCAAGTCCTGAAATCCATTTTTCTTCAATTGTTTATCCAATTTACTTTCGAAATCTGTCTTCACTGTACCCTTTGGTAATGTGTCCCACATCTTAACCACGTAAAAATGTTTTTTCTCATTCTGGTTTTGACTCTTACACCTTAAATGTGTGTTGTTTGCTCAGGGCCTTTTCACCAACAGAAATGTTTTCTCTTTTTCCACTCAGTCTAGACCTTCATGATTTTGAACCTTCTCTTCTCCAAGGAGTTTCTCCAATCTATCAAAGTAACTGGTGTCTGTCATTCCTGAAGCCATTCTCATAAATGTTTTCTGCATCCTCTCTGTAGTTGTTACATCCTTCCCAAAGTGTGGTGCCCAGAACTGCAACACAATTCTCCAAATAAGGCTGAACCAAAGATTCATCATAGCTTGATTTCATTTACACTCTATAAAGCTCCCAATCACTTGGGCCTTTTTCAGCCTGCCTGACCAAACTCAAATGATTTTCACACATAAACCCCTGAGCTGCTCTATTTTGCATCTTCTTTAGAGTTGTACTGATTACTTAAAATTTTCTTTCCTCATTCTTCCAACCAAAATCTATCACTTTGCACAATTTTGCATTAAATATTATCTGTCCTGAGTCTTGACCATTTATTATTTCAAAATCAGTCCAAAGCCATCTATTGGGAACCCAAATCTTGCTGCAGCTGTATAGGGCATTGGTGAGGCCGCAGCTGGAGTACTGTGTGCAGTTTTGGGCGCCGCACCTGCGCAAGGATATTTTGGCCCTGGAGGGAGTGCAGAGGAGGTTTACTAGGCTGATACCGGAGTTGAGGGGATTGAGCTATGAGGAGAGGCTGAATAAACTAGGCTTGTGCTCGTTAGAGTTTAGAAGAATGAGGGGAAATCTCATTGAGACGTATAAGATGATGAATGGGATGGATAGGATAGATGTGGAGAGACTCTTCCCGCTCAAAAAAGACAGTAGGACTAGGGGGCACAGCCTCAAGATAAAGGGGGGGGGGCGGTTTAGAACAGAGTTGAGGAGGAACTTCTTCACTCAAAGGGTGGTGAATCTCTGGAATTCTCTGCCCGTTGAAGTGGTGGAGGCTGCCTCGCTAAATATTTTTAAGAAACGGGTTGATGGGTTTTTGATAAGAGAGGGGATTAAGGGTTATGGGGAGAGGGCGGGAATGTGGAACTGAGCCACGACAGATCAGCCATGATCTTATTGAATGGCGGGGCAGGCTCGAAGGGCTAGATGGCCTACTCCTGCTCCTATTTCTTATGTTCTTATGTTCTTATGTTCAAAACTATGGCCAGGATTCTCCCAGAAAAACTACTAAATGTCCAACGGATGGGAAACGGAGAATTTCCTGCCGTTTTTTTGGGAGTACTTAGTTTCATGAATCTTTGGCACTCTGTGCAACACAGAAGGCCTGGGGATTGGCCGAACAGCACAGTGGGCCAGGAAAATCCAGGTCTATACCTTTCTCCAGTCTGAGAAACAACTCTTGTTTCCTATCACTCAGCCAGCTCTGTGACCATGTTGCCATTGTTCTTTCTATCCCATGGGCTTCAACTTTGCCAGAGAGTTGGTTATGTGACATTTTGTCAAATGCCTGTTGGGAGAGCATATGGATAGCAACAATCTCAT
The DNA here is from genome assembly GCA_037974335.1 of Prionace glauca. Classification (NCBI taxonomy): domain Eukaryota; kingdom Metazoa; phylum Chordata; class Chondrichthyes; order Carcharhiniformes; family Carcharhinidae; genus Prionace; species Prionace glauca. The sequence continues at coordinate 3,138,512 of CM075731.1, read as the reverse complement.
GGCCTTCATCAACCCGTTTTCTATACCTCATCAAAAAGCTCGATTTACTTGATTAATGGCAGTTTGCCTCTAAAAAAAAATCCTTTCCTTCATTTCTCTACACTGGATCGAGTGACAGTTCATGGTTTTCCAGATTAGCAGTTCTAAAATCTGTGCCACCATTACGATTAAACTGATTCTCCTATTACCAATTCTCTGAACAAAAATCGGCATTTCCAATACTCCGAAACTCCTGCACCACCCTTGGATCTGAGGATGATTAGAAGAATATGACCAGTACTTAAACAAAGAACAAGGAACAAAGAAAGATACAGCACAGGAATGGACCCTTTGGCCTTCCAAGCTTATGCCAATCAAAATGCCCTAAACCAAAAAGAAGACCTTCTGCCTTTACTCGGTCCATATCCCTTTCTTCCCTCTCTAATCATGTACCCATCAAGATGCCTCTTAAATGTTGCTAATGTGCCTGCTTCCACCATCTCCTCTGGCAACACATTCCAGGCATCCACCATTCTCTGTGTGAAAATCTTCCCCTGCACATTTCCCTTAAACTTTCCCCTCTCACCTTGAACTAGCCCATTGTAGTTGACACTGTCACCCTGGGAACAAGCCTCTGACTGTCCACCCTCTCAATTTTGTCGACCTCTAATCAGGTCTCCCCTCAGCCTTTCGAGCGAAAACAATCTTAGTTTATTCAACCTCTCCTCATAGTCAACACCCTTGAAACCAGACAACCTCCTGATGAACCTTCTTTGCACTCTCTCCAAAGCTTCTGCATCTTTTTGATAGTGTGCTGACCAGAACTGCACGCAAAACTCCACACATGGCCTAACCAAGATTTTATAAAGCTTTATGTAGATTATATATAATCTCCTGTTCTGCTTCAGCATTCTCAGAATTATTGTAAGCAAATCTGATGAATTTTACAGCCAATCCTCCGAATATTTCCCCTTTATCAAATCTTAATTCAACCAGGATCACAATTACTTCCAACTGTAAGCAACATCTTTTCCCTTAATAAAGATAAATGCAAAGTAGTAATTTACCCTTCAGGCAAGCCCTCTATCTACATGTAGAGATCTCCTTATTGGCCCTCAGTTAATCCAAATCTTTTCTTAATACCTTTTATAATTTATATGTTTATTGAAGAATTTTGGGTATCCTTTTGTGTTACTCATCATTCTTTCCCCGAGCTTTCTTGTTGCCATTGCCATTTATTATGGAGAGGAAGAGGTTTAATATAAATAGACATTTTTGTTCCTCTCATCACCCAAAAAGGCGTTCTGACTTTGATTTCCCCCCTTTATAGATGGTGACTTATTTCTCAATCCCTCAGCTTTGGTACGATCCCATTTCTATTAATAACAACACAGCAAACTTGAGGTAGAGTAGAGTAATCTCAGAGAGTTAGTTTATTTATATATATTTAAAATGCAGGAAGAGTTTGTCACTATGTAGCCCTCATGCATTCAAATGTAATAAAATCAGGGTAGAAAAAGGGTTACAGGGTAAATATTATACAGCATTATTTTTTCCACATGAATCCAGAATCAAGGTCTCATGGGTTATTTCTTTATAGAGTATGGTAGGCTGAAAATTGATGCTGGATAGCACACTCTTCCAGTAAGGTTGACATCCGTGATGAGTTTGCGATGTGGAGATGAATTAGTCTTGTGTGCGATAGCACCTATGGAAACAGTATATATGGGGCTGGGTGATGGTGGTGGTAGTGTGTAGAGATTTATTCAAACCTGGACAGGAGCTCTTGGTCTGTGCTGCTGTTTGATAGATGGAAAGTTGGTAGACTGAGTTCTGCAGTTCCACAAGGCAATATTTCAAGTTCCACCAGCTGGAGGGGTGAGGGAAGGGGACAGATTACATACGTCACGCATCTCCACTTTGACAAAGGGCGCATACTCCTTTTGACTAGTTTCCTGAAATTGCTCATGTTCCAACTGCTGAGGACTGTAAAGGAAAGCTGCAAGGGGACCTTTGTCCTAGCAGACTAGAAGACTCCAGTGGTCAGGCCTGCTTATGCAAAAAGACTGTTCACATTTCTTCAGAGATAACAAGGCTTTGATATGATTAAATTAGCTCCTATAATCTGAAAGTCACAGCCAGGCATGGATACAGGTCCAAACACAGCTTGCAACAGGAAATTGGATAATTATCTAAAGAGAAAAAAGGTTGAAAAAAAAAGTCACGGCTTCATTTTAAAGGGTCTTTGATCATTTTTATATACTTAAACATCGTGGAATCATAGAATCCCTGCAGAAGGAGGTCATTCAGCCCATCGAGTCTGCACTGACAACAATCCCATCCAGGCCCTATTCCCATAACCTCACATATTGACCCTGTTAATCCCCTGACATTAGTTTTAACTTAGCATGGCCAATCCACCTAACCTGCACATCTTTGGACTGTGTGTGTGTGTGTGTGTGTGTGTGTGTGTGTGTGTGTGTGTGTGTGTGTGTGTGTGTGTGTGTGTGTGTGGGGGTGTGAAACCAGAGCACTTGGAGGAAAGCCACACAGATACAGGGAGAATGTGCAAACTCCGAACGGAGTGTAACTGAGGCCAGAATTGAACCCAGGTCCCTGGTGCCATGAGGCAGCAGTGCTAACCACTGCGTCACCGTGCCATCCAAGGAAGTAGCCATGATGAGGTATACATATTTAACCAAATTTATTGTGAAGTCTTAGCTCCGTTACACATTCCCTTCTGAATGTTATATATTAATCCTGATTCTCACATGCATTATAAAAACTTAAGATCTGCCATGTGCATCCCTTTCTGCATGCTCTATATCTCTTTCATTGTGGAGAGCACTCTGGCTTTGTTTGCCCCTTTTACCTCTTGGGAATATATCTCAATCCTCCTTGAACCATCTCCTTCTCAAGAATTCTGGCTGGCAACTTTTCATTCCACCTTTCCGGACAAGTCCATTCTCACCTCATTCAAATTAGTTTTCCTCCAATTAATTATTTGTTTTACTCCAGATGTTTTTCCAAAAAATGAAACAGGAGGCAGAAAGGATGCTCAACTTTTCGAAGAGGGCCAAACAATGACATCATTCAAAGCCCAATGAGGAGCCATTTTATGGTGCCACAGGCTTTTTGTGCCAAGTGTGGGCAACAAACCACTGTGTGGTGAGGCTGCTAGTTAAATGCAACTAGCAACAGCCCAGGAAGGAGACTGCAGGTAGGAAGACAGCTCCCATGGCCCAAACCATTTCGCTAGAGAGATTTTCCCTTCTGAATTTTTCTTAATTCATTCATGGGACACTGGTTGGCCAACATTTATTACCCATCCATGGTTGCCCCTGAACTGAATGGTTTGCTAGGCCGTTTCAGAGGGCAGCTGAGAGTTATAGAATCCCTACAGTGCAGAAAGAGGTCATTTAGCCCATCGAGTCTGCACTTACAGCAATCCCACCCAGGCCCGATCCCTATAACCTCGTGTGTTTACCCTGCTAATTTTCCTGAAACTAAAGGAGCAATTGAGTGACCAATCACACCTTTGGACTGAGGGAGGAAACACCCAGATACAGGGAGAATGTGCAAACTCTACACAAACAGTCACCCTAGGCCAGAAGTGAACCCTGGTCAATCACATTGCTGTGGATCTAGAGTCACGTGTAGGAAATCTGCCATTTCCTTCCCTAATGGACCTTGGCAAACCAGATGCATTTTTCTGACAATGAGCTTTGTGATTTTTTATTTTTAAAGATATCTGACCTGGTTCCCAAGGTCTCCTGCCTTCCTTCAGTGGTTTTATTTCCTAGTTGCATGGGTGAGGTTTCAGAATTTCTTGTGCCCTGGTTGGGATGGTAACATTGGGAGCATGCCTGCCATCCCAACATGACCATCTTTTGGGCCAGCAGTGGTTAGCACTACTGCCTCACTGCACCAGTGACCCAGGTTCAATTCCCAACTTAGGTCACAGTCGGTGCAAAGTTTGCACATTCTCCCCATGTCAGCATGGGTTTCCTCTAGCTCCTCCAATTTCTTTCCACAATCTGAAAGCTGTGCTGGTTAGGTACATTGACCCAAACTGGCAGCAGAGTGTGGTGACTAGGGGAATTTCAGAGTAACTTCACTACAGTGTTAAAGTAAGCCTTACTTGTGACTAATTGGGCGCCGCACCTGCGCAAGGATGTTTTGGCCCTGGAGGGAGTGCAGAGGAGGTTTACTCGGCTGATACCGGAGTTGAGGGGATTGAGCTATGAGGAGAGGCTGAATAAACTAGGCTTGTACTCGTTAGAGTTTAGAAGAATGAGGGGAGATCTCATTGAGACGTATAAGATGATGAATGGGATGGATAGGATAGAGGTGGAGAGACTGTTCCCGCTCAAAAAAGACAGTAGGACTAGGGGGCACAGCCTCAAGATAAAGGGGGGGCGGTTTAGAACAGAGTTGAGGAGGAACTTCTTCACTCAAAGGGTGGTGAATCTCTGGAATTCTCTGCCCGTTGAAGTGGTGGAGGCTGCCTCGCTAAATATTTTTAAGAAACGGGTTGATGGGTTTTTGATAAGAGAAGGGATTAAGGGTTATGGGGAGAGGGCCGGAAGGTGGAGCTGAGTCACGACAGATCAGCCATGATCTTATTGAATGGCGGGGCAGGCTCGAAGGGCCAGATGGCCTACTCCTGCTCCTAGTTCTTATGTTCTTATGTTCTTATGTTCTTATGTTCTTATGTTCTTATGTTCTTATGTTCTTATGTTCTTATGTTCTTATGTTCTTATGTTCTTATGTTCTTATGTTCTTATGTTCTTATGTTCTTATGTTCTTATGTTCTTATGTTCTTATGTTCTTATGTTCTTATGTTCTTATGTTCTTATGTTCTTATGTTCTTATGTTCTTATGTAATAAACAAACTTTAACTTTTACTTCTTGTCTCCCTCAGTAATGTGGCATTAGTGCAATCTGGCTCTAGGGTTTTAACTACTTTGAAGTTTTTAATTCACTTAGCCTTTCCTCCCTTGTAACAATGTTCTAAGAGGTTTACATACTTCACCAAGACACCATCAACATGTTCCTCTCCTTTGTGAATACTAATACAAAGTATTCATTAAGAATCTCATCCATTTCTTTTGGCTCTACACAATTTCCCTCCATTGTCCTTAAGTGGAGGAACTCTTTCTGTAGCTGCCCTCTTGCTCCTAATAAATGTAAAATACCTTGGTATTCTCCTCAATCCTATCACCAAGGACATTTTATGGCACTTTTTTGCCCTCCTAACTCCCTATTTGAGCTTTTTTCAACTTTCCCTGTATTCTTCACCTATCTTTTAGCCACCAAGACCTCATGTACACATGAGCCATTTCATTACTCCAATACTTGTAACCTCACCCTGAACCATTCCAAGCCCTCCCCAATTTGCAACAGGTCCTTATTTATACTGAATCAGCTGGTCAGCTGACCATCACATCATTTTGTCATTGGTTACACAGTGTACTGGGTCAGCTGACCCTTACAACTTGTTACCATTGGTCACACTATAACAGATCCAATATTATCATTGGTTACATTCTGTCACACGCACTGCTGATAGGTGAGTATTTACACACTTTTTTTTTGGTCTAGCTGTGGTCAGTAGATGCAGCAGCCAATCTTTGTATAGGTTAATACTTTTGTGAATCTTTTAAAAGGATGTTTAAAATATTGGTAATGCACAGAAAGTGAAAGAAAGATTTCTGAAAAATAATCTTTTACAACTTTGTCCTGACATACTAATTCCAGTAAAAAGCAATTTGTATATAAAAAGGTGAATGTTAGTGTCTGGAATAAGTTTCAGCTAAAGGCTATTTGGATTTTGCTCTGTGTTTTAAGCAGTGTTTATCCCAATCTTCCTGATGTAATATTGATCCTTAGAAGCCTGTTTGAGGTGCCTTATAGACCCCGACAATTTGATTTGACGTGTCTTAAGTTTCCTTTGTACTTTCTGTTTCTGTTCGGGCCGTTCCCCCTCCTTTTGGGGAGCTGCCCCCTTTTTCTTTGTCCGAATGTAATTTAAGTTTGTTGCTTGGTTCAACCCGAAAGACTTGACTCCCTTATTAATCAAGAATCTACCTAACCCTACCTTAAAAATATTCAATGGCCCTTTCTCTACCATTCTCTGGGAAACAGAGTTTCACGGTCCTCAGAGGAAAATATATCTCCTCATCACCTCCTTATATGGGAGATCCCTTTATCTTTAAACTGCATTGCCAAACTCTAGTCTCCCCATTAGGGGACACTTTCAGCACCCACTCTCAATTCCAATCAGGATCTTTTCCGTTTCAATTAGATCATCCCTCATTTTTCCAAATTCCAGTGGAATTAGGCCCACCTTATCTGTGAATGTCCCTTTTAGAATCAATCAGCAGAGTAAGGGTCACATGATCCAGGAACCAATTAGGGGGCAGGGTGATTTGAGTTGATTTATTATTGTCGCATGCACTGAGAAGTGTTGTTTCTTTTGTGCTATACAAAGCATACCGTACATAGAGAAGGAAAGGAGAGAATGCTGTGTTACAGTCATAGCTAGGGTGTAGAAAAAGATCAACTTAATGTGAGGTGGGTCCATTCAAAAGTTTGATAGGAGTAGGGAAGGAGCTGTTCTTGAGTTGGTTGGTGCATGTCCTCAGACTTTTGTATCTTTTTCCCAACGGTAGAAGGTGGAAGAGAGTGTGTCTGGGCTGCATAGAGACCTTAATTAGACCAACTGCTCCTCTGAGGCACTGGCAGTATAGACAGAGTCAATGGATGGGAGGCTGGTTTGAGTGATGGACTGGGTTTCATTCACGGCCCTATGTAGTTTCTTGCAGTCTTAGACAGAGCAGCTGTCTGACCAACCTGTGGCACAACCAGAGATATTAATAGAGAAATGGTGCTGGGAAAATTGATGGGATTGAAGGTGGATAAATCCCCAGGGCCTGAAAACCTACATCCCAGAGTACTTAAGGAAGTGGCTCTAGAAGTAGTGGATGTATTATTGGAGGTCATCTTCCAGGATTCTATAGACTCTGGAACAGTCCCTGCAGATTGGAGGGTAGCTAATGTCACCCCAATATTCAAAAAGGGAGGTAGAGAGAAAACAGGGAATTATAGACCAGGAAGCTTAACATCGGAAGTGGGGAAAATTCTCGAATCTGTTATCAAGAACTTCATAGCAGAGTATTTAGAGGGCAGCAGCAGGGAGAGACAGAGTCAGCATGGATTTATAAATCATGCTTGACAAATCTGTTGGAATTCTTTGAAGATGTAACTAGTCGAATTAACAAGGGGAAGCATGTGGTATACTTGGACTTTCAGAAAGCTTTGTCACATGGATTATTATACAGAGAGAAGTATTGTATCTTCTGAGCTGTACAAAGTCCTACATAAGAGATTATTGTGCAAGGTTAAAGCGCATGGGATTGGAGGAAATGTATTGAAATGGATAGAAAACTGGTTGGCAGAGAGAAAACAAGGAGTAGCAATAAATGGGTGCTTTTCAAATTGGCAGGCAGTAACTAGTGGGGGTGCCACAGGGATTGGTGTTGGGACCCCATCTATTCACAATATATATAAATGATTTGGATGAGGGAACAAAATGTAACATCTCAGAGTTTGCAGATGATATCATGTAGGGTGGGATGGTGAACTATGATGAGAATGCAGAGTTCCTTCAGAATGATCTGGACAGGTTGGGTGAGTGGGCAAATCAATGGCAGATGCAGTATAATTTGGCTAAATGTGAGGTTACTCACTTTGGCAGCAAAAACAAGAAGGAGATAACTACCTGAATGGCTGTAAATTGGGAGAGGGGAGTGTGCAGCGGGATCTGGGTGTCCTTGTGCACCAGTCACTGAAGGGAAGTATTGAGGTGCAGCAGGCCTGTTGGCCCTCATTGCGAGAAGTTTCGATTACAGGAGCAGAGATGTGTTGTTGCAGTTACACAGTAAGAAGTCTCACAACACCAGGTTTGAGTCCAATCAGGTTATTTGATAGTAATCCCACGAGCTTTTGGAAACGGTGTCCCTTCGTCAGGTGTGTGAAAGGTTCTAATCTGATAGGACATTGCCTAAATTGAGGGTATTTTGGAAAACTAAAACCTCCACTACAACAGCAGCCACTTCTTTTAAGACTTTAGGATGAAATCCATGTGGACCTGAGGATTTGTCGGTTCTTATTTCAAATAATTTTATTAGTCCCCTTTCCTTGGTGATTGTAATTGTTTTAAGTTACTCCCTCCCTTTCCCTCTTCTGACCATTTCTCTATTGTGAAGACAAAAGCTAAAACCACACTTAAGAACCAGTGTTCCAAGTTCCCTTTTAGCTTCTCAAAACCCTAGCATCTAACATCAGCGGTGTACTTAACAATGCCTGTATAAACTCTTACAATCTGTATTTACATTCCTGGCTAGCTCCTTTTGTGTCCTCTCATTTCTCTCACATTATTAATGTTTTAGTTATTCTTTGTTGCTCTTGATATTAACATAGAACATTACAGCACAAACAGGCCCTTCGGCCCTCGAGTTGCGCCGATCGCATCAACCCCACCAATCTATAGACCTATCTATAACCCCCAATCCCATTAAACCCCATATACTCATCCAGAAGTCTTTTAAAAGACCCCAGCGAGTTCGCCTCCACCACCGATGACGGCAGCCGATTCCATTCACTCACCACCCTCTGAGTGAAAAACTTACCCCTAACATCACCTCTGTACTTCCCTCCCCGCACCTTAAATCTGTGTCCTCTCGTAGCGACCATTTCAACCCGGGGAAATAGCCTCTGAGAGTCCACCCTATCTATTCCTCTCAACATTTTATAAACTTCTATCATATTCTGTCCACTCTTCTGAGCTGCCACTCATCTTTGCCAATTATACACTTTTACTTTCAATTTGATATTATCTTTTAATTCCTTAGTTATGACAGATGGTTGTGACCTTCCCTCTGAGTCTTTCTTCCTGACTGGAATCTACCTTCTCTGAGCATTCTGAAATATCTCCTTAAAGGTCTACCACTGCATCCTTCAAGACATAACTCTTTCGGGGCTTTTCCCCTTTGTCAGGTGACGGAGACTCTCCTGGTAAAGAGGAAAAGCCCCAAAAGCTAGTGGCATTTGCTGCCAAATAAACCTTTTGGACTTTAACCTGGTGTTGTGAGATTTCTTACTGTGTTACTAGGATGAGACAGGGAATGGAGAATTGGAGAGGATGGCTAGGTAAGCAGTGCAGATTCAATCGGCCAAAGGACCACCTTCTGCACAGCAGGAATTCTATGGTAGTTCTATGTTAGCTGTCTCCATGCTTTCCTGATTGCAATAATTTAAGTTTCAAACATTAGTCTTAGACCCACTCCTCTCTCCTTCAAGCTGAATGTGACATTCAATCATATTATGATCACTGCTATCTAGGGCATATCATTATGAGGTCATTAATTAATCTCATTTTATTGCAAAATACCAGATCTAGGGTAGCATTCGCTATGGATAGTGCTAAAATATGCTGCTGTAAAAAAACTATTCCCGAAAACACTCTGTGAACTCATTATTCCATCTACCTTTGTCAATCTCATTGTTCAATCTATATGTGGATTTAAATCAATCATAATTATATTATTACCTTTCTCACAAACACCTATTATTACTTCCTATGTACCTTTTCTTAGTGATTACTATAATCTCAAGATCATAAAACATATATAGCAAAGACACAGAAATACAATACAAAGAAAATTGGTTCTGCGAATAGCTCCTTTATTTCATTTCAGAATATTTCAGCATGAAAAAATATTCTTTTTCAACAAGGAATTAGAAATCTCTCATGCGTCTGAAAGATCCGATAGTTGGACAAGATGCACCCCAGTCACTGAATCTCCTGTATTCTCCGGGTTTCAGGAAGTACTGTCGGCCTCTGTAGTTGGGATGTTCATAGAAGATCCAGTAACCGTCCATCACATGGCAGGAGTGAATGTCACGGTAACGGAAACGATCGTAGACAGAGGGACAGTCATCCGTGAATTCCATCATCTGTCCCCCAAAGTCAGGCCTCTCGTAAACCCTTATTTTGTAGTTTCCACCTCGGTACTGGAATAAAGAACATGTAATATTCATGTTACAACAGATATATGTATGATATGTTTTGTAGATGGAGTATTCCAAGATTGGTACTTTTTAGAACAGGAATCATGAAATATTTATTCTGACACCTACTTATTAAAATGAAGGCTAAAAATGACTTGGAAATGGGTCCAAAGATGTGCAGGTAAGGTGGATTGGCCATGCAAAATTGCCCCTTACTGCCTAAAGATGTGTAGGGTACATGGATTAGCCATGGTAAATGTGTGGGGTTATGGGGATAGGCCAGGAGGGAGATGGGGGGTAGGATATGGTTGGCCGAGGTGAGATGCTCACTCAGAGAGTCAGTGCAGACTTGATGGGCCGAAAGGCCTCCTTCAACACTGTGGGAATTCTATGGTTCTATGCATAGATTACTGTTCAGCAAATGCCATTAGCAACAACTTTACACTTTAACAGAATAAATACAAGGACATTTGAATATATTATTTTGTCAATCGCAATGCTACTATGCACAAATCAATAGTAAAATTACAGCTCAGTTGTTATTGCTAGTTCTTGGCCCCTCTACCAAAAAGGTACTGATAGACTGGGAAGTTTTTGGACAAAATTGAAAGGAAATTCATCGTGGAACTTACTTTACTCAGTTATAAAGAAAGATGTGGAGTGCAATCTCCCCGTGCTGTTTACATTCCCACTCCAGCAAAGTCGGACAATTTGATGGGCGGCCAAATCTCTGTTCACTGAGGTGGGATGGGAAAATCCTGCCAGCATGAACAGTGGCAACATTTTGGCTGTGTTGCACTGGGCAAAAGAAAATATCAAACAAAATATATTCTCTTGAAGTGCCGAAGCAACAGGCCAGTTCCTTTACAATGTGAACATCTCATGTGGAGATAACTAATACCCCCCTCAAAAAATAAACACAAAGATTGAAAAATGAAGGAATTAATTTGATGCCAGTTAATTCATGTGAAAATTGTCATGTAACTGTAGGAATATGGTTAAAAATTGTGGCTAAATAAGTGATCATGGCAGAAAAAAGTGACCATTCCAGATTGGCTAATGTCACAATTGATATTCTGTAATTTCATCACATTATCTGGGACATCTAGGAAAGCATCCAAATCTATCTCCTGGGGGATAAATAGGTTTGACTGAGCTTACAACAGGATAAAGCATATATGTGTTACCAGAGGCCTAATTTTGATATTCATAATGTCTAAACAGCTTTCCAACACTCACATTCCTTGTCAATATTTGAACCGAAGCCACGTAACATAAAATATAGTGGTCCTGCCTATCCATAGGCACAGTTCACCTGTGGAACTCTCTAAACCAGAGTTAGCACAATATTTACTAGGAGCTCTGGTAGGATCTATCTGGTGGTAAAGATATCAATGTGAGCTCACCGAATGATTCCGCAACATTTATAAATTATTTTTCCTGTATACGTATGTAACTTAGAAATATGCCAACATAGCATTGACAAGTCTTTTAGTTCCATATTTCTAATTCCAGCTACCACATGTTGTATTTTAACCTTATTGCTAAATGGCACAATGAACAACTAAAAAAAACTGATTTACTATGAATGACAGAAAAAGAACAAAACAATTCCAATTAGTTTTTTAAAATTACACAATTAGTCAAAACTGCAGGACATTAATGATGACCTTTTTAATTGATTCATTCATATGATGAGGGGTAAGTTTTGTATGTATTGCCCATCCCTAATTACCCTTGAGAAGATGGAGGGGTTAACCATCTTCCTGAACCATCGCAGCCCCTATGGTGTAGGGACATCAATGGCACGGATAGGGAGTTCCAGGATGTTGAAGGAAAGGCAATATAGTTTCACATCAGAGTGCTGTGTGATTGGGCGGTGAACTTACAGATGGTGATGTTCCAAGGCACCTGTTGTACTTATCCTTCTAGGTGGAAGAGGGGAAGGTTTTGGAAACGGTTGCTGAAGGTGAGATACTGCAATACATCTGATGGATTGTACACACTGCTGCCACTGTGCATTGGTGGTGGAGAAAATCGATGTTAAGGTGGGAATGGGGTGCCAATCAAGGTGGTTGCTTTGTCCTGAATGGTTCTTAGGTGCTGTTAGAGCAGCACTCATCCAGGCAAGTGGAGAGTATTCCATTAAACTCCTGAATTTGATGGACAAACTTTTGGAACCAGGAGGTAAATTACTCACGACAGAATTCATAGGTTCTGATCTGCTCTGGTAGCCATGGTATTTAAATGGCTTACAACAAATATAAGGCATTTCAGTAAATGATTGGAAACTGATCGTTAATATGTATTTATTACTCACGTGTGGGTAGGTGCGACATGACTTGACACAGTCATTGAATCCCATCCAGCGCTGGTAGTCAGGATATTCTCCCCTGCTCAGAACGTACTGGTATCCCATGTAATTGGGTTTCTCGTACACCACCCACCAGTCACTCTCCACACGGATGGAGTTACAGCGACTGAAGTAAGGGGACAGGTCGGGGCAGTCAGTGCTGCACTCATAGTGCCGACCCTGGAAGTTCCTGTCCTCGTAAAAGATGATCTGTGGGGAAAGAACATGATAGAATTGATAGTTTCCTGAATTTGATGTATTTTGTACAAGATATTAACAATGATGAAATATATGGAAGTTCACCTTACCTTGCCCATTTTGAGCGACACAGTCAGTTAGACAACTACCTGCACCTTGCACTGTTTCACACAGCTGGGTATTTATACGCTGGACTGAAACGCCACTGTAGGGAATACTTTTGTTATTCTAATCGATTCAACAGCGTATATCAGCAAAAATCAAATTAGAAAAAAAGCTATAGCCATTGCAGACAAAATCCCCTTATTCAGGTTTCTGGATAGGACACTGATTCTATCCATTCTGCTTTGATGCTGTTTTAATTGTTTGTGAAAAAATTCAAATGGCAAGGAGCCAAAATGTACTTATGTTGAGCCCAGTAAAGGTATTGTCACTTTTTAAAATCTGCACTTTGCTTTGTTTTCAAGGATGAATTGTGACTCTTTCTGTCAACTTGAAATAAGGTGTAAACAATTCTACTAGAGATGCAGGAAGACCTGGGTGTAAACGCATACAAATTGTTGGAGCTATCAGGGTAGATTGAGATGGTGGTTGATATAAGATCCTGCTTAAATAGAGGCGTTATGAAGGTTTTAATAATTTTTTTATAGAATGTTAGCCAACCCTTAACTGGAGTAAAGGTCAAAAGTTTATACATTTCTCGCTAAATATTTTTAAGAAGCGGGTTGATGGGTTTTTGATAAGAGAGGGGATTAAGGGTTATGGGGAGAGGGCGCGAAGGTGGAACTGAGCCACGACAGATCAGCCATGATCTTATTGAATGGCGGGGCAGGCTCAAAGGGCTAGATGGCCTACTCCTGCTCCTATTTCTTATGTTCTTATGTTCTTTTGGAGCAGCCTGGCAAGCAAAAGTTGACAAATTGGTTGAGAAGGTGGCTTTCTCTCTCACCTTCCCATCACCACAGGTATAATATCAGTGATGGGAGTGCTGCTGTGCAATCTCATTCTATAGTCCAATTCGGGCCCTTGTCTTACCAATTATTCACCGCTTAAGGGCTTTTTTCTTCCCTGCTGTTGATGTCTTGCCAGCCTGAGGTCTAAATGCACGCTCCTGATCAAGCCCCCCACCCCCTCCCCACTCCATGACCAAAGGAAGCTTTCCCCGCAGTCAAAGAACAAAGAACAAAGAACAAAGAACAACACAGCACGGGAAACAGGCCCTTCGGCCCAACGAGCCCGCGCCGCCGTCCCATGGTCAGTGACCTATTCATGATTCTAGTCTATGCCTAATGTGTGAGGATCAGGGAGGTCCAATATAGGGACAATTTGTTACCCAATCAATCAGCCTAAAAGCACATTTTTGGGATGTGGGAGGAAACCGGAGCACCCGGAGGAAACCCACGCAACCACGGGGAGATCGCGCAAACTCCCACGGACACAGGCCCAAATCCATGTGTCCGCACAGCAACAGAGATAGCCTCTGAGCTGTCATGATGCCCTCGAGATGGTCCAGTTTACGCACACCAACGACATGAAGCAGTAGGCAACTCCCGAAGCAATATCCAAGAGCAGCCCACCACAACCTGCCACCCGCATGCCCCTTGCTGGACTTAAGTGCCTGTGGATAAAAATTTCATTATTAAAAGACTCTATATCCCTGAGGCTAAAACTAACCCCAAGCCTACAATGCTTAGTAAGGCCTGCTATATCCCCCTATATGTAGACCGCTCATGTGGCTGTCCAAGTGACTCTTGAACAACCCTAGCGTGCCTGCTTCCACCACCTTACTCGGCAGTGCATTCCACATCCCCACTACCCTTTGTGTGAAAAACTGCCCTCTAATATTAGTCTTATATCTAGCCCCCCTCACCCTAAGCCCGTGACCCCTCGCCCTTATACTGACCACACTCACACCCTGGTGTGGTATCGGGGTCACTACTACTCAAAATCTCACTCACTGTGCTGTCTGGAGACAATACACATCCCTTTAACCTGTGCTTAACCCTCTCTCCGCTCACATTGTCTGTACCTTTAAGACTTGATTACCTGTAAAGACTCACATTCCAACCATTAGTTGGGAAATTGAGTTTGTGTCTTTATGTGCCCTGTTTGTGAACACAACTCCCACTTACCTGATGAAGGGGCAGCGCTCTGAAAGCTAGTGGCTTTTGCTACCGAATAAACCTGTTGGACTTTAACCTGGTGTTGTGAGACTTCTTACTGTGTAATCACCATGCCAGGGGTGACCTACAGATTTGGCAGGGCTAGAAGGAGCAGTCCAGCCGTGATACCCCCATCCTAGGGGGGGTAAGTAGTCAGGCCAATCCCTTACCCCCAAACCAAACCCTCCCTCCCCAAGGGCTCTTGAGGGACCTTTCCTGTGCAGCCTGGCAGCAGCAGAGGGGCAACTGGCCACTGGACCTGCCTCCTTAAATCCCTTTGGGGTCCAAGGTGCCAGGTCAGGGTATCAGTGCCAGGGCGCCGGGACTATTGGCATTGCCAAGCCTGAATGGGAATGTGGACTGAGCGGGGGGGAGGGGCCTGTGTGGCAGGGTGGGGGTTAACGGGGAAGAGAGGCTGAGTGCACAGTGAGGACTGGGTCACCCTCATGACTGCGTGGTGTTGGGGTTTTAAGTGAAGGTTTGTGTGGTGGAAGGGAGAATGCTCCTCTTTTCTTTCAGGTTTCTGTTACTCATCTGACTCCTGGGGCTCAGTTTGTCTCTGCTTGTGATTGGCAAAACCAAAACCTGCCTGGTGCCATTCCCCTCAGGAGGGCCGGCCGCAGAGAGGGTGATTAGTGATCGGGATGTCAAACCCACTAATTACATTCAAATGAACAGGTTTGCATTAACATGGGACTGCCACTTGCTGTGATCAGGAACCTGCTCGGGGCCATGGGGCAACAGGTGAATCCCTACTGTCTTGATGCCAATCCGAGATTCTGATTTTTATTAGCCTATTCTGCGGGGCATTGGCTTTCCCTTTGACTGTCAGCCGAGGCTGGAGAATCCCATCCGGAGAGACATAGGTGTAAATGTGCATAAATCATCAAAAGTATGTAGATTTTCGGGATATTTAAGCTCTAAAACCATGAGACTGCATTCACTAAATATTAAAATGTTCTTTTTTGATTCTGATTTACTGTTGTCACATATATTATCATACAGTGAAAAGTATTTTTTCTTCTGTGCTATACAGACAAAGCATACCGTCCATAGAGAAGGAAACGAGAGAGGACAGAATGTAATGTTACAGTCATAGCTAGGATTTAGAGAAAGATCAACTTAATGTAAGGTAAGTCTGATGGCAGCAGGGAAGAAGTTGTCCTTGAGTCTGTTGGTACGTGACCTCAGACTTTTGTGTCCATTTCCTGATGGAAGAAGGTGCAAGAGAGAATGTTTGCGGTCCTTGATTATATTGGCTGCTTTTCCAAGGCAGTGGGAAGTGTAGACAGAGTCAATGGATGGGAGGCTGGTTTGTATGATGGACATTCATGATCTTTTATAGTTTCTTGCAGTTTTGGACAGAGCAGGAGCCATACCAAGCTGTGATACATCCAGATGGGAAGCTTTCTATCTGTAAAAATTAACGCCATATAAAGTAATGCATTATTCAGAAACAAAGAGTAGCTATCCATTTCCTCACCTGGCTAAAATTTAAGGAACAAATGAATGCATTGCAACAGTTATACATTCCTTACTGGTGCAAATATACAAAAAAAAAGTGGTCCAACTATGGCTGACAAAAGAAATTAAGGAGAGCATTAGATCCAAAACAGGTTGTTTAAAGTTGCTGGAACAAGTTCCGAATTGAGCAAAGGAGGTCAAAGATATTGGTTAAGAGGAGAAAAATAGAGAGTGAAGTTACAAGTAACATAAAAGCATATTGTAAAACCTTCCATAAGTATATGAAAAAAAGATGAGTGAAGACAGTCTGAAACAGGAGAATTTATAATAGGGAACAAGGAAATACGATGGAAAGGTGGTAGGACTGGAGGGTCTTAATGACATTACTGTTACTAGAGAGGTGGTGCTCGACAGACTGGAGGGGCTGATTGTGGACAAGTCGCCAGGACCGGATGGAATGCATCCGAGGGTCCTGAAAGAAATGGCAGAGGTTATAGTGGATGCCTTGGTGGTTATTTTCCAGACGTCGCTGGATTCCGGGGAAATGCCGGAAGATTGGAAAACGGCTAATGTTACGCCGTTGTTTAAGAAGGGTGCCAGGCAAAAGGCGGGGAATTATAGGCCGGTTAGTTTAACGTCTGTGGTAGGTTAAATGTTAGAATCCGTCATTAAGGAGGAAATTGCGAGGCATCTTGAAGGGAATTGCTTGATAGAGCAGACACAGCACGGTTTCATTAAAGGGAAGTCGTGTCTGACAAATTTACTGGAGTTCTATGAGGATGTGTCTAGGGCGGTGGATAGAGGAGAGCCGGTGGATGTGGTCTTTCTTGATTTTCAGAAGGCGTTTGACAAAGTACCTCATAAGAGGTTATTGCAGAAGATCAGGGGACTTGGAGTTGGGGGTAGGGTGTTAGCGTGGATAGAAGATTGGTTGTCAAATAGGAGGCAGAGAGTGGGGATTAATAGGTGCTATTCGGATTGGCGGATGGTGACTAGTGGAGTGCCCCAGGGGTCGGTGCTGGGGCCTCAGCTATTTACCATTTATATAGATGATCTGGAGGAGGGAACCGAGTGTAGGGTGTCGAAATTTGCGGATGACACCAAGATTGGGGGAAAGGCAAATTGTGCGGAGGGTGTGGAGAGTCTGCAGAAGGATCTAGATAGGCTGGGCGAATGGGCCAGGAAATGGCAAATGGAATTTAATGTTGGCAAGTGTGAGGTGGTCCACTTTGGTAGGAAGAATGATAGGAAGGACTATTACTTACGTGGCGAAAAACTGCAGCAGGCGACGGTGCAGAGGGCCCTCGGGGTCCTTGTGCATGAGTCGCAAAAACCCAGCTTGCAGGTGCAGCAGGTGGTCAGGAAGGCGAATGGGATGCTGGCCTTCATAGCGAGGGGGATTGAATATAAAAGTAGGGAGGTCTTGCTGCAGCTGTATAGGGCATTGGTGAGGCCGCAGCTGGAGTACTGTGTGCAGTTTTGGGCGCCGCACCTGCGCAAAGATATTTTGGCCTTGGAGGGAGTGCAGAGGAGGTTTACTAGGCTGATACCGGAGTTGAGGGGGTTGAGCTATGAGGAGAGGCTGAATGAACTAGGCTTGTACTCGTTGGAGTTTAGAAGAATGAGGGGAGATCTCATTGAGACGTATAAGATGATGAATGGGATGGATAGGATAGAGGTGGAGAGGCTCTTCCCGCTCAGAAAGGACAGTAGGACTAGGGGGCACAGCCTCAAGATAAAGGGGGTGGGCGTTTTAGAACGGAGTTGAGGAGGAACTTCTTCACTCAAAGGGTGGTGAATCTCTGGAATTCTCTGCCCGTTGAAGTGGTGGAGGCTGCCTCGCTAAATATTTTCAAGAAGCGAGTTGATGGGTTTTTGATAAGAGAGGGGATTAAGGGTTATGAGGAGAGGGCGGGAAGGTGGAACTGAGCCACGACAGATCAGCCATGATCTTATTGAATGGCGGGGCAGGCTCGAAGGGCCAGATGGCCTACTCCTGCTCCTATTTCTTATGTTCTTATGTTCTTATCTATCCCGATGTTAACCGGGATAGTTTTAGGAATGGAGGGAGCAGAATTTTTAAGGTGCATTCAGGAGGACATTTTTTGGCCTGTCTGTAGCAAGTTCAACAAGAGCGGGTGCAGTTCTGAACTTAATTTTAGGAAATAAAGCTGGGCAGGTGGAGAGAATGACAGTGGAGAGCATTTTGGTGATAGTGATCATAATTCATTCAGTTTAAACATAATCATGGAGGCGATAAAACAAAAGTCCCAGGGCACCATTTGGGGGTTCACTGATCCTTCACCCACTACACAGGTGTGGGCCCAGTTGCCAGCGTGCATGCAGAGCTCATGTAGGAGTCAGACAAGTTTGCACCAGAGCCTCATCATAAAGGTGCTCAGTGAGTCATCATCACCCTCCTGCCAAAAAACTCACTAACACAGAGCTGTAGGTTTGTGCAGAAGCCATTGAAAATCCTCCAACACTTGTAAAGTTTTCCAAATTAAAGTAATTGTGGAAGTTGAGGGGGTTGAGCTATGAGGAGAGACTGAATGAACTAGGCTTGTACTCGTTGGAGTTTAGAAGAATGAGGGGAGATCTCATTGAGACGTATAAGATGATGAATGGGATGGATAGGATAGAGGTGGAGAGACTGTTCCCGCTCAAAAAAGACAGTAGGACTAGGGGGCACAGTCTCAAGATAAAGGGGGGGCGGTTTAGAACAGAGTTGAGGAGGAACTTCTTCACTCAAAGGGTGGTGAATCTCTGGAATTCTCTGCCCGTTGAAGTGGTCCAATCACTTGTAGAATCTTAGCATCAGCCAGAATGGATGTGTCAGCAGGTAATCCCTTTAAATAGCGTTGGTGGAAGGTGTTCTCAGTGCTATTTCACATCATGTTCAGCTGTACAAGATGAATGAAGCAATCAGCCAGAGCATTGCAGCAGTTATATTCTGTTAATTCTACAACAATCCACTGTGCATGTGAAAGTTAAAATGTTCAGATTCAAGTTTCATTGTTTGGATGTTAAATTGTGCGGAAGTTAAAATGTTCAAATTAAAGTTTTAAAAGGGGCAGCACGGTAGCACAGTGGTTAGCACTGCTGCTTCACAGCTCCAGGAACCTGAGTTCGATTCCCAGCTCGGGTCACTGTCTGTGTGGAGTTTGCACATTCTCCTCGTGTCTGCGTGGGTTTCCTCCGAGTGCTCCGGTTTCCTCCCACAGTCCAGAGATGTGCGATTTGGCCATGCTTAAATTGTCCCTTAGCGTCCTGAGATGTGTAGGTTAGAGGGATTAGTCGGCAAAACATGTAGGGATATGGGTGTAGGTCCTGGGTGGGATTGTGGTCGGTGCAGACTCGATGGGCTGAATGGCCTCTCTCTGTACTGCAGGGTTTCCATGATTTCATGCCTTCTCTGTGCAGCAGTGAAAAATGTTTATCAGCTTACAGATCTTGAAAGACATCAGCGTCTGCTATTTCAGCATGAACGAGCTAATCTTCACCTGTGTAAACCCCATAATCTTCCACTTTTCGGCTTCCACCAGAGAGTGAGAAAGACCAGATTTTTCCATAACAAATACCAAAGGCGAGATATGGGGATATGCAATGGAGGACTGTTCCATTGTGCTAGGTGCCGGGCCAGGCAGTGGCGAGGCCATTGAGGGTGGGGTTAAGTGGCCTACACCCATATCCCTACATGTTTTGACGACTAATCCCTCTAACCTACACATCCCAGGACACTAAGGGACAATTTAAGCATGGCCAAATCACTGGCTGACACGCTCGTCCTTGATGTGGTGGAATTTGGCCTCGGGGGGTGGGGGCTTGGCCAATCCATGAGGGGTTCAGAAAAACTTGCAGAATGTAAGGCAGTTTCTCCTTGCGCAAATGTCACTCAAGGCCTCTTTTGGATGCTGTTTGTACTCGAGTTGGCTAAGAGTGCCCAAGGTTGCTGGCACCCAGGATCTCTGATATGCCAGCTATACTTCAGTTACCATGGTTACCGGGTGCTGAGGGCTATTGGCTGACAACATGGCTCATAACATTGGTTCCCACACGTGTGCAGCACGCCCACAGCAAGAGCCTTTTATTTATTTGTTCACGAGCTGTTGGCTGGGCCAACATTCATTGCCCATCCCTGAGGGCATTTCCGAGTCAACCATACTGCTGTGGGTCTGGAGTCATGTGTCGGCCAGACCAGGTAAAGATGGCAGATTTCCTTCCCTGAAGATCATTAATGAACCGGATGGGTTTTTACAACAATTGACAATGGTCTTCATCAGACTTTTAATTCCACATTTTTATTGAATTCAATTTTTCATCATCTGCCATAGTGGGATTTGAACCCGGGACCCCAGAACATTACCCTGGATCTCTAGGTTACTAGCCCAGCAACAATACCATTACTCCATCGCCACTAGACATCCAATAGACCACGCTAGCTGAAGCAAAGATTCCACGGGAAGCAGGAAACCCCTTAGAGTTGCTGCTCAGGACTCGGCTGAAGTAGGTCTCAAGATTTGTGGTGGTCTCTTATCTGCTGCACAACATTGTCAAAAGGGAATAGCCCTTCTGTTGCCTATCAGGCAAGAAGCTGAAGACCAGGAGGTGAACGAGGAGGAGACGGTTCAAAAATTGAGGAAAAGGATGATGAGGAGGTGAAATATGAATATGAAAAACTAATTAACATTTGATACCTATGACTGCAGCTCCAGTGCCCTGGTTCCCAGGAATCCTACACTCCTTCCTGTGATAAAACTCCAGGACTTGCTTGGGGAACCACTGATCGATCTCTCTGTCGGACTCATTGAATATGAGCTCCTTGGGGATTGATAATTAACTAACCAGGTGGAGCTTGTATAGTTAGCCCTTTATAAAACAGGCCTCTGAGTGGGTCCATTGTTGTATTATCCTAATTAGGGCCTGTTGAGTTCGCCATTTCTGGTTTTGCTTTACATTATGCAATAAAGCACTGTTCCTTTACAGCTGACTCCTCGAGTTATTATACTTACCAACTGTCTGCCACTGGCCATCGTAGTATCCTCCTGGCAAAAGTAAAAGTTATGATGTGGGTATGCCGGCGTTGGACTGGCGTAAACACAGTAAAAAGTCACAGTAAAAAGTAAAAAGTAAAAGTTGCCACAGCGTACACATTTCCAAAACAAATTTCTCGATCAAATTATGTCATATTGCATACAAAATTAACCAAATCACCCAAGTGTATTCACAGAGTGCCTCTCTTTCAGTGTCTTTTCTGTTGTAGATAATGTTACTCCGATGATAGCAGTTACTGCTAAAATTCGGTGATAGGTATCTCTGCAGGGTAACGTACTTTGGAACTCTCTGCATCAGAAGGCAGTGGAGGTCACCAAGGGTAAATTGATTCTTGTTGAGCAAAGGAATCAGAGATTATCAGGAGTACTTGGGGAAGTGGGGCTCAACGCACACAGATCAGGCAAATTACTGCGGGTGCTGGAATCTAAAACCAAACTAGAAAATGGTGGACATACTCAGCAAGTCTGACAGCATCTGTGGAGCGAGAATACAGCAAAACAGAGAAGTAAAGCTAGTCTCTAGAAGCTTCCAGTGTCCGCATTACAAAGATGGGAAAGGATACGGGTGGCACGGTAGCACAGTGGTTAGCACTGCTGCTTCACAGCTCCAGGGTCCTGGGTTCGATTCCCGGCTCGGGTCACTGCCTGTGTGGAGTTTGCACATTCTCCTCGTGTCTGCGTGGGTTTTCTCCGGGTGCTCCGGTTTCCTCCCACAGTCCAAAGATGTGCGGGTTAGGTTCATTGGCTATGCTAAAATTGCCCCTTAGTGTGTCCTGGGATGTGTAGGTTAGAGGGATTAGCAGGTAAAATGTGTAGGGATATGGGGATAGGGTCTGGGTGGGATTGTGTTCGGTGCAGACTCGATGGGCCGAAGGGCCTGTTTCTGCACTGTAGGGTTCTATGTTCTTGTTCAACCCCAGACGGGTGAAACAAGAGACTCTCTCTCTGAACTCCAAAACAGAATCTGAAGCAGCTAAGCTGGAATCCACTGTAAAAGCCGAGCTGTCCCCAGTCATATGACTTGACCTGTCAACTATCCCAATCAAGCTCTGCTCTCCAATAGCAGGGGGACTCCAAAACAACCGAACACTGCATTAGTTCAGACCAAAACAAACAGGACTTCAATCATACTGCCTCAGCAATAACAGGGTGTCTCCGGCAGACAAAATAGCACCAACAAAATGCCCGGGACTGCTAGAAAAATGCTGCAGAGAAACAAGATTTAAAAGTAGGGAGGTCTTGCTGCGGCTGTATAGGGCATTGGTGAGGCCGCAGCTGGAGTACTGTGTGCAGTTTTGGGCGCCGCACCTGCGCAAGGATATTTTGGCCCTGGAGGGAGTGCAGAGGAGGTTTACTCAGCTGATACCGGAGTTGAGGGGGTTGAGCTATGAGGAGAGGCTGAATAAACTAGGCTTGTACTCGTTAGAGTTTAGAAGAATGAGGGGAGATCTCATTGAGACGTATAAGATGATGAATGGGATGGATAGGATAGAGGTGGAGAGACTCTTCCCGCTCAAAAAAGACAGTAGGACTAGGGGGCACAGCCTCAAGATAAAGGGGAGGCGGTTTAGAACAGAGTTGAGGAGGAACTTCTTCACTCAAAGGGTGGTGAATCTCTAGAATTCTCTGCCCGTTGAAGTGGTGGAGGCTGCCTCGCTAAATATTTTTAAGAAGCGGGTTGATGGGTTTTTGATAAGAGAGGGGATTAAGGGTTATGGGGAGAGGGCGGGAAGGTGGAGCTGAGTCACGACAGATCAGCCATGATCTTATTGAATGGCGGGGCAGGCTCGAAGGGCCAGATGGCCTACTCCTGCTCCTATTTCTTATGTTCTTATGTTCTTAAAGGCACAGTATTATCACACGCCCTTGGAAGTTGCTTTGAATACTGGCATCCACCATCATAAGAGCTGAACAGTGACAACAGCACTTTAACAGCTGCTCCTTCTGTGTCAACGGAAGCTAAAACATCTCCCATCAGCTGCTCCATCTGAGTAAATTCCCCAAATGTGTTGATAGTATTGGCCACCAGTTTCATATTGAAAGGATGGCTGCCAAGATCTTCACAAAGGTACATAGTATCCCTACAGTGCAGAAGGAGGCCATTTGGCCCATCAAGTCTTCACCGACCACAATCCTCCCCAGGCCCTCTTCCTGTAACCTCTCATATTTACCTCGCTGTCACTCAGTTTAATTTAGCATAGCCAATCAATCTAATACACACATCGTTGGAGTGTGAGAGGAAACTGGAGCATCTGGAGGAAACCCATGCAGACATGGGGAGAATGTGCAAACTCCATACACACAGTGACCCAAGGCCAGGATTGAACCAGGGTCATGGCCCTGTGAGGCAGCGGTGCTAACCACTGTGTCAGTGTAACACCTCATGGAATAAGTGAGTGTGGTATTCCTTCTTGATCCTTGTCATTGACCAAAAACTTACTGGAAGGCACTACACAGTTTGCAGTGTACCCCCATTTGTCTCCAGCTTAGTCTATTCAATTACTCAACTGAGATCTTTGCAGTGGAAACCACATCAATCTCACCCTCCAGCAAACTGGTATCTGTACATCGGAACGTTGAAAATCGTTGATTATATTTTTGTTTTAAAGTTGGCAGGCCATTAGTAAATGTGGAAAAGCTACAAGATCTGTACACGATACTTGGAATCACTAGAAATTTCTCATCAATTTGAAATTGTTACTAATTAGATTAACTGTTCCAGGAAATATTAGAAGGCATTTCATTTCTAATTTGCTTTCATTTTTTATAGGTCAGACCACAGGCAATATTGAGATGCTACAAAACACATATCGAGGTCAGTTCACAGCAGAATGGAAATGACACCTTGTTCAAAAGAGTCTGAAGTTTGGAAGAAGCTCGGAGAAAAGAACCAGTTTCCTAATTAGGAGTAAAAAAGAATTGAGAGGCGGAACGATCCACATTTTATTCAAAGGACAAAAACTGCCCACGCTGGAAATCTCAAAAAAATCAAAATAAAACAGAAAATTCCCCCCCCCCTCAGCTCGATTTTTCAAGTCGCTGACGACACCACCATAGTGGGTCAGATCTCAAACAGAGAACAGGAATGGGATGGAGAATCTGGTGAACTAATGGGGCAGCAATAATCTCTCCCTCAACGTCAACAAAACGAAAGAGATAGTCATTGACTTCAGGAAGTGTAGTGGAAGACATGTCCCTGTCTACATCAACGGGATCAAAGTAGAAATGACCGAGAGCTTCAAGTTTTTCGGTGTTCAGATCACCAACAATCTGTCCTGGTTCTCCCCCCCCCCCCCCCCCCCCCCACCCCCTACTGACACTATATTTTAAAAACCCCACCAACGCCTCTACTTTCTCAGAAGACGAAGGAAATTTGGAATGTCAGCTACGACTCTCACCAACTTTTACAGATGCACCATAGAAAGCATTCTTTCTGGTTGTATCACAGCTTGGTATGGGATCCTGCTCTGCCCAAGACTGAAAGGAACTACAAAAGGTCATGAATGTAGCCCAGTCCATCACACAAACCAGCCTTGATTCTGTCCACACTTCCTGCTGCCTCGGCAAAGCAGCCAGAATAATTAAGGTCCCCACGCACCCCGGACATTCTCTCCTCCTTCTGTTCGGAAAAAGATGCAAAAGTTTGAAGTCCATGTGCCAACCGACTCAAGAATGGCTTCTTCCCTGCTGCTATCAGACTTTTGAATGGACTTACCTCGTATTAAGGTGATAGATATCTTTCTACACCCGAGCTATGACTGTAACACTACATTCTGCATTCTCTCCTTTCCTTCTGTATGAACGATATGCTTTGCCTGTCTAGGGCGCAAGAAACAGAATAAGAACATAAGAAATAGGAGCAGGAGTAGGCCATCTAGCCCTTCGAGCCTGCCCCGCCATTCTGTAAGATCATGGCTGATCTGAAGTGGATCAGTTCCACTTTCCCGCTCTCTCCCCATAAACCTTAATTCCCCTGTCTATCAGAAACCTATCTACCCGTGACTTAAATATATTTAGCGAGGCAGCCTCCACCACTTCAACGGGCAGAGAATTCCAGAGATTCACCACCCTTTGAGTGAAGAAGTTCCTCCTCAACTCTGATCTAAACTGCCCCCACCTTATCTTGAGGCTGTGCCTCTAGTCCTGCTATCCTTTCTAAGCGGGAAGAATCTCTCTACCTCTACCTATCCATCCCCTTCATTATCTAATACGTCTCTATAAGATCCCCCCTCTTATAGAGAATACTTTTCACTGCATACCAATACAAGTGATAATAATAAATCGAATCAAATCGTGCAAATCAAAACAGAAGTGAAATGTGGAAAGCCAGGAAACCCAGGGCATGATCTTATGACTTTGTCCCATCTGACTTTCAGTGAGGTGAGGTGATAAGATTGGGTGAGAGGTGAAAAACTAGATTCTGGTCCAGTTTCTCATCTCCTGCGATCATACTGGCTCGGTTTGCTGGCAAAATTGGTCACCTGCCCAGAAATTAATACTAATGAATGTCATTTGAGTATCATTAGTGCCCCCCAGATGCTACCATCTGGGCTCAGTTGATCTTACCAGCTTGGTGGTCACTTTTCACCAGTGAGAATCACAACTGTTCTCCATCAGCCGGGGACCAGACATGGTGGCTTCACCATGGGGACCAGAGGCCATCAGGTGATCGGGGAATGGCCGGGCAGTGCCCATGGGGCACCATAATTGTGCCAGGACTGTGCCAAGGGGGTGAGGCCTGAGTGGGATTGGAGCCTGTGAGGGTGGAGCAATGATGGGGGATGGAATAGGAACCCTGCAGGGGTGGGAGGGAATGGGGAAACTTATCGAAAGGAAGGAATTCTGCAGGGGAGATGCAGGTGGGAGGGAGGGAACTCTGCAGATAGGGGTGATTGACAGAGATCTGGGGTGAGTGGGGGATGGACTGTATAGGGGGCGAGGGGCGGTGATGTCAATGAGGATGTGGGAGTGGAGAGGGTGTGGGGTCCAATGACTGTGAGGGGGGAGGGTGGCACAACGGCAACTATAGACCTCTGCATCCAGCTTCCTCAGCGGGTTCAGGCTCCCCAACCCCCATCCCTCCACCTGTGGGCGAGAATCACATCCTGAGAAAACTGGTGTGATTCTCTCCCGTTTTCCAGCTCGTTCAGCTCTCTGAATTTTTTTTTTGGCAAGATCGTGCCAACAGTGTATGTTCAGGCAGTGAGCCTAATGGTCATCAAAGACCAAGGAAAAGATCACACATTTATGGAACAAAGCCTATAAAAGCTGGAAAGCTAGAGACTTCCAAAATAAAATGGGTTACCGGTTATCAGACTGTTTCACAAAAAAAGAACTGCTTATCCAAATAAATTGCTGGATATCTTTGAAGAATTATGAGAACACGAACATTTTCGTGTTGTAAATTTATCAATTTTATTTTTTATTTTCTAGACAGGGGACAGGGTGAATACAGAATATGTTAACTATTGGTTGAATAATAAGATAATGCATTATCATTTTGTATTTCTTATTGATAGATTAATTTGCATATCGATTTAATTTAATGAAAAGAGGGTGTCTGTTAGTATTCTGTCCATGGATGTTAAATAGCTAGCATTTTAAGGTTACAAGTTTTTATTAATTTGTAAGTGTTACAAGTAGGCTTACATTAACACTGCAATGAAGTTACTGTGAAAACCCCCTAGTCGCCACACTCCGGCGCCTGTTCAGGAACACACAGGGGGAATTTAGCATGGCCAATGCACCAAAGCAGCATGTCTTTCGGACTGTGGGATAATACCGGAGTACCCCGAGGAAACCCACACAGACACAAGGAGAATGTACAGATAGTGACCCAAGCCCGGAATTGAACCTGGGTCCCCGGCTCTGTCAGGCAGCAATGCTAACCACTCTGCATCATGCCGCTGGTTATCGCTCATTGGGTATTTATTAGTTAATCATGCTCAGTTGTGTATAGATTCAGTCAACACTGGGGAGATTGTGATAACCATAAACTCTGCAGTGAACAGTCTCTATCAGAGTATCCTAGTCTCTGTGTCTCCTTCACAATCAGGCTTGGGAATTTCTCCAACAATAGCACCCTGAATTCCGAAACCTGGAGGATGACCCCCTTTCTACCAATGTTGTTGGTACTGACACAGATCACAATGGCCAATCATCCTCCCTGCCTAAGGATGCTCTGCAGCCGTTCCATGGCAACCTTGATCCTCCCATCAGGAAGACAGCAGAATCCGCAGAAACACCTGCCTCTTCCGCTAACTATTGAATCACTATTGCTCTTCCGGCCCCCGTGGATTTCAGGGATATATACAGGTCCAGGCTGTGGAATGCTTTGTTGAATGTGTCACTTCCTGAGCTATTTGCTCTGTGGCACAATGGCACAGGGGTTAGCACTGCTGCCTCGCAGCACCAGGAACCCGGGTTCAATTCCCAGCTTGGGTCACTGTCTGGGTGGAGTTTGCACGTTCTCCCCGTGTCTGCGTGGGTTTCCTCCTGGTGCTCTGGTTTCCTCTCACGCTCCAAAGATGTGTGGGTTAAGTGGATTGGCCCTAGTTTCAGGGGGAATAGCAGGGTAAATGTGTGAAGTTACAGGGATAGGGTGGGATTGTGATTGGTGCTGTCCCCAAAGCCTCCTCGTGTACTGTAGGGGTCCTATGAGTTGCCAGTACTGCATAAGGCACAGCTAATGCTCAATTGTTACCTCAAAGCTATGAGGAGAGGCTGAATAAACTAGGCTTGTACTCGTTAGAGTTTAGAAGAATGAGGGGAGATCTCATTGAGACGTATAAGATGATGAATGGGATGGATAGGATAGAGGTGGAGAGACTCTTCCCGCTCAAAAAAGACAGTAGGACTAGGGGGCACAGCCTCAAGATAAAGGGGAGGCGGTTTAGAACAGAGTTGAGGAGGAACTTCTTCACTCAAAGGGTGGTGAATCTCTGGAATTCTCTGCCCGTTGAAGTGGTGGAGGCTGCCTCGCTAAATATTTTCAAGAAGCGGGTTGATGGGTTTTTGATAAGAGAAGGGATTAAGGGTTATGGGGAGAGGGTGGAAAGGTGGAACTGAGCCACGACAGATCAGCCATGATCTTATTGAATGGCGGGGCAGGCTCGAAGGGCCAGATGGCCTACTCCTGCTCCTATTTCTTATGTTCTTGTTAGTCCAAACCAAGGTCCCTGGACTTTACTTTAATTGGTTCAGATATCAATGTTTTTTTACTGTTAATCATTTCTTATATGTAATGGAATTTAATGACCTAGAGAAACAAATGAACATAAGAACATAAGAAATAGGAGCAGGAGTAGGCCATCTAGCCCTTCGAGCCTGCCCCACCATTCAATAAGATCATGGCTGATCTGTCGTGGCTGAGTTCTATTAAATGAGTTCTATTAATTTGATTATATTTGCTTCGTTAGTGATCTTAAAATAAATTTGTGTTTTGCTTTCATAGTAAGCCTGGATAATTTGCTTAAAACATAGTGGGGGAGCCAGTAGTCTCAATGGTTGAGTTACTGGTATAGATAATGGTTCCATGGCAGAATCTTACGTCACTATATATTTTCATATTGTTAATTCTATGACTCAAATGCATTTCCCAGTGGTAATTGTAGTCTCGAAATCATAAAACGTCATAAAAATACAATCCAGATAAAGAAACCAGTTCTGCTGATAACAACTTTATTATGTTTCGGAATATTTCAGCATGACAAAACCTCGTTTCTAACAAGGAATTAGAAATCCCTCATGCGTCTGAAAGATCCGATAGTTGAGTTGTAGCCGCCCCAGTCGCTGAATCTCCTGTATTCTCCGGGTCTCAGGAAGTACTGTCGGCCTCTGTAGTTGGGATGTTCATAGAAGATCCAGTAACCATCCATCACATGGCAGGAGTGAATGTCACGGTAACGGAAACGATCGTAGACAGAGGGACAGTCATCCGTGAATTCCATCATCTGTCCCCCAAAGTCAGGCCTCTCGTAAACCCTTATTTTGTAGTTTCCACCTCGGTACTGGAATAAAGAGCATAAAACATTCATGATGTAGCAGGATATAAGTTTGTATATATGTTGACAAGTCTTCCAAAATTAGAGTTCTTTAGAATAAGGAACATGGAATATGTATGGATGCATCTATTTCCAAAGGTGGGAGTAAAAATCAATTCTGAAATTGATTACTGAATATTTATTAAATATTTCTAATTAATGTGAAGCTCTTAGAAATAATATTATAAAACTGAAGCACTAGACATTTGAGTATAATGTAGATCACAACATGTTATTCCATCCTTGTATAGACAAACTGATGAGAATCCATTGCTCTTGCTACAGCTGGTTCTTTGCATACGTTAGAAATGACACAAATTTCACCTTGGAACTGATGTTTCTCCATTATGAAGAAAGACGTACAAAAGTGAAATAAGTGCTAACAGATAGATAGCTACTCCCTTTAAGACTATGAACACCTCCATCTGACTATCTTGGGGTTAAAGGGAAACTGCTGAACCCTAGATTTGGAGATTGATCAGGTATGGTCAAGTTCCCAACAAGATGAAGACTATTGTGAGGATCTGGACTAAATCATGAACACTGGACAGCTTTCCAATAAGTTTAACGTTTATTTATTAGTGTCACAAGTAGGCTTACGCTGTAGTGAAGTTACTGTGAAAACCCCCTAGTCATCACACTCCAGCGCCTGTTCAGGGATACTGAGGGAGAATTTAGCATGGCCAATTTACTGAACCAGCACGTCTTTCAGATTGTGGGAGGAAACTGGAGCACCCGGTGGAAACCCACGCAGACACGGGGAGAAAGTGCAAACTCCACACAGGCAATGACTGGAGGCTGGACATGTCCCTGAGTCTATGGTGCTGTAAGGCAGCAGTGCTAATCACTATGCCACCATTGTTGTAGCAACACGAAACAGAATAACTAAAATATGGATATGTCTCTATTGACAGGAAAAGAGAACGAGGAGAACAATCATCAAAGATTATGACACTATTAACGAAGGGGCTGGGAATAAATTGCGTATAATAAAATTACTGGTTGGTTTTAACATATATTACATCAGAAAGTCATTCGAAACTGATAATTAATACATACGTGAGGGAATCTACGACATGACTTGACACAGTCATTGAACCCCATCCAGCGCTGGTAGTCAGGATATTCTCCCCTGCTCAGAACATACTGGTATCCCATGAAATTGGGTTTCTCATACAGCACCCACCAGTCATCCTCAACGCGGATGGAGTTACAGCGACTGAAGTAAGGGGACAGGTCGGGACAGTCAGTGCTGCACTCATAGTGCCGACCCTGGAAGTTCCTGTCCTCGTAAAAGATAATCTGTGGGGAAAGAACATGATAGAATTGATAGTTTCCTGAATTTGATGTATTTTGTACAAGATATTAACGATGATGAAATATATGGAAGTTCACCTTACCTTGCCCATTTTGAGCGACACAGTCAGTTAGACAACTACCTGCACCTTGCACTGTTTCACACAGCTGGGTATTTATACGCTGGCCTGAAACGCCACTGTAGGGAATACTTTTGTTATTTTAATCGATTCAACAGCGTATATCAGCAAAAATCAAATTAGAAAAAAAGCTATAGCCATTGCAGACAAAATCCCCTTATTCAGGTTTCTGGATAGGACACTGATTCTATCCATTCTGCTTTGATGCTGTTTTAATTGTTTGTGAAAAAATTCAAATGGCAAGGAGCCAAATTTCTTGTATGTTTAGACCAGTAAAGCTATTGTCTTTTTGTTGATCTGTTTTTTTAACTTGTTTCTGCGTTATAGGAAGGATGTGGAAGCATTGGGAAGGGTGCAGAGGAGGTTTACCAGGATGTGCCCTGGTATGGTGAGAAGGTCTTATGAGGAAAGGCTCAGGGTCTTGAGGCTGTTTTCGTTAGAGAGAAGAAGGTTAAGAGGTGACTTAATAGAGGCATGTAAGATCAGAGGATTAGATAGGGTGAACAGAGAGATCCTTCATCCTCAGATGGAGATGGCTAGCATGAGGGGTATTAGATGTAGGACAGATGTCAGGGGTAGGTTCTTTACTCAGAGAGTAGTAAGATTGTGGAATGCCCTGCTTGCAACAGTAGTGGACTTGCCAAGACTAAGGGCATTTAAATGGTTATTGGATAAACATATGGATGATTTTGGAATAGTGTAGGTTAGATGGGCTTTAGATTGGTTTCACAGGTTGGCACAACATCGAGGGCCAAAGGGTTCGTATTGTGCTGTAATGTTCTATGTTGTGTGCAGAAAACGTCCACCGCGCATGTCCAATGAACCTTACCCCCTTAAGAGTTTAAGTGTAAGAGTGCAAACAGTGTGAAGCACAACAGATTTTTGATTTTGATCTTTTTTGGATTCCAGGCTACACGGAGTAAAGTTTGGGTCATGAATACAGTCATGAATCATAATTGTAAACACATCATAGCCACTGGGGAACTGGTTGAAAATAACCTATTACACAGTCCATTGGTTGGCAGAAATCCCTGGATGCTGCTGATTTGTTTAGTTTTAAATACACTCGATGGTCCAGTTGTAGAGATGAAAGGGGCAAACAGTTACCTAACACTAGAAAACAGAGCAAAAATGCTGAATGTTCTGCGACATTACCAAGTTCAGGCAGTATTTAATCACATAAATAATCATATTAAAAATGTAGGAAAATGGAGTATAGTTTGAACACTGTGTGTATCATTGAGTCTGCTAAGTCTTACCAGTGTTGTGTCCAATTGGGATTGCTAGGTCGTTTCATTTGCACAGGACCCTGTGTCAAGTGACCCCGACACGAAGGATCACACTGCAATAGATATTTGTCATGATGTGGGTATGCCGGCGTTGGACTGGGGTAAACACAGTAAAAAGTCTGACAACACCAGGTTTTAGTCCAACCGATTTATTTGATAATATTCTCACAAGCTTTCGAGGTTTCCCTCTTCGTCAGGTGAATGGAGAGTTCTGGCCTCAGACAGAGCATATAAAGCACAGACAGTTTAGAGATTGCTGATTAGAATGTGAATCCTTACACCTAACCTGCTGTTCAAGACCTGAAGTGGCTGATAATGTGAGTGGAAGGAGCACTGATCACAGTTTAAAGAGATGTGTATTGTCTCCAGACAGTACAGTAAGTGAGGTTTTGCAAACCCAGGCAAGTCACGGGGGTTACAGATAGTGCGACATGAACCCAAGATCCCGGTTGAGACCGTCCTCATGTGTGCGGAACTTGGCTATCAGTCTCTGTTCAGCGACTCTGCGCTGTCGTGTGTCGTGAAGGCTGCCTTGGAGAATGCTTACCCGAAGGTCAGAGGTTGAATGCCCGTGACCACTGAAGTGTTCGCCAACAGGATATTATAGATATTTGCAGCAGCATTTGGTAATAACAAGAGC
Source organism: Prionace glauca (assembly GCA_037974335.1). Taxonomy (NCBI): domain Eukaryota; kingdom Metazoa; phylum Chordata; class Chondrichthyes; order Carcharhiniformes; family Carcharhinidae; genus Prionace; species Prionace glauca. The sequence goes on along the minus strand of CM075731.1, from coordinate 3,105,821 downwards.
TCCATCAGGCACGTGCATTTGGCAGGCCCAGGGGTGGATGTGTGATTCTCTTTTGGCCTCAGTCAGCCCTGAATAACACACTGGCTGGGCAATGAACTGGGTACTGCCTGGCCAGCTTTAATGCACACTGTTCTCACCACTGTGGCATGGTGTCAGAGTGGAGGGTGGCCCGGTGCCACAGTGGGTTAGCACTGCTGCCTCACAGCGCCAGGGGCCTGGGCTCGATTCCCAGCTCGGGTCACTGTCTGCGTGGAGTTTGCACATTCTCCTCGTGTCTGGGTGTGCTTCCCCCGGATGCTCCAGTTTCCATTCACAGTCTAAAGATGTAGGTGGATTGGCCATCCTAAATTGCACCTTAGCGTCAGGGGGCCTGGATTATGGGGCAAGGGTCTGGGTGGCATGTGCTCGTGCAGACTTAATGGGCCGAGGGTCTTCCTTCTGCACTGCGGGAGGGTGGGTAGTGGGGAAGAGGGCAAGTGCCAAGAAAAGAAAGGTGACACACTAAACGGCTCTCTCAAGGCAGACACCTACTGTAGAGCTGTCTCAGGGAGCTGCTGACCTCTACAAATTAAACACGCCAAAAATATTCAGCAAGCTGCGTCAATGCAACACTTGTGGCAGAACTATTGAGATCGCAGTATTTATCCTTTGGGTAGTATTGGTTGTCCATCCCTACGTGCCCTTGAGAAGGTGGTGGTGAGCTGTCTTCTCGGACTGCTGCAGCCCCTGAGGTGTAGGTACACCGTCAGTGCTGTTAGGGACGGAGGGAGTTCAAGGATTCTGACCCAGTGACAGTGAAGGAACGATGATACGGTTTCAAGTCAGAATGTTGTAAAAGACTTCTGGATGAGTATATGGGGTTTAATGGGATTGGGGGTTATAGATAGGTCTATAGATTGGTGGGGTTGATGTGATCGGCGCAACTCGAGGGCCGAAGGGCCTGTTTGTGCTGTAATGTTCTATGTTCTATGTTGTGGGGCTTGGGGAGAAACTTGCAGATGGTGCTGTTTCCATCTGCTCCCTTGATATTCCGAAGTGATAAAGATCATGAGTTGGGAAGGTGTTAAGCAAGGAGTCTCTGTCAGCATCTTTTATATGGTGCTCACTGCTGCCACCATATGTCAGTGGTGGAGGAAGGAGATGTTGAAAGTGATGGATGTGGCGTTGGATAATGGGTTGCTTTGCTTTGGATAGCTTCGAGCTTCTTGGGTGTTGATGGAGCCGCACTCATCCAGGCAAGAGAAGAGAATTCCATCAAACTCCAGATCTGTGCCTGGTAGATGGTGGGTAAAATCTGGTGAGTCAGGAGGTGAGTTACTCTCTGTAGAATTCCCAACCTGTGATTCTGCTCTTGTAGTCACAGCACTTACGTGGCTAGTCCAGCTTAGCTTCTGATTAATGGTGATTCCCCCCCCAGTATGTTGATAGTGGGGGACTCAGCAATAGAATGCTGACAAAGGGAGTTGGCTAGATTCTCTCTTGTGGAAGATGGTCATTGCTTAGAACTTGTGTGGTGTGAAAGTTACTGGTTAGCTCAAGTTGCAGAAATTTATCCAGGCCCTTTTGCAAAGTGGGCACGGACTGTTTCAGCATCTGAGGAGCTGCAAATAGTGTTGAACACTGTGCAATCATCCTCGCTCTGACATTACGGTTAAGGGAAGGTCATCGGTGAAGCAGCTGAAGATGGTTCGGCCAAAGATGCTGTCCTGAGGAACTCCTACAGCAACAGTCTGAGACTTTGGTGATAGGATTTCAACAGCCATCGTTATGTTCCTTTATGCCATATGATTCCAACCAGTGGAGAATTTTCCCTCTGCTTCCCACTGATGGTGCTACACTCAATCAAATGCTGCTGTCTCACTGCAAAGGGTATTCATTCTCACCTCAGCCATTTTTGGACCAAGGCTGGAATAAAGTCAGGAGCCACGTGGTGCTGGTGGAATTCAAACTGAGCACCATTTAGCTGGACAATTGCTGTGTACAGATAGCTTTAGCAGTGACGACACTTTCCAACACTTCTCTGATAATGGAGAGTCGACTGTTGGGGGTGGAAAATGGCTGGTTTGGGCTCATGTAGATCTTTGTGGTTGAAATGGTCCACATTGTTAGCAAAATGCCAAAGTCATGGCTGTGCTGAGACAGCTTGGCTAAGGAGCTTTAGTTGTGGAGCCCAAATTTTCATACTGTTGCTCGGATATTATTAAGGCCCACAGCCTTTAGAATATCCAGTTCCTTCGTCCATTCCTGTATATCACATGGTGAGAATTGACTTAACTGAAAACTGGCATCTTTGGTGTTTGGATTCTCAAGAGGAGACTGAGATGAGTGACTCAATTTGCAACTCTGGCTGCCTTGCCTTTCTCACTCATGGGCTGGGCTCCCCCAGCACTGGTGATGGGATAGAACCTTCTTCTCCAGTTAGTTGTTAAATTGTCAACCGCCATCCAAGAACGGTGGTCTAATTAGTCAGTTTGCGGATGCCACAAGGATTGGTGGAGTTGCTGATTGTGGCAGGGATTGTCAGAGGGTATAACAGGATTTAGATAGGTTGGAGACTTGGACACAGAAATGGCAGGTGGAGTTTAATCTGGACGATGAGAGGTGATGTATTTTGGAGGATCAAATTTAGATTTGAATTATAGTGTAAATGGCAGAACCGTTAGGAACATTAACATGCAGAGGGATCTGGGCATGCAAGCCCATAATTCCCTAAAAGTGGCAACATAGGCAGCCAAGGTATTAAGAAGGCATATGGCATGCTTTCCTACATCAGCTGTGGCACTGAGTGCAAGAGGTGGGAAATCATGATGCAGCTATATAAAACCTTGGTTAGGTTACATTTGGAATATTGCATGCAATTCTGGGCACTTTCAGAATAAAAAGTCTGACAACACCAGGTTTTAGTCCAACCTATTTATTTGATAATATTCTCACAAGCTTTCGGGGTTAGTCAGGTGAATGGAGAGTTCTGGCCTCAGACAGAGCATATAAAGCACAGACAGTTTAGAGATTACTGATTAGAATGCGAATCCTTACACCTAACCTGCTGTTCACTGAGCACTGATGTGGCTGATAATGTGAGTGGAAGGAGCACTGATCACAGTTTAAAGAGATGTGTATTGTCTCCAGACAGTACAGTAAGTGAGGTTTTGCAAACCCAGGCAAGTCACGGGGGTTACAGATAGTGCGACATGAACCCAAGATCCTTGTTGAGACCGTCCTCATGTGTGCGGAACTTGGCTATCAGTCTCTGTTCAGCGACTCTGCGCTGTCGTGTGTCGTGAAGGCCGCCTTGGAGAATGCTTACCCGAAGGTCAGAGGCTGAATGCCCGTGACCGCTGAAGTGTTCGCCAACAGGAAGGGAACAGTCTTGCCTGGTGACTGTCGAGCGATGTTCATTCATCCGTTGTCGTAGCGTCTGCATGGTCTCCCCAATGTACCATGCTTCGGGACATCCTTTCTTGCAACGTATCAGGTAGACAATGTTGGCCGAGTTGCAAGAGTATTTACCATGTACCTGGTGGATGGTATTCTCACGTGTGATGATGGTATCCATGTCGATGATCCGGCATGTCTTGCAGAGGTTGCTGTGACAGGGTTGTGTGGTATTGTGGTCACTGTTCTCCTGAAGGCTGGGTAGTTTGCTGCGAACAATGTTCTGTTTGAGGTTGTGTGGTTGTCTGAAGGCAAGAAGTGGGGGTGTGGGGATAGCCCTGGCGAGATGTTCGTCTTCATCAATGATATGTTGAAGACTCCGGAGAAGATGTCGTAGCTTCTCCGCTCCGGGGAAGTACTGGACGACGAAGGGTACTCTGTCCACTGTGTCCTGTGTTTGCCTTCTGAGGAGATCGGTGCGGTTTTTCGCTGTGGCGCATCGGAACTGCCGATCTATGAGTCGAGCACCATATCCTGTTCTTATGAGGGCATCTTTCAGTGTCTGGAGGTGTCTGTCACGATCCTCCTCATCTGAGCAAATCCTGTGTATACGGAGGGCTTGTCCATAGGGAATGGCTTCTTTAACATGTTTAGGGTGGAAACTGGAGAAGTGGAGCATTGTGAGATTGTCTGTGGGCTTGCGGTACAGTGAGGTGCTGAGGTGACCGTCCTTAACGGAGATGCGTGTGTCCAAGAATGCAACTGATTCTGGGGAATAGTCCATGGTGAGTCTGATGGTGGGGTGGAATTTGTTGATATCATCATATAGTTGTTTCAGTGATTGTTCACCATGAGGCCAAAGGAAGAAAATGTCATCGATGTATCTAGTGTATAGCATCGGTTGAAGATTCTGTGCAGTGAAGAAGTCTTGTTCGAACCTGTGCATGAAGATGTTGGCATATTGAGGTGCAAATTTGGTCCCCATGGCTGTTCCGTGTGTCTGGATGAAGAACTGGTTGTTGAAGGTGAAGAGATTGTGGTCCAGGATAAAGTGGATGAGTTGTAAAATTGCATCTGGAAACTGGCAGTTGTCAGCACTGAGTACTGAGGCAGTCGCAGCAATGCCATCGTTGTGGGGGATGTTGGTGTAGAGCGCTGAGACATCCATTGTGACGAGGAGTGTCCCTGGTTCAACTGCTCCGTGTGTGCTGAGTTTCAGTAGGAAGTCCGTAGTGTCGCGACAAAAGCTGGGGGTTCTTTGTACAATGGGTTTCAGGATGCCCTCGACGTAGCCGGAGAGGTTCTCACACAGAGTTCCATTGTTCCATGAAGACGAACATCTCGCCAGGGCTATTCCCACACCCCCACTTCTTGCTTTCAGACAACCACACAACCTCAAACAGACCATTGTTCGCAGCAAACTACCCAGCCTTCAGGAGAACAGTGACCACAATACCACACAACCTTGTCACAGCAACCTCTGCAAGACATGCCGGATCATCGACATGGATACCATCATCACACGTGAGAATAACATCCACCAGGTACATGGTAAATACTCTTGCAACTCGGCCAACATTGTCTACCTGATACGTTGCAAGAAAGGATGTTCCGAAGCATGGTACATTGGGGAGACCATGCAGACGCTACGACAACGGATGAATGAACATCGCTCGACAGTCACCAGGCAAGACTGTTCCCTTCCTGTTGGCAAACACTTCAGTGGTCACGGGCATTCAGCCTCTGACCTTCGGGTAAGCATTCTCCAAGGCGGCCTTCACGACACACGACAGCGCAGAGTCGCTGAACAGAGACTGATAGCCAAGTTCCGCACACATGAGGACAGTCTCAACAGGGATCTTGGGTTCATGTCGCACTATCTGTAACCCCCGTGACTTGCCTGGGTTTGCAAAACCTCACTTACTGTACTGTCTGGAGACAATACACATCTCTTTAACCTGTGATCAGTGCTCCTTCCACTCACATTATCAGCCACTTCAGGTCTTGAACAGCAGGTTAGGTGTAAGGATTCGCATTCTAATCAGTAATCTCTAAACTGTCTGTGCTTTATATGCTCTGTCTGAGGCCAGAACTCTCCATTCACCTGACGAAGGGGCTAACCCCGAAAGCTTGTGAGAATATTATCAAATAAATCGGTTGGACTAAAACCTGGTGTTGTCAGACTTTTCACTGTGTTTACGCCAGTCCAACGCCGGCATACCCACATCACTTTCAGAATGACAAGGAAGCTTTGGGGACAGTGCAAAAAAGGTTCACCAGGACGTTGCCTGGTTTCGAGGGCATTGGCAATGAGGAGAGGTTGAATAAACTAGGATTTTTTACTGGAAAGACAGAGGCTGAGGGGAGACCTGAGAGAGGTCTACAAAATTATGAAAAGCATAGACAGGATGGATAGTCAGAGGCTTTTTTCCAAGGGTTGAGTGTCAATTACAAGGGGGCACAGGTTCAAGATGAGAGGGGAAAGTTTAAGTGAGATATAAAGGCTAAGATTTTCATGCAGTGAGTGGTGGGTGCCTCGAACACGCTGCCAGAGGAGGTGGTGGAAGCTGGCACATTAGCAACATTTAAGAGGCATCTGGATGGGCACATGAGCAGGGAGGGAAGAGAGGGATACGGACCGAGTAAGGCCAGAAGATTTTGTTTTAGTTTAGTTAGGGCATCGTGATCATCACACGTTTGGAGGGCCGAAGGGCTTGTCCCAGTGATGTAATTTACTTGGTTCTTTGTAATAGATGAGGCTGGACCGCAGAGATCTGATCTGATCCATTGGTTCTGGGATCAATTAGCTCTGTCTTCCTCACTGCTGCCTGCGTTCTTTGGAATGAATGTTGTCCTGTGTTGGATCTTCACTGGGTTTACATCTCATTTTCATATATGTTCCTGGCATGACCTCCTTCACTCTTTATTGATCCCTCAGCTTGAAGGTAATGATAGGGTGAGGGATTATGTTGTGGTTGAATACAGTTCTGCAGGTGCTGATGACCAAGAGTGCCTAATGTGTGCTTCGTTTGAGTTGTTAGATCTCTATTGAATCTACCACATTAGTGATGCAGCACAATCGATTTGAAAACAGGACATGGGGTCTGTATTAACCTCAGAGAGAGGTTGGCCTCGTGGAGTATGAGCTCCCTGATTGAGGTAATGATTCTGACTTTGTACCTGACGCACTTTTCGAAAGTGGAATTGAGTTTGTAAATAAAGGGAATCTGGTGAAGGGACATCGGCTTCTGAAGAGTTATTTAGGTCTGCACAAGGACTGTGCAGTGTTAGTTGTTATTCTTACCAATACTGACATGGTACATTCTCCTGTGTCACCTATCAATCACTCGATAGAATCATAGAACCCTACAGTGCAGAAACAGGCCCTTCGGCCCATCGAGTCTGCACCGAACACAATCCCACCCAGACCCTATCCCCATATCCCTACACATTTACTTGCTAATCCCTCTAACCTACACATCCCAGGACACTAAGGGGCAATTTTAGCAAAGCCAATGAACCTAACCCGCACATCTTTGGACTGTGGGAGGAAACCGGAGCACCCGGAGAAAACCCACGCAGACACGAGGAGAATGTGCAAACTCCACACAGGCAGTGACCCGAGCCGGGAATCGAACCCAGGACCCTGGAGGTATGTTTTCCCCAGGTTTTGGTTTCTTCACCACCTGTCACAGATAAATTCTTCAGGCATTGGTCAGCAAGTTCACTCAGTGTTGGTGTTATTAGTTAAAAATCAGAAATTGAATCTATGCAAAAGAATGGAATGTAACTGAAGGGTCATTTTTTTAAAAAATGGGATCTTATTATTTCTTGTTGCTTTGATAACAAATCACGGCATCTTGCATGAAATCAGTGGGACTCATCCACCTGAATAAATAATTTAAATAATGAAAATCAATGTCTGGCGCCGTATATATTCTTATTTTTCATGTGGTCGGAATTTATCATAACTTCTCTTCATCTTGGCCAGAATTTTACTGCCCTGCCTGACACGGAAATTGGAATGGGAGCGGGATGGTGCTTGGGAACGCCCGGTGACCTCGGGTGGGATTTTATTGTTTTGCCACAAGCAAGGCTGTAAAATACTGCCCCTCAATGAGCATAAAATATCCGTAATAGCAGACATACAAAACCACAATCAAATCAGTTGTGCTGATAGCATATTTATTATGTTTCAGAATATTTTAGCATGGGGCAAAATTCTGTTTACAACAAGCAATTAGAAATCCCTCATGCGTCTGAAAGACCCAATAGTTGGACAAGATGCACCCCAGTCGCTGTATCTCCTGTATTCTCCGGGTTTCATGAAGTACTGTCGGCCTCTGTAGTTGGGATGTTCATAGAAGATCCAGTAACCGTCCATCACATGGCAGGAGTGAATGTCACGGTAACGGAAACGATCGTAGACAGAGGGACAGTCATCCGTGAATTCCATCATCTGTCCCCCAAAGTCAGGCCTCTCGTAAACCCTCATCCTGTAGTTTCCATCTCGGTACTGGAATCAGATAGATCATTGGGTTATGAGAGAGGATCTTAGATTAGATGATGACCATGTCAATCCAGTTGGGTGGAGTTAAGGAAAAGCAAGGGGCAATGGTGGGAGTTATTTTTACACCACCAAACAGTAATATAGGGCACTGTATAAATCAGGAAATTATAGGCGCACGGAATCGTAGGATCACTAAAGTGCAAAAGGAGGCCATTCGGCCCTATACCCACATACCTATCCCACAATCCTTTTAACTTATGCATCCCGGACACTAAGGGGCAATTTAGCAATGGAACAAATGTCATACAGTAATCATACGGTATTTCATCTACTTACAGACCATAAACCTAATTAGCCCTTATGCTGTGGAGGACAAATCCTGGAATTTTTGCAAGATACTTTTCTAGAACAGTCTGTTGAGAACGTTTAATTAATAATCTTGTTGTGAAGGAGTCTTTAAGGAAGAGTGATCAGTACATGAGGGAATTTTACAGTTTATTTATTAGTCACAAGTTGGCTTATATTAACACTGCAATGAAGTTACTGTGAAAATCCCCTGGTCGCATGACTTCCAGACTGTGGAAGGAAACCGGAGCACCAGGAAGAAACTCCACGCAGACAGTTACCCAAGTCTGGAATTGAACGCAGGTCCCTGGTGCTGTGAGGCAGCAGTACGAACCACTGTGCCACTGTGCTGCCCACAGTGATGTGGTTCAACCTGAAACTCGGGGACAAATCTAAGCAAAGGAAACTACGAAGGGATGGGGGGCAAGTTGACTGTGGTACATCGTGAAGCTGCATTTAGAAGGTCTGGTGGTAGACAGGGAATTAATACATGCTTTACAAATTTACACTCCCTTGAAACACAAAAACCCAATAGTGATCTAACCATGGCTAAGTAGGGAAAGTTAAAGATCTTGATAGAACAAAGAAACAGGTTTGTGAAGTTACTAAAATAGGATAGTAAGCCTGATGATTTGGAGCATTTTAGAATCCGGTTTGTGAAAGGCAATCATACTTGACAAACCCACTGGAGTTCTTTGAGGATGTCACGAGCAGAATAGATAAGGGAGAATGAGAAGATGTGATGAACTTGGATTTTCCAAAGACTTGATAAGTTCCCACAAGAGATAAAGCAAACAAAATTAGAGCAGATGTGATTGGGCGTAATGTATGGCATGGATTGAGGCTAGATTAACTGACAGAAAACAGAGAACAGGAAGGAACATTCCCCTTCTCATCCCCCCTGTGACAGTGGGGTACTGCAACAATCAGTGCTTGGGTCCCAGCTACTCACAATCTAATCAATGATTTGGATGTGGGGACCTAATGTAATATTTTCAAATTTGCCGATGACACCAAGCTCAATAGAAACATGAATTCTGAGGAGGATGCAAAGATGCTTCAAGGGGATTTGGACACTGGCCCATTATGTGAGGGGGCAAGAACATTGCAGATGGAATACAAAGTGAAAAAAATATGAAGTTGTTCATTTTGGCAGGAAAATGCGGAACATTTTTAAACGGTGAGAGATTGAGAAGTGTTCGTGAATCACCAAAAGCAAGTATGCAGTGCAGCAAGCAACAGAAAAGGAAATGGTATGTTGGTCTTCATTGGAAGAGGATCGAATACAGGAGTCAATATGTTCTTTACCCAGTGTGTAGACCCTTGATGAGACCCCATCTGAGGCATTGTGCATAGCTTTGGTCTCCTTACTAAGGGAGGGTTCGATTGACATAGAGGGAGTGTGATGATTCACCGGGATCTTTACCCAGAGGGTGGTGAGGGATTGGAATGCCCTGCCAGCTGCAGTTGTAAATGCACCTAGTTTGGGGGCGTTTAAGAGATCCGTGGATAGGTTTATGGACGAAAAGGGATTGGTTTAGACTAGTGGGTCATTGTTTTGTAACTGGTCGGCGCAACATCGTGGGCCAAAGGGCCTGTTCTACGCTGTAATATTCCATGTTCTATGTTCTATGTTCTATGGGATGGCAGGATTGTCCAGCAAGGAGAGATTGAGGAAACACTACCTGTATTCTCTAACATTTGGAAGAATGGGAGGTGACCACATTGAAACATTCAAGTCTCTCTGCAAAGGGCAAATAGGAATACCTGAGGAAAACCCAGACGGTTACATCATAGACCAACAATTGCAGTTTGCCATTTAGATTTCGGATAAAAATTTGGATTAATCATTAAGGAAATAGATTAAAGGAAAGTGGGAATGGGTTTTTTGATTTATTAAATAAATGATAAATAAACAGGGAATTTCAATATAGACCAGTTGATGAGTGCCTCCCAGGGCCTACAAATTTATTACTCACGTATGGATAGGAGCGACATGACCTGATGCTGTCATTGAATCCCATCCAGCGCTGGTAGTCAGGATATTCTCCCTTGGTCAGAACATACTGGTATCCCATGTAATTGGGTTTCTCGTACACCACCCACCAGTCACTCTCCACACGGATGGAGTTACAGCGACTGAAGTAAGGGGACAGGTCGGGACAGTCACTGCTGCACTCATAGTGCCGACCCTGGAAGTTCCTGTCCTCGTAAAAGATGATCTGTGGGGAACATGGATAAAATGAAATTCTTGTATTTTCCAATGAATTATTAATAAAACATGAAAAGTATGAGAGTTGGCCTTACCTTTCCCATGTTGAGCTGACAGTTGGAAAAGCAAGAGATTGAACATATCACCGCTCTGGACCTTCAGTATTTATATGTTCGAGAGGCCATTGCAGAGACAACCTTTTGTTATTTGAAACAATCTCAAGCACAAATCAGCAAAAACAGACCAAGAATTAAAATGTATCAGAGAATACACCATTATTCCGAGCAGTGGGTTGCTATTGGTTCCTTTTGTTTTGCTTTCATTTCGTTTTGATTGTCCTGTGGTTAAAAAAAGCAAACAAAGAACGAGAGACCATAGCTATTCTCAAAGTGCAATACAAAAACTTTCAACTGTGAACTCTGCTGAGCTGTCCGAACACAGATATTACCGCTTTGTGTGTCAGTTATTTTGCACACAGGTGTAAAACAGGTGAATGCTTGTCACTTTGATAAGCTTTACATTTATACAATTGCTTTGCTGTGTTGGAGCTGTATACTCAGCAGTCTATTTTACTGGAACTGATCATCACCTCTTACACTCGCTCTGATTTTTTTCCGCTGTTTAACTGCTCCAATGGGATCATGCCTTCCCTTGTTCCATCCATTCTAAACTTCAACTCTTCTGAAATCCTGCTTCCTATTTCCTGACTCACAGCAAGTTTCGTTCACCCAACAATGGGCTGAATGGCCTACTATGTCTCATGGCCTTTCAATCAATAAGGGAATCAAGGATTATGGGAATACGGTGGGAGAGGGGAGTTGAAGATTAGCACATCAAACCAATCATGATCTCACTGAGCAGAGCAAAGATGGGCCAAATGGTCTACTTTGCTCCCACGTCTTATGGTCCCATCATCCATTAGCAGCACTGGCTTCTGCTCTGAGCAATAATTCTATTCCAAACTTTATAGAATTCCTATAAGGAGACCATTCAGCCCATCAAATCCACACCAACCACAATCCCACCCAGGCCTATTCCTGTAACACCACACATTTACCCTGTTAATTCCTTGACACTAAGGTCAATTTAGCATGGCCAATCAACCTAACCCGCACATCTTTGGATTGTGGGAGGAAACCGGAGCACCCGGAGTGAAACCCACGCAGACACGAGGAGAATGTGCAAACTCCACACAGACAGTCACCCAAGGCTGGAATTGAACCCAGGTCCCTGGCACCGTGTGGCAGCAGTCCTAACCACTGTGCCTTCTCTGTTTTCCTATTGTTCCATATGAGAACAGAGGTGGGAATAATTATTTTTCTCTCAGAGGGCTGTGAGAAGTGTTTGGAAATGTCTTCCGCAAAAAGTGGTGAAAGCAGACTTTTTAACTTATTTTTAAGGCAGATGTAGATAATTTCTTGATAAGCAAGGGGGTGAAAGTTTGTCAGTGGTAAATAGGAATGTGTGAATGTGAGGAGAGGCTGAGGGATTTGGGGTTGTTTTCGCTGGAAAGAAGGCGGCTAAGAGGGGATCTCATTGAAACATATAAGATGATTAGAGGTTTAGATAGAGTGGACAGTGATAGCCTTTTTCCTAGGATGGAGAAATCTAGCACGAGGGGGCATGGCTTTAAATTAAGGGGGGGTAGTTATAGGACGGATGTCAGGGGTAGGTTCTTTACCCAGAGGGTGGTGAGGGACTGGAATGCTCTGCCTGCTGCAGTTGTAAATGCACCTAGTTTGGGGGCATTTAAGAGATCTGTGGATAGGTTTATGGATGAAAAGGGATTGGTTTAGGCTAGTGGGTCATTGTTTTGTAACTGGTCGGCGCAACATCGTGGGCCGAAGGGCCTGTTCTGCGCTGTAATGTTCTATGTTCTATGAAGTTCTAGGAAAGCCATGATTTTATTGAATAGTGGAGTAGGCTTGAAGATAAGTAACCTACGCCCGCTTTTAATTTATATGCTCATATGTTCATATGTTACAACTCAGGTAGTTAGGCAGTGATTAATATAACTGGAGATCAGCCTTCAAACATTTCCAAGGCTTTATTTGAAGAGACACATTGATTGAGATCTTACTGCCTGTTCATGCCACATTCCCACTGCAGTGAGGTCTGAGAATTGGGTGAGGGTGGCCTTCAGTTGCGGGCAGGAGGGTGGGGGGGAAGGGGGAGGGGGGGGCGGGTTGCAGTTTGGAGGGGGAAGGAATGGGGGCGGCGATCAGCTGGGAGATGTGAACAGGGGGGTGGTGATCGTCCAGGGGGACCTCGATTGTGGGACTGGGGGTAAGGAGATGATTTCTGGAGAAGTGGGGGAGTAACAATCTCCCAATGCATTATGTACTCTTGTATATACTGCATTGGGAAATCAGGCAATAGCAATCTGCAGCTAACCTCTCGGTGTGAATAAACTCTATCCACTCCCTCTACTGGTGAGAATCACATTTTGCCTCTCTAAGTGGCATAATATTTACATTTTCCTCTTGCCAAAAAATATGGGTCTGAAACTCTCCCATTTTCACACTTGTTTGGCACTTAGAATTTTTTTTTTGGTAAGATCGCCCCTCCCCCATTGCTGCTGAAAAACTCAACTGGTAGATCAAAGTCTTTGGAGAACCCAATCAAAATGAATTGTTTGACCTAACGAAGATGATTTGCTGCAAGCCTGCACAGGAGTGGAAGCATTTATTATCATCTTAAGGACATGGACAGATCATCACTTGGAATGGAAACTTCACTTCCACCCCATGAGTTTTCAAAGAAGTTCAAAATCAGTGATCACCCGAATGTATTCAGAAACCAAAAGAGGCTTTTGTGAAAATACTTTGTCAGTGCTGTTGAGAAAGGTTTAGACTGGTTGCCAGAGGGATGGGGAGCTGAGAGAGAGCTCAGATTCGAGGGAAGCAAAACTGTTAAAATCCATGAGGAAAGTAGAAAACAAAAATAGAAGAATGACAAAGCGAAGGCAAGCATTGAAAAGAGAGTAATTTCCAAAAGCAGGACAGCGCCTATCTGAAAGAGGTTGAAGATTTGAATGCACACATTGAGGAAAATGGATATGACTTACTTGCTTCTCTGTCTATAAATGGCGTGTGTGTGAACCCATCTCTCCACTTAGCTGACGATCAGCTGGGCTCCAAAAACTCGTAATTCTGAATAAAACTGTTGGACTTTAACCTGGTGTTGTGAGACTTCTTACCGTGTGATGGTGGGTAGTACAGAATGACACCCTTCATTTTAGTTTCAATATAATAAGTAGAACAAAGAACAAACCAGCACGGGAAACAGGCCCTTCGGCCCAACGAGCCCGCGCCGCCGCATCACCCTGCACCTATTCTACCCTGCGTGTCTACGAATAGAACCCCCGACTTAGCCAGATTCAGGGGAGAATAGTGTCAATTTGGTAAAACCAATCAGCCTAAGAGCACATCTTTGGGGTGTGGGAGGAAACCGGAGCGCCCGGAGGAAACCCACGCAACCACAGGGAGAATGTACAAACTCCCACAGACACAGGCCCAAATCCATGTGCCTGCACAGCCAGCAGTGCTAGTCACTGAGCTGTTGCGGCGCCCGTCTACCGGTCCAGGATCAAGCACACACACCGACACGAAGTACTAGGCCACTCCCGGAACCTCCAGGAGCAGCCCACGCACAACCCACCGTGTGCATGCCCCTCGTTTGACAACGAGGTGGACCTCCACCTGCGGAATAAAAGACAAAAACGTTAATCACAAGCCTGCCTTTCCGGTGTCTCCCGAGGCTCTAACCCTTATTCAATAACCCCTACCATAACCCTCCATCCTCGTTTCACTCATATGCCTATCTAACTGAACCTTAAACGAGTCCAACGTTCCCACCTCCACCACCCTACTCGGTAGCGCGTTCCATACCCCGACAACTCTCTGCGTAAAGAACCTTCCTCTCATATCCAAATTATACCTCTCCCCCCTCACCCTTAAATCATGTCCTCTTGTATTTGTAACCAATCTAGGGAGCAGTCTCTCACTATTGACTCTGTCTATTCCCTTCAGTATCTTATATACCTCTATCATGTCCCCCCTCAATCTTCGTCTTTCCAAGGAGAACAGTCCCAGTTTCTCCAACCTTTCTTCGTAACCCAGCCCCTCCATGCCAGGCAACATCCTGGTAAACCTCCTCTGCACCCTTTCCAGAGCCTCCACGTCCTTCTGGTAGTAAGGTGACCAGAACTGGACGCAGTACTCCAAATGCAGTCTAACCAACGTTCTATATAACTGAAGCATTAGATGGCAGCTTTTAAACTCTATACCCCTTCCTATAAAGGCTAGCATTCCATAAGCCTTCCTGACAACATTCTCCACTTGTGTCGCAACCTTCATGGATTTGTGAACCTGCACTCCCAGGTCCCTCTGTGAGTAGACTAGGTTAAGGTAATTATAAAATGCCTTATATATATAGTGAGAATTCACAATTTGTCTGGAAATATGCAAAGGTATTATAAGAACATAAGAAATAGGAGCAGGAGTAGGCCATCTAGCCCTTCGAGCCTGCCCCGCCATTCAATAAGATCATGGCTGATCTGTCGTGGCTCAGTTCCACCTTCCCACCCTCTCCCCATAACCCTTAATCCCCTCTCTTTTCAAAAACCCATCAACCCGCTTCATAAAAATATTTAGCGAGGCAGCCTCCACCACTTCAACGGGCAGAGAATTCCAGAGATTCACCACCCTTTGAGTGAAGAAGTTCCTCCTCAACTCTGTTCTAAACCGCCCCCCCCTTTATCTTGAGGCTGTGCCCCCTAGTCGTACTGTCTTTTTTGAGCGGGAAGAGTCTCTCCACCTCTATCCTATCCATCCCATTCATCATCTTATACGTCTCAATGAGATCTCCCCTCATTCTTCTAAACTCTAACGAGTACAAGCCTAGTTTATTCAGCTTCTCCTCATAGCTCAATCCCCTCAACTCCGGTATCAGCCGAGTAAACCTCCTCTGCACTCCCTCCAGGGCCAAAATATCCTTGCGCAGGTGCGGTGCCCAAAACTACACACAGTACTTTATAAACTGTATAACCACAAATTAATCAAGTGTTATAAGCTTAAACTGTATTTTCAATAAATGTATATTAT
Organism: Prionace glauca; assembly: GCA_037974335.1. Taxonomy (NCBI): domain Eukaryota; kingdom Metazoa; phylum Chordata; class Chondrichthyes; order Carcharhiniformes; family Carcharhinidae; genus Prionace; species Prionace glauca. The sequence goes on along the minus strand of CM075731.1, from coordinate 3,090,274 downwards.
GCGCCTTGGCCAACTTCATTCTGAATGCAGCATGATGGGAAACACAGTGGTAGCCAGACCAAATTCTGTTTAATACAATGAAAGGCAGCTTCTCTTATCTGTATATGGATATCTGAAAGGCAAACATAATCATAGGTCTGCTGTTTAAGGGAGTAAATTCGTTCATGGGTAGCAAGGCTGGAGCAGTCTCTCAAGCTGATAAAGGAGGTGACTTCTTTCACCAATTAAAAATCACAGATGTTAATAGTGGCCTTGGCCACTGGTAATGATGTGGATTGGTATTCTAGGTAAAGGGGAAGGAACTCACCCCTAATGATCTCCTATTCTTGTTGACAGGTGAAGCATTATTGGCTAAGGTTGTGATTGGACCCTCCAGTCTGATTGACAAGACTGAGTGGGATATTGCAATGTTCAGAATAATATAATAATTTTATCTAGCAATATTAGCTCAGAGGGCAGTCAACCTCATTGACAGTGCCTCTGTCCTGATGCATGCATTAGCAAATAAATTCTTTTTTGTTCTTTAACTGTATACTGTCTTTCATATAGAGTATATGGGGTTTAATGGGATTGGGGGTTATAGATAGGTCTATAGATTGGTGGGGTTGATGCGATCGGCGCAACTCGAGGGCCGAAGGGCCTGTTTGTGCTGTAATGTTCTATGTTCTATGTTCTATGTTCTATGTTCACAGTCTATGTATTGGGCAAGTGAGGTTAAACAAATACAGGAGCACCCCAGGGGATACCGGAGAAAATTCCTCTTATAATTTGCATTTAAGACATGAAGTCAAGAAATCCAACAGAAAGGAGAGTTGCATTAGGTAGAATGGGTGTGTGCGTGTTTAAAGATGGGAATTTTTACACTGCCATCATGCATTTTAGTTAAAATGTGTGACATGGATGTGCAAAGTAGTGAACCAACAACAAAGCTGGAGGAGTAGTTCTGAACACAAAGCACATCCTGTTGTAAATTTTGACAATGAGAAGGTTGAAAACGGTATCAGATGCCAGATGGGCTAAAAGGGAGAGCCTGCCTATAACGCCAAATTAATATACTTAGAGATGTGGGAAATAATTCAGTGGAATAAATTATAGAGCATCGTAGAAACCCTACAGTGCAGGGAGAGGTCCTTCAGCCCATTGAGTCTGCACTGAACACAATCTCACCCAGGCCCTACCCCCGTATCCCCACATCTCAGGAAACTAAGGGGCAATTTTTTAGCGTGGTCAATCAACCTAACCTGTACATCTTTGGACTGTGGGAGGAAACCCGTGCAGACACAAGGAGAATGTGCAAACTCCACACAGACAGTGACCCAAGCCAGGAATTGAACCCAGGTCCCTGGAGCTGTGAAGCAGCAGTGCTAACCCACTGTGCTACCGTGCCATGCTGAAGATTTGCCACAGAATAGCACAAACCAGCAGGGATAGAATGGTTGATTTATTGAAGAAATGAGGAAGGAAAATGAACAGGGTAATAAAAGATACATTATAGATGAGCTGATAGTAAAGAGGAGGACAGAATAAAAAGTGGGATTCATTGGATACAAGAGGGCATCTAAAGGAATTCTAGGAAGTAGGTTGCAGTTTAGGGATTGCTACAGATGAAGAAACAAAGTTTTCTTAAAGGAGTTGAGGGGGTTGAGCTATGAGGAGAGGCTGAATGAACTAGGCTTGTACTCGTTAGTGTTTAGAAGAATGAGGGGAGATCTCATTGAGACGTATAAGATGATGAATGGGATGGATAGGATAGAGGTGGAGAGACTCTTCCCGCTCAAAAAAGACAGTAGGACTAGGGGGCACAGCCTCAAGATAAAAGGGGGGCGGTTTAGAACGGAGTTGAGGAGGAACTTCTTCACTCAAAGGGTGGTGAATCTCTGGAATTCTCTGCCCGTTGAGGTGGTGGAGGCTGCCTCGCTAAATATTTTTAAGAAACGGGTTGATGGGTTTTTGATAAGAGAAGGGATTAAGGGTTATGGGGAGAGGGCGGGAATGTGGAACTGAGCCACGACAGATCAGCCATGATCTTATTGAATGGCGGGGCAGGCTCAAAGGGCCAGATGGCCTATTCCTGCTCCTATTTCTTATGTTCTTATGAGAGATAAGATTGACACTCTGGCATTATTCTTTCCATTTATCTTTTCATGGGCAGTTGAAAGCCCAAAACACTGTTTTCTGGTTTGAGATGATTCCGACTTAAGAAAATAATCTGTAAGCAAGTGACCTTAATAAAATAATGTTATCTAAGTTAAGAACAAACAATTAAAATAAGTGATGGCCTGGGATCAAATTGAAAGGTTTGGTTTCTGAGATGTTATGAGGTTATAGAATTTGGGGAAAGGAAAATAGTTTCCAGAGGATCGGGGGAAGGTTATTTGTGTGTAAAGGCTTTTCACGGGAAAATGGTAAGGCAAGTATTGAAGACTTTTAACTATTGTAGGAATCGTGTGGAAGATTATACCCCAGTGATAAAGCCCTTACAGGACTTGACAAAGGGATGAAGGGGTAGTTAGGAAAAGATAGAGTGGGGAGATGCAGACGTAGAGGCATTTTTAGATTTGAAGTAGGCTTTGGTAACAGCCCCAGTTTTGGTCACCAAACCGTTACTTATTTTCTGTGAGAAAAATGATGGAATACAGGCAGCTGTAATTGCAGGGGGACAGATCGAGACTGATGGGATGTATTCCCGCTCAGTTACTCAGTTGCCAGAGGGATGTATCGGTTTGTGAAGGGCACTAGTTTGTGCCTCGTTGCGGCCAAGGAGCCCCCTCACCTTGATGGGGAAAAGTGATCCTCCACACTCCGGAAGTTACTCCAGGCAGCCACCATTCCTTGAGAAGCAGCAGTAATAAAAGTTCAAGCTCGCAGGAAAATTGAGGGTAACGCACAGCAAGGAAATCGTTCTGCTGACCAGGCAGTAAAGACCTTATTAGAACGGGATTGGGAATGGACACGGCCTGTGGCAGATGTCTCAGTTGAGGATAGTCCAGATGTTCTTGTAAAATAACCAGCAGATTGGAAGAGGAAAAGGAGCAATGGAAAAAAGATGGAGAATGGAAAAGTCATGATGGAATATAAGAACATAAGAACATAAGAAATAGGAGCAGGAGTAGGCCATCTAGCCCTTCGAGCCTGCCCCGCCATTCAATAAGATCATGGCTGATCTGTCGCTGCTCAGTTCCACTTTCCCGCCCTCTCCCCATAACCCTTAATCCCTTTTCTTATCGAAAACCCATCAACCCGTTTCTTAAAAATATTTAGCGAGGCAGCCTCCACCACTTCAACGGGCAGAGAATTCCAGAGATTCACCACCCTTTGAGTGAAGAAGTTCCTCCTCAACTCTGTTCTAAACCACCCCCCCTTTATCTTGAGGCTGTGCCCCCTAGTTCTACTGTTTTTTTTGAGCGGGAAGAGTCTCTCCATCTCTATCCTATCCATCCCATTCATCATCTTATATGTCTCAATGAGATCTCCCCTCATTCTTCTAAACTCTAACGAGTACAAGCCTAGTTTATTCAGCCTCTCCTCATAGCTCAATCCCCTCAACTCCGGTATCAGCCTAGTAAACCTCCTCTGCACTCCCTCCAGGACCAAAATATCCTTGCGCAGGTGCGGCGCCCAAAACTGCACACAGTACTCCAGCTGCGGCCTCACCAATGCCCTATACAGCTGTAGCAAGACCTCCCTACTTTTATATTCAATCCCCCTCGCTATGAAGGCCAGCATCCCATTTGGGGAGAAGAGAAAATAATAGTTCCTAAAGTTATATAGCATTCACTGCTGAAGATTTATCACAAAATAGCACATAACAAGCAGGGATAGAATGGTTGATTATTGGAGAAATGTTAGTATTGTCAGAGATGCCTCTAGTGCACCCTACTGGTACCAGGGCATCCCTGCAAGATTAAAATGGGGAGTCAACCCAGACCCAAAGGACCCTGGGGTTATTTACCGAGGGATTTTCCCTGTACCCGTGTTAACACGGGCTGTTAACACGGGTACAGGGAAAATGTACCACTTAGTCATTGCTTACATGATGGGTTGAAGCACTCCCATGTAAAGATGCCACAGCTACAACAATAGCCGTGATATTAGCAAGCGAGATAATTCCCAAGGTGGGGAATGTCTCTTCAGCTGGATTCTGATCAGGGAACTCATTTTACAGGGAGAGTTTTGAAAGAGATCTGTAGTACGTTGGGAATACAGCAGAAGTTTCACATAGTATGTCACCCTCAGAGTTGAGGGATGGTGGAGAGAACGAATTGAATATGTCCGCAGATTGGAAAGTAGAAATGTGACCCCACTAATTAGGAAGTACTTCCTAACCTCTCTCCTGAACTGCCTGGCGCTAACATTTAAACTATGCCCTCCAGTTCCCGAATCTCCAACCAGTGGAAATAGTTTATCTCTATCTAGCCTTTCTTTTCCTGTTAAGACTTTGATCAGATCATCCCTTAACATTTTAAATTCTAGTGAAAACAGTCCTAATTTTAATGATCTCTCCTCATAACTTAACCCCCAAAGTCCAGGCATCATTCCAGAAAACCGACACTACCCTCCCTCCAAGGCCAATATATCTTCCCTAAGGTGTGGTGCCCAAATCTGCTTACAGTGCTCTAGAAGTCTCACAACACCAGGTTAAAGTCCAACAGGTTTATTTGGTAGTAAACACCACTAGCTTTCGGGGTTTGCCCCTTTGTCAGGTCACTCACACTTATGTACCTAACCATTATGCCTACTTTCTGTCGCTTGTCACTTGACCAATTTCCCAGACATGTCAATAATTCGCCCTCAGTTCCACGTGCTTCTACCTTTGTTAACAGTCAAGCGAGACTGGGAATTCCTGCCCCAGGTTAATGGAGATTTCCATTGTCGGACCCTTGCCCACTCCAATTCCGAGGAGGGTGGGGCGGTCGAGATCCAGCCAATGTCTTCAGGATAAATTTCTTCGCTTCAACAAGATTTGATTTTGTGTGTTATCGCATTACCAGATTGATCCTTGTGCATGAGTCGCAAAAACCCAGCTTGCAGGTGCAGCAGGTGGTCAGGAAGGCGAATGGGATGCTGGCCTTCATAGCGAGGGGGATTGAATATAAAAGTAGGAAGGTCTTGCTGCAGCTGTATAGGGCATTGGTGAGGCCACAGCTGGAGTACTGTGTGCAGTTTTGGGCGCCGCACCTGCGCAAGGATATTTTGGCCCTGGAGGGAGTGCAGAGGAGGTTTACTCGGCTGATACCAGAGTTGAGGGGATTGAGCTATGAGGAGAGGCTGAATAAACTAGGCTTGTACTTGTTAGAGTTTAGAAGAATGAGGGGAGATCTCATTGAGACGTATAAGATGATGAATGGGATGGATAGGATAGAGGTGGAGAGACTCTTCCCGCTCAAAAAAGACAGTAGGACTAGGAGGCACAGCCTCAAGATAAAGGGGAGGTGGTTTAGAACAGAGTTGAGGAGGAACTTCTTCACTCAAAGGGTGGTGAATCTCTGGAATTCTCTGCCCGTTGAAGTGGTGGAGGCTGCCTCGCTAAATATTTTTAAGAAGCGGGTTGATGGGTTTTTGATAAGAGAGGGGATTAAGGGTTATGGGGAGAGGGCGGGAAAGTGGAACTGAGCAGCGACAGATCAGCCATGATCTTATTGAATGGCGGGGCAGGCTCGAAGGGCTAGATGGCCTACTCCTGCTCCTATTTCTTATGTTCTTATAGCGTTACTTCTTATTATTTGATATTTCTTAATTTTAATGAATATGAATTTTGTGAAAGGGTTTTGCCCTCCTCAGCATTGGGGTGGATGTGAGAGGGAAGTGGGGAGCCACTGCTCCCCCTCAATGACCGGTGCCTCATACCCCACCTCACCCGATGACTTTGCCTTGCTGTTGGTTGCCTGGCTATCACCTTTTCAGGCCTGGGCTGGGGTGTTGAGTCACCTCATTGCTTCCCTCGGTGACCAGTGTCTCGCACCTCACCTCAACGATGACCATGCTTCAGTGCTGTCTCAGGCTGCCTGGAATCACCATGATGTGGAGATGCCAGCGTTGGACTGGGGTAAACACAATAAGAAGTCTCACAACTTCACTCACCACCCTCTGAGTGTTTTTCACTCAGAGGGTGGTGAGTGAATGGAATCGGCTGCCGTCGTTGGTGGTGGAGGCGAACTCGCTGGGGTCTTTTAAAAGACTTCTGGATGAGTATATGGGGTTTAATGGGATTGGGGGTTATAGATAGGTCTATAGATTGGTGGGGTTGATGTGATAGGCGCAACTCGAGGGCCGAAGGGCCTGTTTGTGCTGTAATGTTCTATGTTCTATGTTCTAACACCAGGTTCAAGTCCAACAGGTTTATTTGGTAGCAAACACCACTAGTTTTCGGGGCTTTACCCCTTCGTCAGGTGAGTGGGGAGTTCTGATCACTAGCAGAGCATATAAAGACACAGTTTAGAGAATACTGATTAGAATGCGAGTCTTTACAGCTAATCAAGTCTTAAAGGTGCAGACAATGTGAGTGGAGAGAGGATTAAGCATAGGTTAAAGAGATGTGTATTGTCTCCAGACAGTACAGTAAGTGAGGTTTTGCAAACCCAGGCAAGTCACGGGGGTTACAGATAGTGCGACATGAACCCAAGATCCCTGTTGAGACCGTCCTCATGTGTGCGGAACTTGGCTATCAGTCTCTGCTCAGCGACTCTGCGCTGTCGTGTGTCGTGAAGGCCGCCTTGGAGAATGCTTACCCGAAGGTCAGAGGCTGAATGCCCATGACCACTGAAGTGTTCGCCAACAGGAAGAGAACAGTCTTGCCTGGTGATTGTCGAGCGATGTTCATTCATCCGTTGTCGTAGCGTCTGCATTGTCCCCCCCAATGTACCATGCCTCAGGACATCCTTTCCTGTGGCGAATCAGGTAGACAATGTTGGCCGAGTTGCAAGCGATGAGTGGGCAGCCATTTCTGTGTATGGAGGGAGATGGCGGGGGCCGCAGTGATGAGACCAACAATGTCTCTGTGGGAGAATTGTGGGGGGGGTCAGTGATGAGGCCAGTGATGTTTGCGAGGAATGGATGGCAGTGATTTGGATGCTGGGATGTCTTTTCAGCGAACTCCCAGCAATGTGCGCATGCGCGGGTTCCTGCTAATTTCAGGCTCTTTGGCATAAACAGGCCCCGCCCCAAGTGATACTCACGATTGGGATCTCTGCACTGCACAGAGTCGGGTCAGAAGCTGAACTGACAGAACTGTGGGGATTTAGAACAGTTCTCCTACCAATTCAGCACTTTTGGGAGAATTGTGCCTGTATTCCAGAACAGAACAAGATATCGTTCAAACCTTATTGATTCATTTAGACTGAAAAGCTGACTCAAGCAATGAAGGTTTATCATTCATCCCAGAGTTGGTTGCTTTCTTGGAGTTATTCATTTTATCTTTGGCTGTGAAAAATACTGCAATGGGAGTATCGATATCTCCAAGACATTCCCAATCTCGCCACTTTCATTCAGTGTCTGATATATACAGTGATATATATTCACTTGATATATACAAGTAGTGGGACTGATTTGGAAAGGGAATGTTAGATCATAGATCATCTCAGCAATTCATAATAGGATAAAAATGCAAGAGGTAAGAGTCCTGTCAAACCAATGCTGTGTATGTATTCCAGGATGAAGGTAGAACCAGTTTGTATTAGGACAGCACAGTGGCACAGTTGTTAACACTGCTTCCTCACAGCTCCAGGGACCTGGGTTCAATTCTGGCTTTGGGTCACTGTCTGTGTGGAGTTTGCACATTCTCCCCATATCTGTGTGGGTTTTCTCCGGGTGCTCCGGTTTCCTTCCATAGTGCAAAGATATGCAGGTTAGGTTGATTGGCCATGCTAAATTGCCTCTTAGTGTCAGGAGAATTAGTAGGATAAATGTGTGGGTAAATATATGTTAACACAGTACTCCAGAAATTTTAAAATCACAACAGGAGATGCTAGAAATACTCAGCATGACCTTTTTCACAAAGTATGGTTAGGTCCATCCCTCAGGATAGCTGCCTGGATAAATAGACAAGATTTTAAAAAATTAAGTATCTGCTGATATGTATTTTCTTGTTTCCAATGCTATGGTCAAAATGTGTTTCGCCATGATTATAATTGTCTCAAGGTCATAAAATGTCTGTAGGAGCAGAGGAATAGAATCACACCACAAGGAAATGTTTAGGATAGCACATTTATTATGTTTAAATGTATTTTAACATCATCAAATGTTAGTTTTCAACAAGAAATCTAGAAATCTCTCATGCGTCTGAAAGATCCGATAGTTGAGTTGTAGCCGCCCCAGTCACTGTATCTCTTGTATTCTCCGGGTCTCAGGAAGTACTGTCGGCCTCTGTAGTTGGGATGTTCATAGAAGATCCAGTAACCGTCCATCACATGGCAGGAGTGAATGTCACGGTAACGGAAACGATCGTAGACAGAGGGACAGTCATCCGTGAATTCCATCATCTGTCCCCCAAAGTCAGGCCTCTCGTAAATCCTCAGTCTGTAGTTTCCACCTCGGTACTGGAATAGAAAGAAATAAATCATTTCTAAGGCAGGTATAAATATATTTACACAACGCTCATGAACATTATTGCAACAGTTTGTAACGTTGTCTTGTAATGCTGTAATATTATCAGGTAATGCATTGATAGCTTTGGTGAAACATCTCCAGCTAAAACATTAACCTACCTTCCCTGTTTTTGGATGTTCTCTGATCTGTTGCACGTTTCTAGGACTTTTTTGTTTGGTTATCCGATATTCAACAATCACAATTATATGAATTTATCAAAATGATCAAATCTTCAATCAAGATTATTACTATTCCAAATTGTGAGATGGACACTTTGAGGTTAAAGACCCATTCCAGATAACGCTGGGGAATGCCAACAAGAATTTAGCCTTTGAATACCGTTATGGGATTCGGCTGAACACTTGTATTTGATGGGAAATGAGTCATGTATGAAGAGGAAGGGTCTAGTTAGCCCCTTCAATCTGTTCCACCATTATTCAAACTCATATTTGATCCTAACTCCATATACTTGTGTGGACCCCATATCACTTTCATACCTTTGGTTAATAGACTTGTAATTGATTTGAACTTGATTTTTATTTTCAGAAGAGAATTCCAAACACCTATCATGCTTTGCGTGTGGAAATGTTTCCTAAGTTTACTCCTGAAAGTTCCAGCTCTAATTGGTACAATATGTTTATTGAACTCCTCCATCAGCAGCAAATAGATTCTCTCTATCCATCTTCTCGTTTCTCTGGAGTCATAAAATGTCAAACCCCACCATCACCTGTAACCAGCCTCCCAGGTCCAGTCAACCTAATGATGCAATCATATAGAGGCTATCTTCATTACAGAAAAACAATCCAATGTGCCTTCAGCTGGATAAAAACCACAGTTGAAGACATGGGTTACACCTTGTCTGAAAGGACATGGAAGATGGGAAGATGGTTACTTATCATGGCTTTGTTTCTGTAACTATAATTCCAACATTTAAATTTAACTCTTAGCTTGGAAATACTTTGTAATTTCATCTGTTATTTGTATAGCAGTTTCACAAAGAGGGTTAATTTAACTACTCTTGGATACATCAACTGAGAGAGAAAGGAAAGAAAGCCAGGGCAGGGAGAACTTTAATCCTACATTTTTGGTGAGGTACTCAACAAGAGGTATCAGCCATATTAATAAATATATTGATAGCTGAATGAATTTGAGCCAGTTTTCATTAGTCTTTTTAGCATTTGCTATATAGAGTGCTCAGGCAGTTGTTACTCTTTCCTTTCCAAAGTGCTATTTCATGGGAGAGGCACTGACAGGTCTCTGTGCTCTCAGAGATCTGCACAAGCACAGTGCATCCTCTGCTGCCATCAGCTGGCTTTCGGGTGATTTAGGCTCCGCCCACTCCCCCAACAGGCGGGAAACAGATCGAGCTTTTTTTGATTGCACAGAGTGTCGTAAGATTCAATTGGTGGCCTCGCTGAAATAACAGATCTGAGACTCTCCCCTGTTCACACTCATTCTGGATTTTAAATTTTTTTGTAAGATTGTCCCCAATAAATTTATTACTCACGTATGGATAGGAGCGACATGACCTGATGCAGTCATTGAACCCCATCCAGCGCTGGTAGTCAGGATATTCTCCCCTGCTCAGAACATACTGGTATCCCATGTAATTGGGTCTCTCGTACAGCACCCACCAGTCACTCTCCACATGGATGGAGTTACAGCGACTGAAGTAAGGGGACAGGTCGGGACAGTCACTGCTGCACTCATAGTGCCGACCCTGGAAGTTCCTGTCCTCGTAAAAGATGACCTGTGTGGAACATGGATAAAATGAAATTCTTGCATTTTCCAATGAATTATTAATGATGTGAAAAGTATGAGAGTTGGCCTTACCTTTCCCATGTTGAGCCAACAGTTGGAAAAGCAAGAGATTGAACATATCATCGCTCTGGACCTTCAGTATTTATATGTCCGAGAGGCCATTGCAGAGACAACGTTTTGTTATATTAAACAATCTCGAGCACACATCAGCAGAAAAAAAGAATTAAAATTGCGCACAGATTTTAAATCAAAACACCTTTATTCAGAGCAGCTGATTGGCTGTTTTTCGTTTTGCTTTCATGTCATTTTGATTGTGCTGCGCGAATAAAGAAACAAAGAACGATTAGCCAAAGCTATTCTCAAAGTAAAATACACTTTGATTTCAATTGAGTTCAATTGAGCTCTGCTGAATTGATATAAGTAAAAAGTCTGACAACGCCGGCATACCCACATCGAATTAATATAAGCCATACATTATTCTTTTATGTATTAGTTATTTTAAATACAAGTATAAAAAATAGTGAGTGGCAGTCACATTGTCCGAACATAAATTTTTACACTGATTTTATGCTTTTGGCTGTAGAATTAGCCAAATTACAATTACATTATGATACACCATCATCTCTTTCAATCCCTCCACTGCTTTGGATATTTCATGATGTGGGTATGCCGGCGTTGGACTGGCGTAAACACAGTAAAAAGTCTGACAACACCAGGTTTTAGTCCAACCGATTTATTTGATAATATTCTCACAAGCTTTCGAGGGGACTCCCTCTTCGTCAGGTGAATGGAGAGTTCTGGCCTCAGACAGAGCATATAAAGCACAGACAGTTTAGAGATTGCTGATTAGAATGCGAATCTTTACACCTAACCTGCTGTTCAAGTCTTAAAGTGGCTGATAATGTGAGTGGAAGGAGCACTGATCACAGTTTAAAGAGATGTGTATTGTCTCCAGACAGTACAGTAAGTGAGGTTTTGCAAACCCAGGGAAGTCACGGGGGTTACAGATAGTGCGACATGAACCTGTTGAGGTCTCAACAGGGATCTTGGGTTCATGTCACATGCAGGCCAGAATTTGAAGTAGTCCAAACGTGCTGAATTGGAAAGGAAACACATGTCCAGAAGTTGTTATGAAAAGATCCACCACAACTGAACAAACTATTGAAAAGCGTGTCAAAATATTTTCCTAGGTTTGGTGAAAGAGAAAGCCAAAGTCTGAAATGTTCACATATCTTTTCAAAAGCTTCCTGATAACATTAGTTGTGCATTTTTTAAAAGTTGTTTTCTTTTGTTCCACTTAGTGTTTGTCCATCGATGTCGTACATAGATCAGTGAGCTTGATTATATGATCCAACAGCACACAGAAAGATTAGGCGGTTATGTTCGCACTATCTTTAGATGATTTCTCTTTGGCTTTCAATACTGTACAACCAGCCAAGCTTATTGGAAAACTGAAAAACTGTGATGTCAATCCTACTGATTTCCTTTACCATAGGATCTCTTGGGCAGTCTCTGCGATTTACTTGGAGCCACACGTTAACAAATACTAGATTGATAAGGTGGCTAGATACTCGTACGCTGGAGATAGTCATTCCCCAGCACTTGTGTGACACAAATGTTAATTTTGGATGTTGCCCAGGTCTTACTGTGTGCGAGCACAGAGTGGCTCAATATCTGATAAATATAAATGGTAATGAATACTTTGCAATCATCAGCAAACGTGCCTATTTCTGACCTAATGTTGGAGAGAAGGTGATAGATAAAGCATTGAAGATGGTTGGGCCTGAGGAACGCCTGCCGTGAGATCCTGGGGCTGAGATAATTGACTTTCCACAACCACAGTCACGTCGCTTTGTACGATGTATGAATCAAGTCAGGGGAGAATTTCCTGCCAATATCCATTGATTCCAGTTTTACTCCGGTTTCTTGATGCCGCACTCGATCAGATGCTGCTTTGATGCCTAAGACAGTCATTCTCACCTCAGCTCTGGAGTTTAGTTCTTTGGTCCATGTTTGGACCAAGACTGGAATGAGTTCAGGATCTGTGCGGTTCTGGTGGAATCCAAACTGAGCATTAGTGAGCAGATTATCACTTGTATAGGTGCTGCTTGATAGCATTGTCACTGACACCTTCCATCCATTTGATTAAAAATGGAATGACAGGGTGGAAATTGCACAGATTAGATTTCCTCTGCTTTCGCTGGACAGAAACAGGCATGGAAAATTTCCCACATTGTCAGGGAGATACCAATTTCTAATCTGTACTGGAATGGCACAGCTAGGCTTGAGCTAGTTCTAGAGAACATTTTTTCAGCATTGCAGCTGGGCCCGTGAGATTTGCTGTGTTTTTCTGCACTCAGTCATTTCTTAATATCATGTGGAATGAATTGAATTGTGGAGTGAAGCTTGATATCTATGGTGCTGGGAGCCTTTTTAAAATTTGTTCATGGGATGCGGGCATTACTGGGCTGGTATTTATTGCCCATCTCTGGGGACATTTAAGATTCAACCACATTGCCGGAGTCACATGTAGGCCAGACCACGTAAGGACAACAGTTTCCCTTCCGTAAAGGGCGTCAGATGGGTTTTTGCGATAATCGACAATGGTTTCACGGTCATCAGTAGATTCTTAATTCTAGATTTTTTATTGATTTCACCATCTATCCCTGTGTCTCTGGATTACTAGTCCAGTGACAACACCACACCACTGAAGACTAGGCCAAGATGGATCATCCACTTGTCACTTCTGACTGAAGATAATTGCAAATGTTTCAACCTTGTCTCTTACTCTCATGTTTTAGACTCCTCCGTCATTCAGAATGTGATGCTCATGGAACCTTCCCCTTTCATTGGTTGTTTAATTGTCCACCACCATTCATAACTGGATGTGGCAGGACAGCAGAACTTTGAACTGATCTGAGATGTTGATTGTGGAATCACTTAACTCTTCCGAAGATGTTCTATGTAGTGCATACATTTTCTTTTGTGGTTTGAGAAAGATTGTTCTCGACCCGCTGTCCGACATGCTGCTTTGAAATCATGAAACCAATAAGGCTATAAAATACGGGAGCAGAATTAGGCCCTTCGCCCATCGGATCTGCTCCGCCATTCAATCATGGCTGATAAGTTTCTCAACCGCATTCCCCCACCTTTACCCCGTAATGTTTGATCCCCTTACCAAATCAATCTCCTATCTATCTCTGGTCTCTTTAATCCTAGCAAAAATCTTCATCAACACTATGCATGGGAAACAATAGAACCTTGCTACCCCTGTCACTAAACTCTCTTTTCTCTTTCTCTCTCTTTCGCAGATCCTCACAGATTTGTGAAGTTTAGTGATATTTCAGAAAAACGTGCCCCTCAATCCTATAATAGCTTCCTTAGGACTCTTCCATTCTCAAAACCCATCTCCAACATGAATCACAAGGACCTTGTATCCAGATCTAAATGCTAATAAGCAATCCTCTGGATCTCCCGACTTCATTCGATCTTGGAATTGACTATACAATTTGACGGAATGCAATTCCCAAGTGGTATTATCACTTGACTATTAACCCAGACACTCAACTAATGTTTTGGGGTTCTCAGTTCAAATCTAGCCCCAGGACCTGGTGGAATTTGAATTCAATTAAAGAAATCTGGATTAAGAATCTACTGATGACCATGAACCTATTGTTGATTGACAGAAAAAAAACAGAAAAACTGGTTCATGAATATGCTTTAGGGAAGGAGGTTTGTCCCGTTTATCTCGTCTGGCTTACATGTGACTCCAGAACCACTTGCAATGTGGTTGACTCTAAACTGCCCTCTGAAATGACCTAGCAACCCTTCAAGTCTCATTGGCATCAGAAACATAGAAATTAGAAGCAGGAATAGACCACTTAGCTCTTCAAGCCTTCTCCACCATTCATTATGATCATGGTAAACCTTCTCTGTGCTCCCTCTATAGAAAGAACACACTTCCTCACATAAGGACACCAAAACTGCACACAATACTCCAGGTGTGGCCTCACTAATCCCTATACGTGGGGCAGCACGGTAGCACAGTGGTTAGCACTGCTGCTTCACAGCTCCAGGGTCCTGGGTTCGATTCCCGGCTCGGGTCACTGCCTGTGTGGAGTTTGCACATTCTCCCCGTTTCTGCGTGGGTTTTCTCCGGGTGCTCCGGTTTCCTCCCACAGTCCAAAGATGTGCGGGTTAGGTTCATTGGCTATGCTAAAATTGCCCCTTAGTATCCTGGGATGTGTAGGTTAGAGGGATTAGCAGGTAAATGTGTAGGGATATGGGGATAGGGTCTGGGTGGGTTTGTGTTTGGTGCAGACTCGATGGGCCGAAGGGCCTGTTTCTGCACTGTAGGGTTCTATGTTCTATGTTCTATACAACTGTAGCAAAACATCCCTATCCCTAAATACTGATCAGCCAGCAATGCCCATGTCCCCTGAATGAATTTTTTTTAAATGAGAAAACCTGACTTTTCTCACATCCCTGTGACTTGTAAACTAATGGTCTGTCCATCGTCAGCACAGCTTATCGTTGTATACAGACGTTGTTGAAAAGGGAGGCATGTTGTCAAAGTTTTCCATCTCACACCCATCAGGACAAATGCAAGAATGCCAAATTTCAAACAATCACAACAATTTATACTGCAGGAGAAATGAGTGCTGATTGGCTCTGAATGTGTATGAGAAGCCAGCTACATTAGCAACAAGTTTAAGATAAACTCGGGTCTCATTTATGCTTGTTAGGTGTGACATGCATTCATACTCAGGGACCTATATTCTGTAAAGGGATATATTCAAGCCATGTGCTTTTATAAATTACCGTGGAACTGGGAAGCTGTTGCTTTCCTTTGGTTTCTCCATGGCAACACCTTGGCCAATCAGAGTCGACTTGCCAACCAATCAGCAGCACTTTTTTCCTGCATTATAAATTGTTGCGATACTTTGAAATTTGCAATTTTTGCATTTGTCCTGAATAGGACAAAACAAAAAGCTTTGACAACATTTGTCTTTTCAGCACTATTCGTGATCCGTGCTTTCAAGCGATTGTCCCTTTGCAGTTATTTTCCACCTTTTTCCCAGTATAACCTTTAACCTTTAAATAACAAACCATCTAGGATTGTTGTTGGGTAGAATTCAGAATAGGCTACATGGCCTCCTTCTTCTGTTACACCTCAAATTAAGGAGATAGCCTCAAAACATAACAACTGTACAAAGGGCATATTTGTAATAATACATTTTATACCCTTAACACTCTCAGTATCTCTCCCAAGAGGTATCTAATATAGAGGAGCACTTATTCATCAGCTGAGGGGGATTATAGCTACTTGGTTGGAATTGATGCTAAAGAAAGAATGATTGCATTCACCAAGCATCATTCACAATCTCAGCACATCCCAAAGCTCCTCAATTATTCCAATATTGAGAAATAGGCACATAAACTAATGGTAGGAATAGATCTTTTTCCAAGACTCCTTGAGATATTTTTATCAAGTGAGGTGTGTTCTTAAAGTGTTTTCAGTTTAATGCATCACATTCCCCTGGAGTATTCTCTGCCTCACTTCCTCAAACTCACGAGGTCAAAGCTGCTCTGAACATTCCCCCCACCCTAATCCTGATCTTATTTCACTCTTGAGCATCCCCCCCCCCATTTCCTCTCGTGGCCTCTCCAATAACATCTTGCTTGTGAAACCATCTCCTGACTCTGTGGGTGGGACAGTGGTACTCTGGTTAGCACTGCTGGCTCGCAGCGCCAGGGTCTTGGGTTCAATTCCAGGCTTGGGTCAATATCTGTGTGGAGTCTGCACTTTCTCTCCACTTTCCTGGGTGCTCTGATTTCCTCTCACAGTATGAAAGATGTGCTGGTTAGGTGCATTGGCCGTGCTAAATTCTCCCTCATTGAACCAAACAGGCACTGGTCTGTGATAACCAGGGATTTTCACAGTAGCTTTTCGATTTGATTTATTATTGACACATATATTAGCATACAGTGAAAAGGATTGTTTCTTAAGCGCTACACAGACAGAGTATACTATTCATAGAGAAGGAAATGAGAGACTGCAAAATGTGGTCTTACAGTCATTGTTAGTGTGTAGAGAAAGATCAACTCAATGAACGAGTACACTATCAAGGGCAGGAGTCTTAGTAGCGTTGAAGAGCAGAAGGATCTCGGGGTCCGGGTCCACAGGACTCTTAAATCGGCCTCGCAGGTGGAGGAGGTGGTCAAGAAGGCGTATGGTGTACTGGCCTTCATTAATCGAGGGATTGAGTTTAGGAGTCGGGAGGTAATGCTGCAACTTTACAGGACCCTTGTCAGGCCTCATTTGGAGTACTGTGCGCAGTTCTGGTCGCCTCACTTTAGGAAAGACGTAGAAGCTATTGAAAGGGTGCAGAGGAGATTTACAAGGATGTTGCCTGGACTGGGAGGCATGCCTTATGAAGATAGGTTGAGGGAGCTGGGACTCTTTTCCCTGGAGAGGCGAAGGTTGAGAGGCGACCTGATAGAAGTTTATAAAATGTTGAGAGGAATAGATAGGGTGGACTCTCAGAGGCTATTTCCCCGGGTTGAAATGGTCGCTACGAGAGGACACAGATTTAAGGTGCGGGGAGGGAAGTACAGAGGTGATGTTAGGGGTAAGTTTTTCACTCAGAGGGTGGTGAGTGAATGGAATCGGCTGCCGTCATCGGTGGTGGAGGCGAACTCGCTGGGGTCTTTTAAAAGACTTCTGGATGAGTATATGGGGTTTAATGGGATTGGGGTTATAGATAGGTCTATAGATTGGTGGGGTTGATGTGATCGGCGCAACTCGAGGGCCGAAGGGCCTGATTGTGCTGTAATGTTCTAATGCAATGAAGGTCCATTCAAAACTCTGATAGCAGCGAGGAAGAAGCTATTAATGAGTTGGTTGGTACGTGACTTCAGACATTTGTACCTTTTTCCCAACGGACAAAGGTGGAAGAGAGAATGTCTGTGGGGTATGTGGGGTCCTTAATTATGCTGGCTGCTGGCAAGAAGTGTAGACAGAGTCAATGGATAGGAGGCTGGTTTGCCTGATGGATTGGGCTACGTTCATGACATTTTGTAGTTTCTTGCTCTGTTGGGCAGAATGGGAGCTACACCAAGCTGTGATACAGCCAGCAAGAATGGTTTCTGTGGTGCATCTGTAAAAGTTGGTGAAAATTGTAGCTGACATGCCAAATTTCCATAATCTTCTGAGAAAGTAGAGGCACTGGAGGGCTTTCTTCACTATAGTGTCAGCATGAGGGGACCAGGACAGGTTGTTGATGGCTCTAGTTCCTTTCTACATCATCCCCATTGATGTAATGCTAATGTAAGCCTACTTGTGATACTAATAAACTTGATACTACACCCATCCATTAAATTTATAATTATCCAACATTGCCTCCTTTTCACCAGGAATGAATTTACAAAAAATTATAAAACCTGACATTTCTACATCCCCCTGTGACTTATAGACCAGTAGTTGACTTTTCATTAATTAAGCTTCATCTGTTATTATCCCCTTCCTTTCAAACCTGCCTTCCATCAGTCATTGCGACAGGTGCCCTGGTGGAGTACCGAGGTGGAGTACTCGGTCCCAGGAAGCTGAAGCATTGCAGCCCAATTAAAGTATTCCTTGGCAGAGGACATTATGGCCAGGGAAAAGGTGCCTACAGGTGCCATACAGATGGAATAGCTTCCTATTGGCCGCACGAACCTCAATAAGATCTACAGCCCATTGTAATACTGACCTGTTTACAGGTTTACCAGCAGTTTCTTGGTCCAACAAGCTTCTGCTTCTTAAAATTTATTCATTTTAATGAGAATTCTAAGGTCATTGTGGTAAAATATTTGCCCTGAGTTGAGCAAATGTCCGTGCTGCATGGGACAATTTCTACGAGGATCCAAAAATAAGGGAGTAAACCACGATGGAAGTGATAGAATATTTTATTACGTTCACAAATGTTTTATAATGACAGATTAGAAATCCCTCATGCGTCTGAAAGATCCGATAGTTGAACAAGATGCACCCCAGTCGCTGAATCTCCTGTATTCTCCGGGTCTCAGGAAGTACTGTCGGCCTCTGTAGTTGGGATGTTCATAGAAGATCCAGTAACCGTCCATCACATGGCAGGAGTGAATGTCACGGTAACGGAAACGATCGTAGACAGAGGGACAGTCATCCGTGAATTCCATCATCTGTCCCCCAAAGTCAGGCCTCTCGTAAACCCTCATCCTGTAGTCTCCACCTCGGTACTGGAATAGAAATTAGACGAAATTATAAATATACATTTTGTAGATAAGAAGAAACATTATAGAAGAAGGAATTTAGTGGAAACCATTTGATGATATCAACAACGAGAGCAAAACTGAGATAACTCATTAAAGGCAAATTATAATTCACTAAAGGCAAATTATCTCAGTTTTTCAATAGATCAGACCTGTTTGTGACTGTTTTTCTGAGTGGATACAGTTTTCTGTTTTCCACAATGTATTTAATACTTACAATAAGGTAAATGAAGTGAGTACAAAAAGATGCAAAAGTTTGAGATCACATCCCCACCAAATCAAGAACAGTTTCTTTCCTGCTGCCATCAGACTTTTGAATGGACGTATCTCATAATAAGCTGATCTTTCCCTACACTCTAACTGTAACACTCCATTCTGCACCCCCTATTTTCCTTCTCTATATACAGTATGCTTTGTCTGTATAGTGTGCAAAAAACAATAATTTTCATGTATACTAGCGAATACATTTGACAATAATAAATCAAATCAAATATATCTGTAAACATTTTGTAGTCAGTCATATTTTGACTTATTTATAGATGGCTTTCTTAATTACGGCACGGTGGTTAGCACTGCTGCCTCAAAACGCCAGGGACCTGGGTTCGATTCCCGGCTTGGGTCACTGTCTGTGTGGGGGTTTGCACACTCTCCTCGTGTTTGCGTGGGTTTCTTCCAGCTGCTCCAGTTTCTTCCCACACTCCGAAGATGTGTGGATTAGGTGGATTGGCCATGCTAAATTGCCCCTTAGTGTCAGGGGGACACAGTAGGGTAAATTCGTAGGGTAATGGGGATTGGGCCTGGGTGGGATTGTGATCGGTGCAGACTCGATGGGCCAAATTGCCTCATTCTGCACTGTCGTACTCAGTGATTAATTGAATAATTTCTACACTGTGTGAATTTGGTGTTCAGTGGCAACTATCTGATCAATTGCAAATCAATGTTAACAATTATATCCTGAATATTCATGAGTTTTGCAGCAAGTTGTCATCATAAGATCTCTGGAGCTATAACTTTTGAAAAAAGGTCATGTTTGGCTCAAAAACTTAATTCTGTTTCTCTCTTCACAGACACTGTCAAATCTGCAAAATATTTCCAGCTCTTCAGTTTTCATTTCCAGCGTCCAGAACTGAGTG
Organism: Prionace glauca; assembly: GCA_037974335.1. Lineage (NCBI taxonomy): Eukaryota > Metazoa > Chordata > Chondrichthyes > Carcharhiniformes > Carcharhinidae > Prionace > Prionace glauca. Next base: position 3,070,508 of record CM075731.1, on the reverse strand, counting down.
TTTTTATTTAATACCCATAACTAACTTCCCAGTTTGTGCAACTATCGATTCACAGCCAATCCGTGTAGCTTAACAACAGCTACAAAGTTACAAGGGCTGTTACTAACCTCAGTGTCCGGAAGAATTGTGAGCGGATTGGTAAATCAGGCTGGATGTGTGACAGGTAGACAATCCACTACCTGTTAACCACCACCGGCTAACGTTAAAATCAGACCCACATAATATATACAAACCCCAACTGCTGAGCCCACTCATCATTTCCTCTGAATCAGTTTGATTAGAACGTACAAATCACCAAGATAACTTACGTAGGGGTAGGTGCGACATGACCTGATGTTGTCATTGAATCCCATCCAGCGCTGGTACTCAGGATAATCTCCCCTGCTCAGAACATACTGGTATCCCATGTAATTGGGTTTCTCGTACACCACCCACCAGTCACTCTCCACACGGATGGAGTTACAGCGACTGATGTAAGGGGACAGGTCGGGATAGTCACTGCTGCACTCACAGTGCCGACCCTGGAAGTTCCTGTCCTCGTAAAAGATAATCTGTGGAAAGAGAGAGATTTTAAAATTAAGAATTTTTCACATCTTCAATACCTAATGAAGAATTCTAATGGAATACAAAAACTCGGGTTTATCCTTGCCTTTCCCATTTTGAGCTCAGAGTTAGCTGGCTAACTGACTGAATGTTTCACCGCTCCACACAGCTTGGTATTTATACGTTGGACAGAATTGCCTCCCTGGGCTGTACTTTTGTTATTGAATAGTTTGAACTCAGCACAAAAGCAGCGAAACACATGTCGCATAGACTAAAGAAAACCACTTTACCTATATACCATTCAATTTTTTTTTTGCCCCTCTGTCATTTTAATTGTTGAGAATAAAAGGACAACAATACATTGGGTTCCGTTGTGTTCTGGATATTATTCATCTGCTAAAATTGCTGACCAGTTGTCATTCTGCATTCAACCAAGTATGTTTCCAATAATTCACCGTAAAGACCAAAGACAAATGCAAGACTGATCGAGGTACAGATGTACATTTCCAGAACAAGTTACTTCAATTACAGTGGAATTATTGTCTGCATAATTGGATTCCAGTTTGTGCTCCAAAGCCCAAGATATTTCGTCACTGTGTGTATCTATTTCATTACAATTATTTTTTCTCTAGGGGAGAAAAAATCTAGGGGGCATGGGTTAAGGGTGAAAGGGGGAAAAGTTTAAAGGGAATATTAGGGGGGGCTTCTTCACACAGAGAGTGGTGGGAGTGTGGAATGAGCTGCCGGATAAAGTGGTAAACGTGGGGTCACTTTTAACATTTAAGAAAAACTTGGATGGGTTCATGGATGAGAGGGGTGTGGAGGGATAGGGTCCAAGTGCAGGTCAGTGGGACTAGGCAAAAAACGGTTCGGCACAGACAAGAAGGGCCAAAAAGGCCTATTTCTGAGCTGTAATTTTCTATGGTTTTCTACAATTTTCTACAACTGCAATGTGGAGGGGTGGTATTTATTAACCATGATTGTAGCTCACACACACAGTGGGATTTTCCAGCTGTGCTCACCCAAGACTGGAAAGCGAACCTTTGTGTGGTCTATCTCCGCTCACTACAACTCCCAGGTCCAGAGGGACAGAAACATTCAGTCCTCAGTTTCATATCTGAGTGAGTGTGTTTTTATTCCGCGCTATCTTTCATTATGTTCTAAGTTTCACGTTAGCTGAAGACGTATTGTAGCAGTAAACAGAGCAATAGGAAGACAGATGGCAGTGGGATCAAAGAGTGCCTACAGCTGAGCAGCAATAAACCTCTCCCCACCCCATCAGTGAGGCCTCTCCCCAACCTCAATTGGAGCAAAATGTTACTAGTTATTATCTTGGAGAAGAACGCCAATGAATGTTTGAGCAGCTCACAGTTGATAGGCCCCCTTCTCCTGGCCTGTTGTGCTGTTTGAATAACGCAGTGGGCCGGGGGGGGGGGGGATATCAGCGAGGGGGCCTGTAGCAGGATTCGCAGCCAGTGTCCAGCTAATTACAAGTCTCCCAGGCCATTTTAATTGACGTAATCAGCCTGGCGCTGGAAATCAGTGTGAGGTTAATTACCACATTGAAATGTCAATTTCCATATCACTGGTGAGCCCACAGTGGTATCTATGCCAACCAAAATGCCTATCTAAACTATTCCCATTTGCCTGCATATCTCGCTAAACTAAAGTGGCAGATGGACTTCAACGCGGATAAATGTGTAGTCGTCCATTTCGGCAAAACCAACGGGATGTTTTGGCCCTGGAGGGAGTGCAGAGGAGGTTTACTCGGCTGATACCAGAGTTGAGGGGATTGAGCTATGAGGAGAGGCTGAATAAACTAGGCTTGTACTCGTTAAAGTTTAGAAGAATGAGGGGAGATCTCATTGAGACGTATAAGATGATGAATGGGATGGATAGGATAGAGGTGGAGAGGCTGTTCCCGCTCAAAAAAGACAGTAGGACTAGGGGGCACAGCCTCAAGATAAAGGGGGGGCGGTTTAGAACAGAGTTGAGGAGGAACTTCTTCACTCAAAGGGTGGTGAATCTCTGGAATTCTCTACCCGTTGAAGTGGTGGAGGCTGCCTCGCTAAATATTTTTAAGAAACGGGTTGATGGGTTTTTGATAAGAGAAGGGATTAAGGGTTATGGGGAGAGGGCGGGAAGGTGGAGCTGAGTCACGACGGATCAGCCATGATCTTATTGAATGGCGGGGCAGGCTCGAAGGGCCAGATGGCCTACTCCTGCTCCTATTTCTTATGTTCTTATGTTCTTATGAACGAGTACACTATCAAGGGCAGGAATCTGAGTAGTGTTGAAGAGCAGAAGGATCTCGGGGTCCGGGTCCACAGGACTCTTAAATCGGTCTCGCAGGTGGAGGAGGTGGTCAAGAAGGCGTATGGTGTACTGGCCTTCATTAATCGAGGGATTGAGTTTAGGAGTCGGGAGGTAATGCTGCAACTTTACAGGACCCTTGTCAGGCCTCATTTGGAGTACTGTGCGCAGTTCTGGTCGCCTCACTATAGGAAAGACGTAGAAGCTATTGAAAGGGTGCAGAGGAGATTTACAAGGATGTTGCCTGGACTGGGAGGCATGCCTTATGAAGATAGGTTGAGGGAGCTGGGACTCTTTTCCCTAGAGAGGCGAAGGTTGAGAGGCGACCTGATAGAGGTTTATAAAATGTTGAGAGGAATAGATAGGGTGGACTCTCAGAGGCTATTTCCCCGGGTTGAAATGGTCGCTACGAGAGGACACAGATTTAAGGTGCGGGGAGGGAAGTACAGAGGTGATGTTAGGGGTAAGTTTTTCACTCAGAGGGTGGTGAGTGAATGGAATCGGCTGCCGTCATCGGTGGTGGAGGCGAACTCGCTGGGGTCTTTTAAAAGACTTCTGAATGAGTATATGGGGTTTAATGGGATTGGGGGTTATAGATTGGTCTATAGATTGGTGGGGTTGATGTGATCGGCGCAACTCGAGGGCCGAAGGGCCTGTTTGTGCTGTAATGTTCTATGTTCTATGTTTCAGTCCAAATTGCATTTTCTATACCCTTCTCTGATCAGAACCTTCCACACACCTGACGAAGGAACACCGTTTCCGAAAGCTTGTGACTTTACTATCAAATAATCTGGTTGGACTCTAACCTGGTCTTGTGAGACTTCTTACTGACTCTCCTAACATATGAATCACATTCAGTCCTCATGTATAAAGAGTCTCTGTGTCACTGCCCAGCTGTGTGTTTCCCATCGGGCTATGTGAACATCCTCTTCTGAATGTTTCACTCAATGGGTCATTGGGAGCAAGTTTCTCTAAAATCATAATATCAGCCCGATGACCTTCTAAGTCTGTTGTTCTTCATAGAGTTGGTCGAGGTTTAATTTGTCTGCAGCGTAACGCTGCTGCTAGTTTTAATAGAGCATTTTAACGTTGGTACCTCCACCAGACACTCCCTGGATCACATTCAAATTTATTTTGTTGGGACAAACTCCTGGTGGCTTTGTTCATTGAATGATCATCTTGGATTAGGTTATTAAATGAATACAAATCATTCCAGTTTCATTACACAGTTTTAACTAAATAAGGCATCTACCAGGAAACAGAAGGCAGGGAGAAATGCAGGAAAACTCTAGCCACTGGAGAACAGGTACTATTGGAATTTTAGAATCCAACTGCTCGGATCCTGATGGATTTCATCCTCAGCTCTTAACACAAGTGACTAATGAGATTGTTGATACATTGGTTTTAATTTTCCAAACTTTTCCCTGTGGGTGGCACGGTGGCACAGTGGTGAGCACTGCTGCCTCACAGCGCCAGGGACCCGGGTTCAATTCCCAGCTTGGCTCACTGAACATGTGCACATTCTCCCCATGTCTGTTTGGGTTTCCTCCCACGGTCCAGAGGCTTGCGGGTTAGATGGTTTGGCCAAGCTAAAATTGCCCCTTACCGTCAAGAGACTAGCTAGGGTAAATGCGTGGGGTTATGGGGATCGGGCCTGGATAGGATTGTGGTCAATGCACATTCAATAGACAGAATGGCCTCTTCCCGTGCTAAACAAAGAACAAAGAACAACCCAGCACGGGAAACAGGCCCTTCGGCCCAACGAGCCCGTGCCGCCACATCACCCTACACCTATTCTACCCTTCATATCTATGAATGGAACCCTACTCAGTCAGATTCAGGGAAGAATAGTGTCAATTTGGTAAAAACCAATTAGTGTGAGAGCACATTTTTGGGGTGTGGGAGGAAACCGGAGCGCCCGGAGGAAACCCACGCAACCATAGGGAGAATGCGCAAACTCCCACAGACACAGGCCCAAATCCATGTGCCTGCACAGCCAGCAGTGCTAGTCAGGATCTAGTCAGGAGAGCTAGTCCAGTTAGATCAGGATCTAAATGGATACAAAATTGGCTTCTTGATAGGAGCCAGAGGGTGGTTGTAGAGGGTTGTTTTTCAAACTGGAGGCCTGTGACCAGCGGTGTGCCTCAGGGATCAGTGCTGGGTTCACTGTTATTTGTTGTTTATATTAATGATTTGGATGAGAATATAGGGGGAATCGTTAGTAAGTTTGCAGATGACACCAAGATTGGTGGCATAGTGAACAGTGAAGAGAGCTATCTCCAATTGCAATGGGATCTTGACCAATTGGGCCAGGGGGCTGACGAATGGCAGATGGAGTTTAATTTAGACAAATGCGAGGTGATGCATTTTGGTAGATTGAATCAGGGCAGGGTTTACTCAGTTAATGGTAGGACATTGGGGAGAGTTATAGAACAAAGAGATCTCGGGATACATGTTCATAGCTCCTTGAAGGTGGAGGCACAGGTGGACAGAGTGGTGAAGAAGGCATTCAGCATGCTTGGTTTCATTGGTCAGAATACAGGAGTTGGGACGTCTTGTTGAAGTTGTACAAGACATTGGTAAGGCCACACTTGGAATACTGTGTGCAATTCTGGCCACCCTACAATAGAAAGGATATTACTAAACTAGAAAGAGTGCAGAAAAGATTTACTAGGATGCTACCAGGACTTGATGGATTGAGTTATAAGGAGAGGCTGAATAGACTGGAACATTTTTTTCTGGAGCGTAGAGGGGTGATCTTATAGAGGTCTATAAAATAATGAGGGGCACAGATCAGCCAGATAGTCAATATCTTTTCCCAAGCGGCACGGTAGCACAGTGGTTAGCACTGCTGCTTCACAGCTCCAGGGTCCTGGGTTCGTTTCCCGGCTCGGGTCACTGCCTGTGTGGAGTTTGCACATTCTCCTCGTGTCTGCGTGGGTTTTCTCCGGGTGCTCCGGTTTCCTCCCACAGTCCAAAGATGTGCGGGTTAGGTTCATTGGCTATGCTAAAAAATTGCCCCTTAGTGTCCTGGGATGTGTAGGTTAGAGGGATTAGCAGGTAAATGTGTAGGGATATGGGGATAGGGTCTGGGTGGGATTGTGTTCGGTGCAGACTCGATGGGCCGAAGGGCCTGTTTCTGCACTGTAGGGTTCTATAATCAAAAGTAGGGGAGTCTAAAACTAGAGTGCAGAAGTTTAAGGTGAGAGGGGAGAGATACAAAAGTGTCCAGAGGGGCAATTCTTTCACACAGAGGGTGGAACAAGCTGCCAGAGGTAGTAATAGAGGCGGGTACAATTTTATCTTTTAAAAAGCATTTAGATAGTTACTTGCGTACGATGGATATTGAGGGATATGGACCAAATGTGGGCAATTGGGATTAGCTTAGGTGTTTTAAACAAAAAAGGGCAGCATGGACAAGTTGGGCTGAAGGGCCTGTTTCCATACTGTAAACATCTATGACTCGAAGCTATTATTAAAGATGTTATAACAGGGCTCTTGGGGTGGCAGGGTGGCACTGGTGCCGCATAATGGCAGGGACCTGGGTTCGATTCCCAGCTTGGGTCACTATCTGTGCAGATTCTGTGCATTCTCCCCATATCTGCGTGGGTTTCATCTGGGTGCTCCAGTTTCCTCCCACAGTCCAAAAGATGTGCTGGTTAGGTGCATTGACCATGTTAAATTCTCCCTCAGTGTTCTCAAACAGGCACCGGAGTGTGGCGACTAGGGGATTTTCACAGTAACTTCATCGCAGTGTTAATGTAAGCCTACTTGGGTCACTAATAAGTAAACTTTAAATTTAAGAAAAAACTCTGGATAAGCTCAAGTGTGAGGTGGTCCACTTTGGTAGGAGTAATGGTAGGAAGGACTATTACTTACGGGGCGAAAAACTGCAGCAGGCGACGGTGCAGAGGGACCTCGGGGTCCTTGTGCATGAGTCGCAAAAACCCAGCTTGCAGGTGCAGCAGGTGGTCAGGAAGGCGAATGGGATGCTGGCCTTCATAGCGAAGGGGATTGAATATAAAAGTAGGGAGGTCTTGCTGCAGCTGTATAGGGCATTGGTGAGGCCGCAGCTGGAGTACTGTGTGCAGTTTTGGGCGCCGCACCTGCGCAAGGATATTTTGGCCTTGGAGGGAGTGCAGAGGAGGTTTACTAGGCTGATACCAGAGTTGAGGGGATTGAGCTATGAGGAGAGGCTGAATAAACTAGGCTTGTACTCGAGTTTAGAAGAATGAAGGGAGATCTCATTGAGATGTATAAGATGATGAATGGGATGGATAGGACAGAGGTGGAGAGACTCTTCCCGCTCAGAAAGGACAGTAGAACTAGGGGGCACAGCCTCAAGATAAAGGGGGGGGCGGTTTAGAATGGAGTTGAGGAGGTACTTCTTCACTCAAAGGGTGGTGAATCTCTGGAATTCTCTGCCCGTTGAAGTGGTGGAGGCTGCCTCGCTAAATATTTTTAAGACGCGGGTTGATGGGTTTTTGATAAAAGAGGGGATTAAGGGTTATGGGGAGAGGACGGGAAAGTGGAACTGAGCCACGACAGATCAGCCATGATCTTATTGAATGGCGGGGCAGGCTCAAAAGGCTAGATGGCCTACTCCTGCTCCTATTTCTTATGTTCTTGTGAATCAAACAGGTTTTGTGAAAGGGAATCCTGTTTGACTAATTTATTGGAATTCTTTGAAGAAGTAACATGTGCTATAGTTGAAGAGGAACAAATGGATGTATTACACTGAGATTTCCTAAAGACATTTATTAAGGTGCTGTATCAAAAGTTATTGTGGAAAATAAAATCCCATGTTATGAAGGTAACACGCGTATAGAAGATTGAGTGGTTGTCTGGGGGCAGAGAGTAGGCATAAAAATGGGCTTTTTTACAGTTTGGTGAGATGTAACGATTGGTGTGAGACAAAGATCAGTGCTCGAGAACAACTATTTACAATATGTACAAATGGCTTGGATTAAGGAATTGCCGGATTGGTTACCAAATTTGCTGATGGCAAAGATAGATAGGGAATTAATTTGTGAAGAGGACATAAGGAGGCTACAAAATGATAGAGATAAGGTAAGTGAATGGGCAAAGCTCTGGCAAATGCACTATAATGTGGGAAAATGTGGAATTGTCCATTTTGGCTGGAATAATAAAATGAAGCTTATTGTCTTACCAGGTTGATTCCGGGGATGGCAGGACTGATGTATGAGGAGAGATTGACCAGGTTAGGATCGTTTTCGCTGGAGTTCAGACAAATAAGGGGGGATCTCATAGAATCTTACAAAATTCTAACAGGACAGGACAGAGTAGATGCAGGGAGGATGTTCCCGATGGTGAGGGAGTCCAGAACCAGGGGTCACAGTCTGAGGATTCGGGGTAGTCCATTTGGGATGGAGATGAGGAGACATTTCTTCACCCAAAGAGAGCTAAGCCTGTGGAATTCATTGCCATTGGAAGTAATTGATTGCAAAATGTATTCAAGAGGCGGCTGAAGGAGAATTTAGCAAGGCCAATGCACCTAACCAGCACGTCTTTCAGAACGTGGGAGGAAACCAGAGCACCAGAGGAAACCCACACAGACATGGGGAGAATGTGCAAACTCCAGACAGACAGTGACCCAAATCGGGAATTGACCCTGGGTCCATGGCGCTGTGAAGCAGCAGTGCTAACCATTGTGCCACCGTGCCGTACTTCTCAATTTTAGGATTAGGAGCCTGATGTGTTTTTCCAAATCCTAGACCAGTTAGAGAGAAACTGAACAAAATGCCCATGAACAGGCATTTCCTTTCTCCTGGTGACTCCCTCAAAAGGCACAAGACTGTAATCTTTTAGGTGAAAACATCAGTGAATATATGGAACAAACATTGCTGGAATGTTGACGAAATTTTGACAAAGTGCCCCAGAAGTTGGCGGACTCTGTCCATTTACTCATCTGTCTGAATGGATAAACGAAATCTTTTTTTAAAAATGTGTTGCTGCGAATTTTCTTATTTTCAGTGTTAGGGTTAAAACTTAATTCTCCATATGTATCATCTTCCCCAGATTTTAAAATAACGAATGGCAGAGCCAAAGGAAAACACTCCAAAAAAAAAAGGAAATCAGTTCTGAAGATTTATTATGTTTCAGAATATTTCAGTTTTTAACAAGGAATTAGAAATCTCTCATGCGCCTGAAAGATCCGATAGTCGGACAAGATGCCCCCCAGTCACTGAATCTCCTGTATTCTCCGGGTCTCAGGAAGTACTGTCGGCCTCTGTAGTTGGGATGTTCATAGAAGATCCAGTAACCGTCCATCACTTGGCAGGAGTGAATGTCACGGTAACGGAAACGATCGTAGACAGAGGGACAGTCATCCGTGAATTCCATCATCTGTCCCCCAAAGTCAGGCCTCTCGTAAACCCTCATCCTGTAGTCTCCACCTCGGTACTGGAATAGAAAAAAATTAAGCGTTTGAGAGTCAGGTATAAATATATCTACACAACGCTCAAGAAAATTATTGCAATTTTTAAAATTATTATGAATTTTGATGAAAGTTCTCCACCCATGACCTTATGCAGTCTTTTTGTGTATTTCTAGCATTTTCTGTTTGGCTATCAGATAGCCATCAAACACAATTTTATCAATCTTATCAAACAGTCAGTTAGAGTTACTGCTGCTAACATCTATGAGACGAAATGTTTTGGGTTGAAATTTGAATCATAGAATCCCTATAGTGCATAAAGAGGCCATTCGACCCATCAAGCCTGTGCTGACAACAATCCCACCCAAGCTCTATCCCCATAAATTTAGCCTGAAATCCCCCTGACACTAAGGGGTAATTTAGCACGGCCAATCTACCTAACCTGCACATCTTTGGAGTGGGGGATGAAACTGGAGCACCCTTAGGAAACCCACGCAAATACGGGGAGAATGTACAAACTCCACACAGACATTCACCAAGGCCAGAATTGGACCCAGGTTCCTGGCACTGTGAGGCAGCAGTGCTAACCACCGTGCTATCATGCTGCCCAACAACAATCACCACTTCATCAAATGTTGGATCATTATCGAGCTCATGTGCCACTGTGCCACCTGTTCAATATCGTGGGAAATGAAAACAAGAATCCAGTCTCTGAATACTAACATTGCATTTGACAGAACAAGGGTGGGCTATTTAGCCCTTGGTGTCCGTTCTAACACTCAGTAGGATCATGACTGATCTGTGACCTAAACTTGCCAAGACCGAATGCGTCAACTAGGAGAGGGATGGAAGAAAATCTAGAGATGACTTCTGTGTCATGTTTCCTCATGACTCACCCAATACATAGCATCTGCTGTAACTATGAATATGTTGGTTGGCTGAATAATTTCAAGTCTGATTTCTTTCATCTTCCTGGGACCAGATTTATTGCATATTTCACTTGGTGCTTGCTCAGAGATTGTCCTGACTGGTCACTGTAACCGGACTGATATCTCTCTATAATCTAATGAAGGTTAATGGAAATCCATCCTTGCCCCCACTGACAAGGCGAATCCAGCATCTTAATCGATTTCCCTTACAGGTTACAGAGATCAATCAAGGCAGCCCTCAGGAATATCCTGATTGTTACAGAGCAACAATTACAACTTACATTTCAACTTAAAATATGGATGAATTATTTGGGAAATCCATCGGAGGAAAGAGGGAATGAGGAACATTTGTAATTTTTCATTTATTAAGTAAACAAACCCATTACAAATATAAATCAGTTTACGTGTTCCTTAACACCTAACTGGATCATGCATTTGTTACTCACATATGGGTAGATGCGACATGAGCCAATACTGTCATTGAACCCCATCCAGCGCTGGTAGTCAGGATAATCTCCCCTGCTCAGAACATACTGGTATCCCATGTAATTGGGTTTCTCGTACACCACCCACCAGTCACTCATGACACGGATGGAGTTACAGCGACTGAAGTAAGGGGACAGGTCGGGACAGTCAGTGCTGCACTCATAGTGCCGACCCTGGAAGTTCCTGTCCTCGTAAAAGATAATCTGCGGGGAAAGAAAATGTAGCAAAATGTATGCATTTTCCAATGAATTATTAATAAAACATGAAAAGTATGAGAGTTGGCCTTACCTTTCCCATGTTGAGCTGACAGCTGGAAAAGCAAGAGATTGAACATATCACCGCTCTGGACCTTCAGTATTTATATGTTCGAGAGGCCATTGCAGAGATAACCTTTTGTTGTTTGAAACAATCTCAAGCACAAATCAGCAAAAACAGACCAAGAATTAAAATGTATCAGAGAATACACCATTATTCCGAGCAGTGGGTTGCTATTGGTTCCTTTTGTTTTGCTTTCATTTCATTTTGATTGTCCTGTGGTTAAAAAAAGCAAACAAAGAACGAGAGACCATAGCTATTCTCAAAGTGCAATACAAAAACTTTCAACTGTGAACTCTGCTGAGCTGTCCGAACACAGATATTACCGCTTTGTGTGTCAGTTATTTTGTTTTCAAACAGGTGACTACAAATTAGGAGCAGGCATGAAATATTTGGTCCTTCGAGCCTGCTCTGGCATTCAATAAGATCATGACTGATCAGATTGTAATTCCATTCCTGTCCATCGAGATTCTATCTACCTCTGTCTTATAATTATCCAGAGTTTGCTTCCACTGAGTTGCTCAAAAGACTGCGACCCTTTGAGAGAATGAAAAGGTGGCACAGGGGCACAGTGGTTAGAACTGCTGCCCCACAGCTCTGGGGGTCTGGGTTCAATTCCTGGGTCGCTTACTGTGTAGAGTTTGCGTGTGTTTCCCCGGGTGCTCCAGTTTCCTCCCACAGTCCAACGATGTGCGGCTTGGGTGCATTGGCAGTACTAAATTGCCCCAAGTATCCCAAGATGCGTAGTTTAGAGGGATTAGCAGGGTAAGTATGTGGGGTGACAGGGATAGGGCCTAAGTGGGATTGTTGTCAGTGCAGACTTGATTGGCTGAATGGCCTCATTCTGCACTGTAGAGATTCTATGAAGTTCTCCTTATCTCTGTCTAAAATGAGAGAGCTCTTATTTTTAAAAGTGGTTCCACATCCTGGATTCTCCCACATGTGAAAACATTGACCAAAATTCTCCCGTCTCACCTCGCATGGGAATCATAGCAAGCCAAACTGAAAATTTGGTGCACCATACAAAGGTCCGATCAGCTCAGGTGGGAATGTCGACTCTTGGAGCATGTGCAGCCAGAGAATCCTCTCCACATCCACCCAATCCAGACCCTTCAGGGTCTCATATGTTTAGCTCAAGTCAACCCTTACTCTGCTAAACTCCAGTGGATGCCTATCCAACCTTCCCTCATAAGACAACCTATCCATTCCAGGTATTAGTTTGGTAAACCTTCCCTAAACTGCTTTCAATAAATTTACATCCTTCCTGACTTAAGAAGACTAGTAATGTACACAGTGCTCCAGATGTAGTCTCACCATTCCCTGTATAACTGAAGCCTAGCTTCTCTCAATTCCCTTCACAATAAATGATAACATTCTATTAGCTTATCTAATTACTTGCTGCAACTCATGCATTTCAATATCCAGATCTCTCTGCATCAGAGCTCTGCAATCTCTCACCAGTAAGATAATATTTTGATTTTCTTGCCAAAATAGAAAATTTCACACTTTCCCACATTATATTCCATTTGCTGTGTCTTTTCCCACTCACTTAACCTCTCTATGTTCCTCCTTATGGCTCCTTCACATCTTACTTTCCTATCCATCTTTATACCATCAGCAAATTTAGCAACTATTCCTTTGGTTCCTTCTTCCAAGTCACTTATATACATTGTAAACATTTGAGACCTTAATACTGATCCGTGTGACATACAATGTATTCCATTTTGCCATCAAGAAAATGATTTATTTATACCTACTCTCTGTCTTATCTTAACTAACCAATCTTTAATCCATGCCGATACATTATGCCCTACATCGTGAGCTTTTATTTTATACAATAATGTTCGATGTGGTTGGCACCTTATCAAATCCTTTCTGGAAATCTATGTAAAGTACATCCACTGGTTCCCCTTTATCCACAACATCTCTTATTTCTTAAACTCCACTAAACTAGTTAATTATGATTTCCCCTGCAAGAAACCATGTTGACTCTGTCTGAGTAACCTGAATTTTTCCGAGTGCCCTGCTATAATGTCTTTAATAACAGCCTCGAATACTTTCCCTATAGAACATAGAACATAGAACATTACAGCGCAGAACAGGCCCTTCGGCCCACGATGTTGCGCCGACCAGTTACAAAAACAATGACCCACTAACCTAAACCAATCCCTTTTTGTCCATAAACCTATCCACAGATCTCTTAAACGCCCCCAAACTAGGTGCATTTACAACTGCAGCTGGCAGGGCATTCCAGTCCCTCACCACCCTCTGGGTAAAGAACCTACCCCTGACATCCATCCTATAACTACCCCCCCTTAATTTAAATGGTAAATGTTAACTGGCCTCTTGTTTCCTGCTTTCTACCTCCTTCCCTTTTTGAACAAAGAAGTTATTTACTATTCAATCGAATGGAAACTTTCCCAAATGCAGCAAATTTTGGCCAGTTGAAACCAATGCATCAACTAACTTGCTATACACTTCTCTTAGGATCCAAGGATGAAGTCCATCAAGAACTGGGGACGTGTAGCCCCAAAACTCTGACAATTTGCTCACAAAAGCTTCTCAGGTGATTGTAATTTCCCTGGGCTTCTGTCTTCCTTTAATTTCCTGATTTCCAGCTATTTCTGGAATGTTACTTGTATCTTCCATAGGGAAGACTGACCATAGAATCATAGAATCCCTCCAGTGCAGAAAAGACCATTCAGCCCATCAAGTCATCACCAACACTTACCCAGCCCCTGCCTCATACTGTAACCCATGCATTGATCATGGCTAATCCATTTAATCTCCACATTTTTGGACACTAAGGGGCAATTTAGCATGGCCAATCCACTTCACCCGCACATCTTTGGTGTGTGAGAGGACTACCCAGAGGAAACCCATGCCAACACGGAGACAATGTGCAAACTCCACACAGACAGTCACCCAAGGACAGTTGTCAAAGGTAAAGCTTCTGCATACCTGGGTCCCCTATACCTCCTTCACTCTTAGTGACACCCTCTAAATAGGTCAAAAGGCACTACGGGTGTGACTGCCTGCATCCAGGTAACTTTCCCAGTCCCTGATGGATCACAGTGTCTGCAGCTCAACCTCCAGCTCAATGACTCTGAGCTACCTCTCCTCAAACAGCATACACTGTAGACACAGTTACCCTGGATCACACCGGAATTCAGGAGATTCCATACGCTGTAACCTTGACATATTATCTGTCTCCCCATCCTTAATGTGTTTTAAGTAATTGCTGGATTATATTATTCACTTATTTATTTTTCCCTTATATATTTTATTAGCTTTACTGCCAGTTTGTACATTGTGTTCAACCTTAGGACTGGATTTGAGATGGATGGCACGGTGATACAGTTGTTAGCAGTGCTGCCTCACAGCTCCAGGGACCTGGGTTCGATTCCCAGCTTGGGTCACTGTCTGTGTGGAGTCTGCACGTTCTCCCCATGTCTGTGTGGGTTTCCTCTGGGCATTCTGGTTTCTTCCTGAAGACTGAAAGACATGCTGGTTAGATGTATTGGCTATGCTAAATTCTCCCTCCGTGTACCTGAACTGGCACTGGAATGTGGCAGTAACCTCATTGCAGTGTTAATGTAAGCCTAGTTGTGACACTAATGAATAATCTTGACCATTAATCAGATACTTGGCAAATAATTAGCTTCTTTCCCTGTAGTAGAGTGAGAACTAATACCTACGGGTGAAAAAATTAGAAAAAGGAAAGGAACTCCACTTCACCTAATTCCCCCAGTGCACTTTGACTAAGCTTTATTGCTATGTAACTATTTTGATGTTTTAACAGCAGACTTAACATTGGAGGGGTACAGAGGAGATTCACCAGGATGTTGCCTGGGGTGGAGCTTTAAGGAGGGACTGGATAGTCTTAGATTTCTTTAGAGCAGGAGAAGGCTGAGGGAGGACATGGTTGAGGTTTATAAAATGATGAGGGATACGGACAGGATGAATAGGAAGCAACTGTTCTCCTTGGTCAAAGGGTCAATCACTAGGGGGCACAGTTTTAGGGTAAGCAGGCAGGAGATTTAGAGCAGATTTGAGAAAAAAGCTTTGCCACTCAGAGGATGGTGGGAATCTGGAATGCACTGGCTAGGAAGGTAGTCGAGGCTGGAAACCTTACAAGCTGTAAAAAATATTTGGATGAGCACTTGCAATATTCAAGATTATGGGACAATGGGATTAGTGCACTTTTAGTGATTGTTATTGTTGGTTCAGACTCGATGGGCCAAAATTCTGCACTGTGTGACTCTATGACCATCACCTCTTACCAACTCACCAACCATTCTGATTTTTCATGCTTTTTTTTATTCCAATGGTCTTAAGGTTGGACTCGGATATTCCAACCTTGATAAACTGCATCTCCTCTTACACACTTCTTCTCCTTTTCTAACTTAGAAGCTAAATAATTAGCTTCTAAGAAGCTAATTAGCTTCTAAGAAGCTAATTATTTGCCAAGTATCTGATTAATGGTCAAGATTATTCATTAGTGTCACAACTAGGCTTACATTAACACTGCAATGAGGTTACTGCCACATTCCAGCGCCAGTTCAGGCACACGGAGGGAGAATTTAGCATAGCCAATACATCTAACCAGCATGTCTTTCAGTCTTCAGGAAGAAACCTGAATGCCCAGAGGAAACCCACAACTTCACCCAGTTCCCCTTTTCTTTGTCTGAGCTACACCCTCCGTTTCAAATTTTTCACCTTTGTTTTGTATTCCTCCACATCTTTATCCCTCGGGTCATCCCTCTCCAACGTGCCGATATCATCATTAATTAACAGAGCGAAGGCTGACCGCAGATCAGGAAACCAGGATGTAGAAACAGCTTAGATAAAGGTGAGAAATGATAAAAACAAGCAGACACGGGGAGGCAATGGCTTTGTGGTATTAATGCTCGACTATTAATCCAGAAACTCAGCTAATGTTCTGGGAAACTGCGTTCGAATCCCACGATGTGGGTATGCCGGCGTTGGACTGGCGTAAACACAGTAAAAAGTCTGACAACACCAGGTTTTAGTCCAACCGATTTATTTGATAATATTCTCGCAAGCTTTCAGGGTTAGCCCCTTCGTCAGGTGAATGGAGAGTTCTCCATTCCAACTCTCCATTCACCTGACGAAGGGGCTAACCCTGAAAGCTTGCTTGCTTGTGAGAATATTATCAAATAAATCGGCTGGACTAAAACCTGGTGTTGTCAGACTTTTTACTGTGTTCAAATCCCACCACAGCAGATGGTGGAATTTGAATTCAATAAAAAATATCTGGAATTAAGAATCTACTGATGACCATGAAACCATTGTCGGGGAAACCCACCTGGATTACGAATGTCCTTTAGGGAAGGAAATCTGCCGTTTTTACCTGATCTGGTCTATACGTGACTTCAGAGCCACTGCAGTTTGGTTGACTCTTAACTGCTCCCTGAAATGACCCAGCAAGCCAAGGGCAACTAGGGATGGGCAATAAATGCTGGCCAGCCAGTGACGCCCATGTCCCGGGGGTGAATAAAAAAAAATTGCGGTGCAAAAATAGAAAATCTTGGGAAAATCTCAGCAGGTCTGACAGCATCTGTGGAGAGAGCCAATGCTTTGAGGTGACCCTTCATATCTAGGCTTGAAACGTCGGCTTTATTCTCTCTCCACAGACGCTGTCAGACCTGCTGAGACTTTCCAGCATTTTCTGTTTTTGTTTCACATGCCAGCATCTGCAGTATTTTGCCTTTAAGTTAACAGTGGGAGTGGTGTAAAGGGTCCCTAATAGTTAGCGTATGGTGGATGGAGTATAAAGGAAGACTGAGTAATGACACAGTTGGGAACATGAGCGGGAAGAAAACAATGTGGGAAGGGTCAGAAGAGTTCAGAATCACATTTCCAGGCTGCATGGAAGGGAAACTCCATTAATTCTTTGCTCAAGCCATGGAGAACAAGGCCCAGCTGAGTACTGGTTTCGTGGGTCATTGAAAGGGCATTGATTCCCGGATAATGGAGCTCATTGATGTGTGGATCTATTAAGAATTGGGTCTACATTTGTGTTGGTGTCATCTGTTCCTGACAGAGCGATGTCAAATGGTTTAGAGAATAAGTCATGTGAGAGCCATCACTGCTGGACAGAAGCAACACACCAAATCTCAATATTTCCAGTAAATGGTGCAATCCTAAAACCATGACATTATTACAAAGCTACGGTATCCAATGTGAATGTCTAGGCTCATCGAGGCAAGCTGACAGTTGACTGAAGATGGGTTCTTTTACATGGCTGTATGCACCTTGATCATAAACCTCTTTGTGAATGCGCAGTCATCTCTGAGGGGGGGAGTTCAGCCTCTTATGGCTCTGCAGATTGTGCTTCACCTGCTAGTCATGGTCTGGAGATGCCATGTGTAGATAGAAGCCAGGCCAATGGCTTTGTGCTGCCTTTAGAGATGGAGTGAGCCAGTCAAGGGAAAGCTAAGATAAATTCTCAAATGTGTTCATCAACAGATACAAAGAATAGCAGAGAATGTAGGCTGCAGGAGAAGTTTCATGGATTGGCATAGGTCCAGGAGTAGCAACAGCCTGCTGGGACCCCAAAAAGTCCAAGCTTCTTCTGAAGAGGAACAAATACAATGAATGTCAGGGGTCCGAATACACTGCTCATTGATGGAGATGAGTACAAAGCAACACTGCCGGTACGTTTGTTTGTCCAGGGATGTGGTTGCTCACATTTGCCACCTCCTCCACGAAGAATTGACGGGGAAAGGGCAAACTGTGCTGGTTGCTTTGAACTCGCTTTATTTTTTTTGCCTATGGATTCTATCAGGCCTCCACTGGGGACTTTTGTGGAATCTCACAATCGATGACATCCAAATACATAATGAAGGTGACAGGTGTTCTTTTCACTAGAGGTCTCCAGTATGTCCAGTTCTGCATGGATACTGAAAACCAGGTTGCCAGAGCTGTTGGATTTGCAGCAATATGTGCTATCGACTGCAAACGTGTGGCCTTGAGAGCTCCCTGACAGCAACAAGTGAGATGCATCACTCATAAGAACATAAGAAATAGGAGCAGGAGTAGGCCATCTAGCCCTTCGAGCCTGCCCCGCCATTCAATAAGATCATGGCTGATCTGTCGTGGCTCAGTTCCACATTCCCGCCCTCTCCCCATAACCCTTAATCCCCTCTCTTATCAAAAACCCATCAACCCGCATCTTAAAAATATTTAGCAAGGCAGCCTCCACCACTTCAACGGGCAGAGAATTCCAGAGATTCACCACCCTTTGAGTGAAGAAGTTCCTCCTCAACTCCGTTCTAAACCGCCTCCCCTTTATCTTGAGGCTGTGCCCCCTAGTCCTACTGTCTTTTTTGAGCGGGAAGAGTCTCTCCACCTCTATCCTATCCATCCCATTCATCATCTTATACGTCTCAATGAGATCTCCCCTCATTCTTCTAAACTCTAACGAGTACAAGCCTAGTTTATTCAGCCTCTCCTCATAGCTCAATCCCCTCAACTCCGGTATCAGCCTAGTAAACCTCCTCTGCACTCCCTCCAGGGCCAAAATATCCTTGCGCAGGTGCGGCGCCCAAAACTGCACACAGTACTCCAGCTGCGGCCTCACCAATGCCCTATACAGCTGCAGCAAAACCTCCCTACTTTTATATTCAATCCTCTTCGCTATGAAGGCCAGCATCCCATTCGCCTTCCTGACCACCTGCTGCACCTGCAGGCTGGGTTTTTGCGACTCATGCACAAGGACCCCAAGGTCCCTCTGCACCGTCGCCTGCTGCAGTTTTTCGCCATGTAAGTAATAGTCCTTCCTACCATTCTTCCTACCAAAGTGACCTTTCTTGACCTATGTATTAGTTGAATGAGTCATACTGTATTTTTAAGTGAATCTTGTTACCTTTAACATGCCAAACATCTTTATGTACTGATTTTATACATAGAAATTTTATGTATTTTCCGTAACTTCTTAATTAATGTAAGGTAACGCAAAACTGCAGCCGGTACTATTTTTAGTTAACTTACACAAAGCGCTGACAAATGCTACAAAAACATATCACGGCAATGCAGTTTTCTCAACCAAAATACACTGATGCCTGTATGAAAGTTGTCCAGTACTTTTGATATTGATATTGATTAAACATTTGGAACAATGAGTTCTAGATTATTAATCATTCAAGCCACACATCGCACACTCTCTTTAAATAAGTAGCCATTGAAACTATTGTGAGATCCTGTTATTTTCTAAGAAAGTTTCATGAAATAATTGAAAAAGCTAAAAGGAGTGCTCGGGTCCCCTGAGCAATTAACACATCAGATGGCCAATCAGGAGACAACAGGAAATTGCATCATAGATGACCATCAGCCTCGAGAAGCCAATCAGAAGGAAATGGCACCCCACTAATGAGGAAGGGAGGGAGAGAGCAAACAGGAAACTATAGATCTGTTATCCTACATCAGTAGTAAGGAAAATGCTGGAACCTATTGTAAAGGATGAATTAAATGGAGGTTTAGTTACCTGATTGGATATACTCAATTTGAATTAATGAATGGGAAATCATATTTGACAAAATTGTTGGAGTTTCTTGAGTGTGTAACTAACAGAATTAATAAATTGGAGTTGGTAAGATGTATTATATTTGGATTTTCAGAAGGTTTTTGATAAAGCCGGCTACAGGAGGTTAGTTCACAAAGTAACAGCAGGAGGCAATATACTATCATGGATTACGACCAATGTACTTATCCAAATGCATTTTTAACTGTTGTTATTGTACTTGCCTCAACCACTTTCTCTGGCAGCTCAATCAATGTACACACCACCCTCCCCATGAGGAAGTTGCCCCTGGCATCCCTTTTAAATCTTTCCCCTCTCAACTTAAACCTCTGCTCTTTAGTTTTCAATTCCTCTACTCTTGGGTAAAGAAGGCTATGTGTGTTGATTCTATCTATGCCCCTCAGTAAGTTCACCCCCTCATTCTCCTTCATTTCAAGGAATAAAGCCCTAGCCTGGCAAACTGCTCCCTATAATTCAAGCCTGCTAGTCTTGGCAAAATCCTTGTAAATTTTTGCATTCATTCCAGTTTCTCGATGTCTTTCCTATAACAGGGTGACCAAAACTGTACACAAAACTTGAAGTGCGGTCTCACTAACGATTTATACAACTGTAACATAATGTTCCAACTCCTATACTCGGTGTGCTGACTGATAAAGGCCAGTGTGCTAAAATGCCTACTTCACCACTCTGACTACCTGTGACTCTCTTTCAATGAACTGTGTGCTTGTGCTCCTAGATCCTCCCTGTTCCTCAACACTCCCCAAGGCCCTACCATTCACTGTACTAATCCTACCCTGGTTTCCAAAATGCAACACCTCACACTTATCTGAATTGAAATCCATTTGTCTAAGAGGTCCAGACACTGAACATGTTTAAAGTAGAGCTTCACAGATTTTTAAATGCCAATGACGTAAGTGACTGATTATGGGAGATAATGTGGGAAGAAGTGGATGATCAGCCACGATCATATTGAGTGGCAAACAGGCCTTAATGGGCTGAGTAGCCTAATCCTGTTCCGATTTCCACAAATCCAGGTTGGCTTCTTGGTTGGATGGTAATGTTAGGGGTTGAGGTACACCAGTCCATGAGACTACAGATTTTAGAGAAATGTATTTCTCCTGCTATTAATGACCCACATCACCTCTTGATGCCTAGTTTCATTTGCTAGATCGGTTTATCCCTTCCAGTGAGGTGGTCATAGCACTCGACATGAGATTGAGAATGGGTCTTTGTCTCCATGAGGATTATGTGATGGTCACTCTGGTGAACACAAACTGGACTGGTGAGTGAAGATGGGCGAGAGAGTGCAGAAAAGGGGAAAATAGCAGTGCTGTGAAACATGGCACAAAACAAACTGGACAAGCAGATCGCATAAAGAAAGGAGCAAAGTATATCCATATAAGGAAATAGCTAATGCAGCTTAACTAATTCAACCGCATGACCATGAAAAGAATCTGTTAGCAGTGACCTTTATAGCTCCAGATAACTGTGCAGTGTGAACAGATGGAAAATCAACAGAAAAACTTTAAAACTAACACAAAAGCAGGAGCACTGATAAAGCAACAGGTAACAGAAAAAAACCCACTGGGGCCATGTGACAAAATACAAAACCATAACCTGAATGGCCCGGTTTGCAATGGCTGCATGAGTTTCCTCCAGCAAAGACTTTCCTTTCACCCTGTCAGAAGCTGCAGGTGTAAGGAGACCCCCTTGAAGTCCTCTGACAGAGCGGAAATGTCAATTTCACCTGGGGGAGTGGGGTGGTTCTATTCTTCATGGCTGTGCACTCAACTCAAATATATTCACAGAGCTTTGATTTGAAGTCTCTGAGGCTTCCCAGGAAGCTGAAACCTTTAAAACCCTCTCTGTTGCATTAGAAAACTTGAGCTCTGTTCATTTCAAAGAGCACTGCTTTGAAATTAGCTTTTACTGGCAGTTCAGTAGATTTCTACTCAGCTGCCTGTCATCTGTGTTTATTTTCATTTTCCTTCATACTTGAATGCATCTCATGCATAGCCCACTGTTCCTAACCACAATGTTTACACAGACTCTAAACCTGATTGACATCTGTGTTTTCTCCAAAATGAATAAGTAATTTAACTTCCTCTTTTGCATACCACTTCTTCCCAAATGATGGTGTGAATTGTGTGTCCTTTATAGAATTGACATGTTCATGAGGTAATTTGTTCTTCCCAGTTGATGAAGATAAAAATCTTCCTGCATCAGTAAAGTTTCCTCACCCATGCTGATGGAATCTGGGATGTGGACTGAGTTTGCAGTTCCCCACTAACTGCAGAATGTCCTGAAAGTTAGAACATAGAGGGGGATTGGGTAAAAGATGTTGGGGGTATGGGGCAGTGTAATATTGGATTTACTACTGCTGTTTTATGGTGGAGGGGAGCCACACGACAGGTTTGTGGCACTAATACTAAGGTTTGTTGATAGCATACAGAGCAGATATAACACAACATCAATTGACACGTGAAGGTAATTTGATGTCAATGTTCCTGTTTTCAATCTCCACACTTCTGACCTCAGACAAGGGAATTAGACAATCACACTTAGACAAGGGAATTAAGGGTTATGGGGAGAAAGCGGGAAAGTGGAACTGATCCACTTCAGATCAGCCGTGATCTTATTGAATGGCGGGGCAGGCTCGAAGGGTTAGATGGCCTACTCCTGCTCCTATTTCTTATGTTCTTATAACCTCAGCTTCTGTTAGCATCTCACAATGGATCAAAACATTAAAAAGAACACATATTCCCCACCAACTCTATTTATACCATTTCCTGATTAATTGTTGGTTTATTTACTCTGGCCTCGACTGCACACAGTACTCCAGCTGCGGCCTCACCAATGCCCTGTACAGCTGCAGCAAGACCTCCCTACTTTTATATTCAATCCCTTCGCTATGAAGGCCAGCATCCCATTCGCCTTCCTGACCACCTGCTGCACCTGCAAGCTGGGTTTTTGCGACTCATGCACAAGGATCCCGAGGTCCCTCTGCACCGTCGCCTGCTGCAGTTTTTCGCCCCGTAAGTGATAGTCCTTCCTACCATTATTCCTACCAAAGTGGACCACCTCACACTAGCCAACATTAAATTCCATGTAATATTCATGTATGATTCCTCTTTCATTACTTGTGTGCTTAAAAAACCTCAGAAAGAGAAGTTGCTGAGGGTGTGGTCTTGCAACTTTCTGACTTTCCAGTCCCCGGACTCATTGGTGGGACTCAGGACACTGTTTAACCCAGGGAGCCACTTCAGGAAAGCTTGAAGTATTCCTTCTTGGAGGAAACTAGGAAAAAGTCTCTTTGTCCCTGTACAAAAGGGCGATTCCCCTATTGAATATGCAAACCTCAGCAAGGTCAAGAAGAGATGATATAATGGGCCTGTTCACACTTTTCTGACAGAATCTTGGCCGACAATTTTTCTGCTTCTGCATTTTATCAATGTAATGATAATCTCATCACTGATGAAGTATTCTGCATGTGAATACTGGATACACGCATGGTTTGGAACAATTTCGACAAGCATCTGAAAATAAGTGATTTAAGCTAGGTGACATTGTAATAGAACACATTTTATTATGTTGACATATGGTTCAGCATAATAGGGTCATGTTTAACAGATTAGAAATCCGTTATGCATTTGAAAGAGTGGACAATTGGGCTTTGGCTGCCCCAGTCACCGTATTTCCTGTATTCTCCGGGTTTCAGGAAGTACTGTCGGCCTCTGTAGTTGGGATGTTCATAGAAGATCCAGTAACCGTCCATCACATGGCAGGAGTGAATGTCACGGTAACGGAAACGATCGTAGACAGAGGGACAGTCATCCGTGAATTCCATCATCTGTCCCCCAAAGTCAGGCTTCTCGTAAATCCTCATCCTGTAGTTTCCACCTCGGTACTGGAATTGAGATAAGGTGATATTAATTTTAAAACTGCAAATGTACATTTGTTATACCTATTAAAAGAGGAACATAAGAACATAAGAACATAAGAAATAGGAGCAGGAGTAGGCCATCTAGCCCTTCGAGCCTGCCCCGCCATTCAATAAGATCATGGCTGATCTGTCGTGGCTCAGTTCCACATTCCCACCCTCTCCCCATAACCCTTAATCCCCTCTCTTATCAAAAACCCATCAACCCGTTTCTTAAAACTATTTAGCGAAGCAGCCTCCACCACTTCAACGGGCAGAGAATTCCAGAGATTCACCACCCTTTGAGTGAAGAAGTTCCTCTTCAACTCTGTTCTAAACTGCCTCCCCTTTATCTTGAGGCTGTGCCCCCTAGTCCTACTGTCTTTTTTGAGTGGGAAGAGTCTCTCCACCTCTATCCTATCCATTCCATTCATCATCTTATACGTCTCAATGAGATCTCCCCTCATTCTTCTAAACTCTAACGAGTACAAGCCTAATTTATTCAGCCTCTCCTCATAGCTCAACCCCCTCAACTCTGGCATCAGCCGAGTAAACCTCCTCTGCACTCCCTCCAAGGCCAAAATATCCTTGCGTAAGTGCGGCGCCCAAAACTGCACACAGTACTCCAGCTGCGGCCTCACCAATGCCCTATACAGCTGCAGCAAGACCTCCCTACTTTTATATTCAATCCCCCTCGCAATGAAGGCCAGCATCCCATTTGCCTTCCTGACCACCTGCTGCACCTGCAAGCTGGGTTTTTGCGACTCATGCACAAGGACCCCGAGGTCCCTCTGCACCGTCGCCTGCTGCAGTTTTTCGCCCCGTAAGTGATAGTCCTTCCTACCATTCTTCCTACCAAAGTGGACCACCTCACACTTGCCAACATTAAATTCCATGTAATGTTTATGTATGATTCCTCTTTCATTACTTGTGTGCTTAAGAAACCTCAGAAAGAGAAGTTGCTGAGGGTGTGGTCTTGCAACTTTCTGACTTTCCAGTCCCCGGACTCATTGGTGGGACTCTGGACACTGTTTAACCCAGGGAGCCACTTCAGGAAAGCTTGAAGTATTCCTTCTTGGTGGAAACTAGGAAAAAGTCTCTTTGTCCCTGTACAAAAGGGCGATTCCCCTATTGAATATGCAAACCTCAGCAAGGTCAAGAAGAGATGATATAATGGGCCTGTTCACACTTTTCTGACAGAATCTTGGCCGACAATTTTTCTGCTTCTGCATTTTATCAATGTAATGATAATCTCATCACTGATGAAGTATTCTGCATGTGAATACTGGATACACGCATGGTTTGGAACAATTTCGACAAGCATCTGAAAATAAGTGATTTAAGCTAGGTGACATTGTAATAGAACACATTTTATTATGTTGACATATGGTTCAGCATAATAGGGTCATGTTTAACAGATTAGAAATCCGTTATGCATTTGAAAGAGTGGACAATTGGGCTTTGGCTGCCCCAGTCACTGTATCTCCTGTATTCCCCGGGTCTCAGGAAGTACTGTCGGCCTCTGTAGTTGGGATGTTCATAGAAGATCCAGTAACCGTCCATCACATGGCAGGAGTGAATGTCACGGTAACGGAAACGATCGTAGACAGAGGGACAGTCATCCGTGAATTCCATCATCTGTCCCCCAAAGTCAGGCTTCTCGTAAATCCTCATCCTGTAGTTTCCACCTCGGTACTGGAATTGAGATAAGGTGATATTAATTTTAAAACTGCAAATGTACATTTGTTATACCTATTAAAAGAGGAACATAAGAACATAAGAACATAAGAACATAAGAAATAGGAGCAGGAGTAGGCCATCTGGCCCTTCGAGCCTGCCCCGCCATTCAATAAGATCATGGCTGATCTGTCGTGGCTCAGTTCCACATTCCCACCCTCTCCCCATAACCCTTAATCCCTTCTCTTATCAAAAACCCATCAACCCGTTTCTTAAAAATATTTAGTGAAGCAGCCTCCACCACTTCAACGGGCAGAGAATTCCAGAGATTCACCACCCTTTGAGTGAAGAAGTTCCTCTTCAACTCTGTTCTAAACTGCCTCCCCTTTATCTTGAGGCTGTGCCCCCTAGTCCTACTGTCTTTTTTGAGTGGGAAGAGTCTCTCCACCTCTATCCTATCCATTCCATTCATCATCTTATACGTCTCAATGAGATCTCCCCTCATTCTTCTAAACTCTAACGAGTACAAGCCTAATTTATTCAGCCTCTCCTCATAGCTCAACCCCCTCAACTCTGGCATCAGCCGAGTAAACCTCCTCTGCACTCCCTCCAAGGCCAAAATATCCTTGCGTAAGTGCGGCGCCCAAAACTGCACACAGTACTCCAGCTGCGGCCTCACCAATGCCCTATACAGCTGCAGCAAGACCTCCCTACTTTTATATTCAATCCCCCTCGCAATGAAGGCCAGCATCCCATTTGCCTTCCTGACCACCTGCTGCACCTGCAAGCTGGGTTTTTGCGACTCATGCACAAGGACCCCGAGGTCCCTCTGCACCGTCGCCTGCTGCAGTTTTTCGCCCCGTAAGTGATAGTCCTTCCTACCATTCTTCCTACCAAAGTGGACCACCTCACACTTGCCAACATTAAATTCCATGTAATGTTTATGTATGATTCCTCTTTCATTACTTGTGTGCTTAAGAAACCTCAGAAAGAGAAGTTGCTGAGGGTGTGGTCTTGCAACTTTCTGACTTTCCAGTCCCCGGACTCATTGGTGGGACTCTGGACACTGTTTAACCCAGGGAGCCACTTCAGGAAAGCTTGAAGTATTCCTTCTTGGTGGAAACTAGGAAAAAGTCTCTTTGTCCCTGTACAAAAGGGCGATTCCCCTATTGAATATGCAAACCTCAGCAAGGTCAAGAAGAGATGATATAATGGGCCTGTTCACACTTTTCTGACAGAATCTTGGCCTACAATTTTTCTGCTTCTGCATTTTATCAATGTAATGATAATCTCATCACTGATGAAGTATTCTGCATGTGAATACTGGATACATGCATGGTTTGGAACAATTTCGACAAGCATCTGAAAATAAGTGATTTAAGCTAGGTGACATTGTAATAGAACACATTTTATTATGTTGACATATGGTTCAGCATAATAGGGTCATGTTTAACAGATTAGAAATCCGTTATGCATTTGAAAGAGTGGACAATTGGGCATTGGCTGCCCCAGTCACTGAATCTCCTGTATTCTCCGGGTCTCAGGAAGTACTGTCGGCCTCTGTAGTTGGGATGTTCATAGAAGATCCAGTAACCGTCCATCACATGGCAGGAGTGAATGTCACGGTAACGGAAACGATCGTAGACAGAGGGACAGTCATCCGTGAATTCCATCATCTGTCCCCCAAAGTCAGGCCTCTCGTAAATCCTCATCCTGTAGTTTCCACCTTGGCACTGGAATTGAGATAAGATGATATTAATTTTAAAACTGCAAATGTACATTTGTGATACCTATTAAAAGAGGAACATAAGAACATAAGAACATAAGAAATAGGAGCAGGAGTAGGCCATCTAGCCCTTCGAGCCTGCCCTGCCATTCAATAAGATCATTGCTGATCTGTCGTGGCTCAGTTCCACCTTCCCGCCCTCTCCCCATAACCCTTAATCCCCTCTCTTATCAAAAACCCATCAACCCGCTTCTTGAAAATATTTAGCGACGCAGCCTCCACCACTTCAACGGGCAGAGAATTCCAGAGATTCACCACCCTTTGAGTGAAGAACTCTGTTCTAAACCGCCTCCCCTTTATCTTGAGGCTGTGCCCCCTAGTCCTACTGTCTTTTTTGAACGGGAAGAGTCTCTCCACCTCTATCCTATCCATTCCATTCATCATCTTATACGTCTCAATGAGATCTCCCCTCATTCTTCTAAACTCTAACGAGTACAAGCCTAATTTATTCAGCCTCTCCTCATAGCTCAACCCCCTCAACTCTGGCATCAGCCGAGTAAACCTCCTCTGCACTCCCTCCAAGGCCAAAATATCCTTGCGTAAGTGCGGCGCCCAAAACTGCACACAGTACTCCAGCTGCGGCCTCACCAATGCCCTATACAGCCGCAGCAAGACCTCCCTACTTTTATATTCAATCCCCTTCGCTATGAAGGCCAGCATCCCATTCGCCTTCCTGACCACCTGCTGCACCTGCAAGCTGGGTTTTTGCGACTCATGCACAAGGACCCCGAGGTCCCTCTGCACCGTCGCCTGCTGCAGTTTTTCGCCACGTAAGTAATAGTCCTTCCTACCATTATTCCTACCAAAGTGGACCACCTCACACTAGCCAACATTAAATTCCATGTAATATTCATGTATGATTCCTCTTTCATTACTTGTGTGCTTAAAAAACCTCAGAAAGAGAAGTTGCTGAGGGTGTGGTCTTGCAACTTTCTGACTTTCCAGTCCCCGGACTCATTGGTGGGACTCAGGACACTGTTTAACCCAGGGAGCCACTTCAGGAAAGCTTGAAGTATTCCTTCTTGGAGGAAACTAGGAAAAAGTCTCTTTGTCCCTGTACAAAAGGGCGATTCCCCTATTGAATATTCAAACCTCAGCAAGGTCAAGAAGAGATGATATAATGGGCCTGTTCACACTTTTCTGACAGAATCTTGGCCGACAATTTTTCTGCTTCTGCATTTTATCAATGTAATGATAATCTCATCACTGATGAAGTATTCTGCATGTGAATACTGGATACACGCATGGTTTGGAACAATTTCGACAAGCATCTGAAAATAAGTGATTTAAGCTAGGTGACATTGTAATAGAACACATTTTATTATGTTGACATATGGTTCAGCATAATAGGGTCATGTTTAACAGATTAGAAATCCGTTATGCATTTGAAAGACTGGACAATTGGGCATTGGCTGCCCCAGTCACCGTATTTCCTGTATTCCCCGGGTCTCAGGAAGTACTGTCGGCCTCTGTAGTTGGGATGTTCATAGAAGATCCAGTAACCGTCCATCACATGGCAGGAGTGAACCTCACGGTAACGGAAACAATAGTAGACAGAGGGACAGTCATCCGTGAATTCCATCATCTGTCCCCCAAAGTCAGGCCTCTCGTAAATCCTCATCCTGTAGTTTCCACCTTGGCACTGGAATAGAGATAAGATGATATTAATTTTAAAACTGCAAATGTACTTTTGTTATACCTATTAAAAGAGGAACATTGTACTGGAAGGAATATAACAGAAGATGGCAACAATGAGAGCATTTATTAACATCAATTCAATAGGTTGATAATGTTTGAAACTTGCTGGCAACAAGCAGCTCCTGTGTAAATTTAAACAGTTACTCATAAGAACGTAAGAACATAAGAACATAAGAAATAGGAGCAGGAGTAGGCCATCTAGCCTCTCGAGCCTGCCCCGCCATTCAATAAAATCATGGCTGATCTGTCGTGACTCAGCTCCACCTTCCCGCCCTCTCCCCATAACCCTTAATCCCCTCTCTTATCAAAAACCCATCAACCCGCGTCTTAAAAATATTTAGCGAGGCAGCCTCCACCACTTCAACGGGCAGAGAATTCCAGAGATTCACCACCCTTTGAGTGAAGAAGTTCCTCCTCAACTCCGTTCTAAACCGCCCCCCCCCCTTTATCTTGAGGCTGTGCTCCCTAGTCCTACTGTCCTTTCTGAGCGGGAAGAGTCTCTCCACCTCTATCCTATCCATCCCTTTCATCATCTTATGCGTCTCAATGAGATCTCCCCTCATTCTTCTAAACACTAACGAGTACAAGCCTAATTTATTCAGCCTCTCCTCATAGCTCAACCCCCTCAACTCTGGCATCAGCCTAGTAAACCTCCTCTGCACTCCCTCCAAGGCCAAAATATCCTTGCGTAAGTACGGTGACCAAAACTGCACACAGTACTCCAGCTGTGGCCTCACCAGTGCCCTATACAACTGCAGCAAGACCTCCCTACTTTTATATTCAATCCCTCTCGCTATGAAGGCCAGCATCCCATTTGCCTTCCTGACCACCTGCTGCACCTGCAAGCTGGGTTTTTGTCACTCATGCACAAGGACCCCGAGGTCCCTCTGCACCGTCGCCTGCTGCAGTTTTTCGCCATGTAAGTAATAGTCCTTCCTACCATTATTCCTACCAAAGTGGACCACCTCGCACTTGCCAACATTAAATTCCATTTGCCATTTCCTGGCTCATTCGCCCAGCCTATCTAGATCCTTCTTCAGACTCTCCACACCCTCCGCACAATTTGCCATTCCACCAATCTTGGTGTCATCCGCAAATTTCGACACCCTACACTCGGTTCCCTCCTCCAGATCATCTATATAAATGGTAAAAAGCTGAGGCCCCAGCACCGACCCCTGGGGCACTCCACTAGTCACCAACCGCCAATCCGAATAGACCCCCACTCTCTGCCTCCTATTTGACAGCCAATCCTCTATCCACGCTAACACCCTACCCCAACTCCATGTCCCCTGACCTTCTGTAATAACCTCCTGTGAGGTACCTTGTCAAACGCCTTCTGAAAATCA
The DNA here is from genome assembly GCA_037974335.1 of Prionace glauca. Classification (NCBI taxonomy): domain Eukaryota; kingdom Metazoa; phylum Chordata; class Chondrichthyes; order Carcharhiniformes; family Carcharhinidae; genus Prionace; species Prionace glauca. Next base: position 3,040,554 of record CM075731.1, on the reverse strand, counting down.
AGAAACACCACATCCACCGGCTCTCCTCCATCCACTGCCCTAGATACATCCTCATAGAACTCCAATAAATTCGTCAGACACGACTTCCCCTTAACAAAACCGTGCTGCGTCTGCTCTACCAAACAATTCTCCTCAAGATGCCTCGCTATTTTCTCCTTGATCACGGATTCTAGCATTTTACCTACAACAGACGTTAAACTAACCGGCCTATAATTCCCCGCCTTTTGCCTGGCACCCTTCTTAAACAATGGCGGAACATTAGCCGTTTTCCAATCTTCCAGCACTTCCCTGGAATCCAGCGACGTTTGGAAAATAACCCCCAAGGCATCCACTATCACCTCCGCCATTTCTTTCAGAACCCTCGGATGTATTCCATCCGGTCCTGGGGACTTGTCCACAATCAGTCCCTCCAGTCTGTCGAGCACCGCCTCTCGAGTAACAATAATGTCATTCAGACCCTCAACTCCTACCATCTTTCCATCGCTAACACCCGGATAATTATTCACGTCCTCCTCCGTGAAGACAGAAACAAAAAAGTTATTCAAGGCCTCAGCCATTTCCCCATCCCCCACACTAAGTCCCCCCTCTCATCCTCTAAGAGTCCAACGTTCACTCTAGCCAGCCTCTTCCTTTTTATATATTTATAAAAACTCTTGCTATCCTTTCTTGCTAGCCCAGCTTCTTAGTTTATCCTACCCTCCTTTATCAACTTCTTTGTCAATCTTTGTTGACATTTAAACCTTTCCCAATCCTCTTCTCGCCCACTACTCTTAGCTGCTCTAAACGCATCCACTTTTAATTTAACACTTTCCTTTACCTCCTTCGTTATCCACGGCTTATTACCTCTCCTCCTACAGTCCTTTTTAACCATGGGAATAAATTTCTGCTGAGCACCAAGAAAGATCTCCTTAAAGATCCTCCACTGCTCCTCAGCAGACCTACCTTCCAACGCGCTCCCCTAATCAACATTCGCCAATTCCTCTCTCATCCTACCGTACTCCCCTCTGTTCAAACAAAGGACACATGTCCGAGAACCCACTTTCTCCTCCTCCATCTGCACCAGAAACTCTACCATACAATGATCACTCTCTCCAAGAGGATCCTTCACCACAAGGTCCCTAATTCTACCCGCCTCGTTACATAATACCAGATCCAAGATAGCTCGCTCCCTCATCGGCTCCAACACACACTGTTCAAGGAAACTATCCCGGCAGCATTCCAAGAACTCCTCCTCGAGCCCCCCACGTCCAACATGGGTCGACCAATCAATATGCAGATTGAAATCCCCCATAACTACTGCCGTCCCATTCCTGCACGCCGCACTTATTTGCGCGTTAACAGCCCGCCCCACCTCCAGATCATTATTCGGGGGCCTATAGACGACACCCACTAGAGTCTTCCTCCCTTTTCTGTTCCTAATCTCCACCCACAACGATTCCACTTTCTGCTCTTTGGCTCCGATATCATCCCTTACTACCACCCTGATGCTATCCTTAATCAGCAGAGCTACTCCACACCCTTTTCCCTCCTGCCTATCCTTCCTAAACACTTGATATCCCTGTACATTCAGCTCCCAGTCCCTGTCACCCTGCAGCCACGTCTCTGTAATGGCCACCAGATCGTATCCATTTGTGCTGATCTGCGCCACCAACTCATCTATTTTATTCCGAATGCTTCGTGCATTCAGATAAAGCGCTTTCATCCCAGCCTTCACCTGGACCCTATTTGCCAGAACGCCACCAACCCTACTCACACACCCTACTCCCTTTATTTTTGGGACATCCTTGGCCTCTTCCCGTACCTGTACCCTATCCTTTACTTTAGACCCCGTAATGTCACCTACCCTTGCACCCTTCACCCCCACCCCCCCCCCAATTAGTTTAAAGCCCTGTTTGCAGTCCTATCTACACGATTCGCCAGGACTCTGGTCCCAGCACGGTTCAGACATAAGAAATAGGAGCAGGAGTAGGCCATCTGGCCCTTCGAGCCTGCCCCGCCATTCAATAAGATCATGGCTGATCTGTTGTGGCTCAGTTCCACCTTCCCGCCCTCTCCCCATAACCCTTAATCCCCTCTCTTATCAAAAACCCATCAACCCGCGTCTTAAAAATATTTAGCGAGGCAGCCTCCACCACTTCAACGGGCAGAGAATTCCAGAGATTCACCACCCTATGAGTGAAGAAGTTCCTCCTCAACTCCGTTCTAAACCGCCTCCCCTTTATCTTGAGGCTGTGCCCCCTAGTCCTACTGTCTTTTTTGAGCGGGAAGAGTCTCTCCACCTCTATCCTATCCATCCCATTCATCATCTTATACGTCTCAATGAGATCTCCCCTCATTCTTCTAAACTCTAACGAGTACAAGCCCAGTTTATTCAGCCTCTCCTCATAGCTCAACCCCCTCAACTCCGGTATCAGCCTAGTAAACCTCCTCTGCACTCCCTCCAGGGCCAAAATATCCTTGCACTGGTGCGGCGCCCAAAACTGCACACAGTACTCCAGCTGCGGCCTCACCAATGCCCTATACAGCTGCAGCAAGACCTCCCTACTTTTATATTCAATCCCCCTCGCTATGAAGGCCAGCATCCCATTCGCCTTCCTGACCACCTGCTGCACCTGCAAGCTGGGTTTTTGCGACTCATGCACAAGGACCCCGAGGTCCCTTTGCACCGTCGCCTGCTGCAGACCAACCCCATCCCACCCGAACAGGTCCCACCTACCCCAATACTGATGCCAATGCCCCATAAATTCAAACCCATTCCTCCCACACCAATCCCTGAGCCACCCATTCACTTCCTTAATCTTATCAACCCTACCCCCGTCTGAACAATGAACAAAGAACAACTCAGCACGGGAAACAGGCCCTTCAGCCCAACAAGCCCATGCCGCCGCATCACCCTACACCTATTCTACCCTGCATGTCTACGAATAGAACCCCCGACTTAGCCAGATTCAGGGGAGAATAGTGTCAATTTGGTAAAACCAATCAGCCTAAGAGCACATCTTTGGGGTGTGAGAGGAAACCGGAGCGCCCGGAGGAAACCCACGCATCCACAGGGAGAATGCACAAACTCCCACAGACACAGGCCCAAATCCATGTGCCTGCACAGCCAGCAGTGCTAGTCACTGAGCTGTTGCGGCGCTCATCTACCGGTCCAGGATCAAGCACACACACCGACATGAAGTACTAGGCCACTCCTGGAACTTCCAAGAGGAGCCCACGCACGACCCACCGTGTGCATACCCCTCGTTTGACAACGAGGTGGACCTCCACCTGCGGAATAAAAGACAAAAACGTTAATCACAAGCCTGCCTTTCCGGTGTCTCCCGAGGTTCTAACCCTTATTTAATATCCCCTACCATAACCCTCCATCCTCGTTTCACTCATGTGCCTATCTAACTGAACCTTAAACGAGTCCAACGTTCCCGCCTCCACCACCCTACTCGGTAGCGCGTTCCATACCCCCACAACTCTCTGCGTAAAGAACCTTCCTCTCATATCCAAATTATATCTCTCCCCCCTCACCCTTAAATCATGTCCTCTTGTATTTGTAACCAATCTAGGGAGCAGTCTCTCACTATTGACTCTGTCGATTCCCTTCAGTATCTTATATACCTCTATCATGTCCCCCCTCAATCTCCGTCTTTCCAAGGAGAACAGTCCCAGTTTCTCCAACCTTTCCTCGTAACCCAGCCCCTCCATGCCAGGCAACATCCTGGTAAACCTCCTCTGCACCTTTTCCAGAGCCTCCATGTCCTTCCGGTAGTAAGGTGACCAGAACTGGACGCAGTACTCCAAATGCGGTCTAACCAACGTTCTATACAACTGAAGCATTAGACAGCAGCTTTTAAACTCTATACCACTTCCTATAAAGGCTAGCATTCCATAAGCCTTCCTGACAACATTCTCCACTTGTGTCGCAACCTTCATGGATTTGTGAACCTGCACTCCCAGGTCCCTCTGTGTTTCTATACTCCTAATTTGTCTACCTTTAATCACATAGCTCCTCTCTACATTATTCCTTCCAAAATGCATCACCTCGCATTTGTCAGGATTAAATTCCATCTGCCACCTATCTGCCCAATGCACCAACCTATCTATATCCTGTTGTATCACCTCACAATCCACTTCGGTACCCGCCAACCCTGCCATCTTGGTGTCATCAGCAAACTTGCTGATCTTCCAAGTCATTTATGTAGACTACAAAGAGGAGAGGTCCCAGTACCGAGCCCTGCGGCACACCACTGGTCACTGGCCTCCAGCTGGACAAAGTCCCCTCCACAGCTACCCTCTGTCTCCTATTACCCAGCCAGTTCTCAATCCACCTAGCTACCTGACCTCGTATCCCATGCACCTTAACCTTTTCTACCAGCCTACCATGAGGGACTTTGTCAAACGCCTTACTGAAATCCATATAGATGACATCAACGGTTCTCCCATCGTCAACCGTTTTTGTCACCTCCTCAAAGAATTCCACCAGCTTCGTAAGGCCTCTAACAAAGCCATGTTGCGTATCCCCAATCAGACTGCAACTCTCCAAATGCTCATACATCCTACCCCTAAGTACTTTTTCCATTAATTTCCCTACCACCGATGTCAAACTCACCGGCGTATAATTTCCAGGGTTATCCCTACTACCTTTTTTGAACAACGGGACCACATTTGCTACCCTCCAGTCTTCTGGGACCTCACCTGTGTCCAAAGAAGAGACAAAGATTTGCTCCAGAGGCCCAGCAATTTCATCTTTCATCTCCCTAAGCAGCCTGGGATAAATACCATCAGGCCCCGGAGCTTTATCCGTCCTTACGCTACCTAAAAGCCCTAGCACTTCCTCCCTCGTAATAGATATTTCCTGCAGCTGATCCTCAGCTCCCTCCAAGAGACCGCACGATTCCGAACCTCTCTCCTTCGTGAATACCGACGCAAAGTATTCATTCAGGAGCTCTTCCATTCCCTCCGACTCAATACATAACTCCCCACTTTTGTCCCTAAGAGGACCAATTTTCCCTCTAACTACTCTCTTGCTCCTAATATAGGAATAAAATGCCTTTGGATTTTCCTTAATCCTACCAGCCAAAGCCATTTCATGCCCTCTCTTCGCCCTTCTAATTCCCCTTTTTAGCTCCCTCCTACTCTCTCTATATTCCTCCTGCGCACTCTCCGTACCCAGTCGTTTCGACCTAACATACGCCTCCCTCTTCTTCCTGACCAAGTCTTCAATACCCCCTGTAATCCACGGCTCTCTAATCCTACCTTTCCCATCCTTCCTCTTAACCGAAACATACCTCCCCTGCAACCATTTCATTTTGCCCTTAAAAGCTTCCCACTTGCCAACTGTGGACTTGCCAGCTAACAGTCCCTCCCAATCAGTTTGCTGCAGCTCCCTCCTAATCCTGCCATCGTTCGCCTTTCCCCAGTTCAGCACACTCCCGTTTGGCCGGCACTCATTCCTTTCCATTTTTATCCTAAAGTAGACGGACTTGTGGTCACTGTTCGCCACATGTTCGCCTACCTCTACCTCACCCACCTGCCCCGGCTCGTTTCCCAACACGAGATCCAGTATAGCCCCTCCCCTAGTCGGACTAGTTACATACTGTTCTAGCGACCCTTCCAAAACACATTTCACAAACTCCTCTCCCTCCATACCCCCAGCTCTAGGCCCCCTCCAATCCACTCCAGGAAGATTAAAGTCCCCCACTACAACCACCCTATTCTTCCTGCACCTGTCCAAAATGCCCCTGCAAATACCTTCCTCCACTGACCTCGGGCTGTTGGGTGGCCTATAATAAACCACTAGCAACGTAATCTCTCCCTTTTTATTCCTCAACTCCACCCACAGTGAGTCAATCCCTATCTCTTCTATATTGTCCTCCCTCTGCACTACTGTGATGCTTTCCTTGACTAACAGTGCCACCTCTCCACCTCTCTTCATCCCTCCTCTGTCACACCTAAAACACTTGTACCCAGGAACATTCAGCTGCCAGTCCTGCCCTTCCCTTAACCATGTCTCTGTTACAGCCACCACATCGAACTGCCTCACAAACATCAAGGCCCTAAGCTCATCCGTTTTCCCTGCCACACTCCTAGCATCGAAACAGACACAGTTCAACCCACAAGTGTCCCTCGGAACCTCCTTCTCCCTGATACTTTTCCTTTTACCCGACTCTCTCCCAGCCACCTCCCCACCCCCCCTCCATATTAGTTTAAATCCTTCATAAACACCCCAGCTAACCTCCCCGCTAAGACATTAGTTCCCCTCCCGTTCAAATTCTCCCCACCCCTCCTGTACAATTGCCCTTCTCTCCTAAACACCTCCCAGTGATCCACAAAAGTAAAGCCCTCTACCCTACACCAATCCCTCAACCATGCATTCAGCTGCATGATCTCTTCATTCTTCGCCCTGCTGGTACCGGGCAGCAACCCAGAGAGTGCCACCCTAGAGGTCCTACTCTTTAGTTTGGCCCCCAACTCTCTAAATTGCCTTTGTACCTCTACCCTACTGCTCCTTCCTATGTCCCCCTCCCCTACATGTACTATGACCTCAGCCTGTGCCCCCTCCCCTTTCAAAATTCCCTCTACCCTGTCCGTTACATCCTTGACCCCTGCTCCAGGGAGGCAGACCACCATCCTGGAGTCTCGCCCCTGTCCACAGAACCACCTATCGATACCTCTGACCCTCCCGTCCCCTACCACTATCACCTTACCAGCCCCCTTCTGTCCCTCTAAGTTAGTCTCCCCCTCCTGCCTACCTTTCTGTGCCCCTGTCGACAAACCATGGGAGGCCTTTGGGGAGGCTGGGGGACCCTGACTGCTCTTCTTCTTCCTCTTTCCCCTCCTCACAGTCGTCCATCCTCCCTTCTCTTCAGCCCTTGAGACCTCCTCCTTCTCATGGTTCCCAGCCATTATCTCCTCGTTCTCCCTGACTAGAAACACATCTTCCAGCCGCCCCTCGAGTTGCCTGACCTGGGCCCTCAAGCGCTGCAGTTCCAAACATTTACTGCAGATGTGGACCTTGGGGACACGTGACACTACCAGGAACTCCCACAGGTGGCACCTGACACAACTTACATTCCTCCTTATATTCCCTGCCATGTCCCAACCTCCTGTAAGCTCCCAAAGGTAGAAATCTGTCACTCACCTTCTCTAAGCCTGCTCTCCCCTCAGCCCAGTGAGCCAAAGCCCTTCTCACTCTGTTCCCACTCACTCCGCTGCCCGCTCTATGCTGCTACCCCTTTTTTATACCCCCCGCTCCCCCTTAACGACAATCCCCTGGCCTAACTTCCAGTCTGGGCTCTAACAAGCCCCGAGAACCGGAAGTAGAGAAAAAAAGTGGTATTTACTTTAAATCAGTCACTCACCACAGCCACCAGGTTCAATGCTCAGGAGAACAATGAGCGAGTCTGCCCTCGGTTCAGGCAGTAGCCCAGAGATAACCACCTTGTCGGTTCTACTTTTTAATTCCATTCCCAGCTTTTCATACTCCCTCCCCAGATCCTCACTTCGCATTTTGCCTACGTCGCCGGCACCCACATGTACTACAACGACCGGGTTCGCACCCTCCCACTCCAGGTTCCTCTGCAGCCCAGCTGCGACATCCCGTACCCGAGCACCAGGCAGACAACACACCCTTCTGTGCACTTTGTCACTGTGACACAGGACAGTGTCAATACCCTTCACCCCACTATCCCCAATTATGAAGGTTCCTTTTCACCTTCTCTTTGTCCTGTGTCTGCATCACTGTACCGTGTGCAGTTTGCTCACCAACCTCACAGTCCTTCTTCTTGTCCACACTGGAAGCAAGAACCTCAAACCTGTTATACAGAGGCTGAGGCACTTTGTCCCCACCCTCTTTCCTCCGGTCCCCGCCCTCCTTCCTCCTCTCCCCGCCCTCCTTCCTCCTTTCAGCAGCCCCTTCCTGTTCCTGACCCTTAGAGTTAGCCAGTCTAGGGGGGGGGGGTGGATGTCTCTTGCACCCCATTGACAATGGCACCCTCCCTCCCCCTGATGAGCCTCAGTGTCTGAAGCTCAGAGGCCAGCTCATCCACCTTGAGCTGGAGCTCCTCCAGCAACCTGCACTTACTGCAGACATGGTCACTGGGAAGGACCCTGGGGTCCACCAGCTCCCACATCATACAGAAGCAGCACATGCCCCTCCATTATTCACTGTAGTAATATTGAACAATTTCAACGCAAGTTTACCTGGCCCTTTTCTCCAGAGCCCTTTGTTCCTAAACCCTAGTAGCTCACTCTGCTTCCCTCTCACTCCTCTGCCCACTCCGACGCTGCCCGCAGTCTACACCAGACTTCCTTTTAAACCTGGCGCTGTTTAAAAGCCTGCTTACTCACACATCCCTGCTGTCCACTCCCTTTGAATTCTTAAAGCAGTAAACACAAAACGCCCGCAAAAATGCTTTTAAATGATTTAAACAGTTCTACAAGGTAAGTTCTTACCACACACTAAAAAGCCCATGAAAATGCTTTAAACTTATTTAAACAGGTTTTAAACAGGTAATTTCTTACCTGACTCTCTGCCCCTTCACTCGCCTGCTCCAGCAAAGAATGGAAGGGTGTAAGAGTGTGTGTAAGAGTGCAATGGGACTCATAGTAGTTGGTGCACACAGGCAAGAGCTTTATCAATATCAGCAACAATCTGAATCTATTTCTGGTGCCCATTGTGAGCAGATGTTTTCTGTGTAGGGGTAACTTTCTCTTTCTATAATGTATTAGCAATTACAGTAAAATGAATAGGCTGAGTGCAAGTATATCTGCCATTAAATTGGAGCCAATTGTGTCATAATCTATTTGTAAACATAAGAACATAAGAACATAAGAAATAGGAGCAGGAGTAGGCCATCTGGCCCTTTGAGCCTGCCCCGCCATTCAATAAGATCATGGCTGATCTGTCGTGGCTCAGCTCCACTTTCCCGCCCTCTCCCCATAACCCTTAATCCCCTCTCTTATCAAAAACCCATCAAACCGTTTCTTAAAAATATTTAGCGAGGCAGCCTCCACCACTTCAACGGGCAGAGAATTCCAGAGATTCACCACCCTTTGAGTGAAGAAGTTCCTCCTCAACTCTGTTCTAAACCGCCCCCCCCCTTTATCTTGAGGCTGTGCCCCCTAGTCCTACTGTCTTTTTTGAGCGGGAAGAGTCTCTCCACCTCTATCCTATCCATCCCATTCATCATCTTATATGTCTCAATGAGATCTCCCCTCATTCTTCTAAACTCTAACGAGTACAAGCCTAGTTTATTCAGCCTCTCCTCATAGCTCAATCCCCTCAACTCCGGTATCAGCCTAGTAAACCTCCTCTGCACTCCCTCCAGGGCCAAAATATCCTTGCGCAGGTGCGGCGCCCAAAACTGCACACAGTACTCCAGCTGCGGCCTCACCAATGCCCTATACAGCTGTAGCAAGACCTCCCTACTTTTATATTCAATCCCCCTCGCTATGAAGGCCAGCATCCCATTCGCCTTCCTGACCACCTGCTGCACCTGCAAGCTGGGTAAACGAATTTATTACTTTATACTGTCAATTTGGCTTTCAGATGTAAATATCTGGTTAATTGTAAATGAATGTATGAATTGTAGTTCCTCTGTTTCGCAGTAAGCTGTTCACATGACACCCAGATGCAACTTTACAGTTTGCACAACTACCGACTTGTACCAACAGTGGTTACATAATCGCAAGGGCTCTTACTAACTTCTGTTAGAGGAAGAAACATGAGCGGATTGGTAAATCAGGCTGGATATGTGATGGGCACACAACCCACAACCACAACCAGCCAAGGTTAAAATCAGACCTGTGAAAACAGCTGATGTCTCCTCTTCATAGCTGAAATACACAAAGTTCGATGTTGAGCATACGTTTTCTACATCTCATTTTGGATAGAAAATATATTGTCAAAGATAACTTACATATGGGCAGGAGCGACATGACCTGATGCAGTCATTGAACCCCATCCAGCGCTGGTAGTCAGGATAATCTCCCCTGCTCAGAACATACTGGTGTCCCATGTAATTGGGTCTCTCGTACACCACCCACCAGTCACTCTCCACACGGATGGAGTTACAGCGACTGAAGTAAGGGGACAGGTCGGGACAGTCAGTGCTGCACTCATAGTGCCGACCCTGGAAGTTCTTGTCCTCGTAAAAGATAATCTGTGGAAAAAGACACTGATTAGTTCATTTATAACTTTTTAAACCCAGCAATAGGAATTCTAAAACTCTGATTAGTCCTTGCCTTTCCCATTTTGAGCTCACTAACTGACTATTTTGAGCTGACTAACTGACTGAATAGTTCACTGCGTCACACAGCTTGGTATTTGTACGTTGGACAAAATTGCCTCCCTGGGCTGTACTTATGTTATTTTAATGCTCGCACTAGTTTGAACTCAGCACAAACGCAACAAAACACATGTCACATACACTAAAGAAAACCATTTTAACCTATGTATAGTTCAATGTGTTTTGCCTTCACCTCATTTTAATTGTTGAGTCAATAAGGCAAAAGTGCATTGATATTCATTGTGTTCCTGATACTGTATTTACATTGCAATTCCCCAGTAGTTAACGTTGCACATTCAATCAGGTATGTTTCCAATTTGTTCATGTAATGATTGTAGTAGACTCCAGAACTGGCCACAAGGCAGATGTATCTATCCAGAACAAGTTTTTTTTTATTCACACCACCTTATTAATTTGCGGATGTGTAACTATCAGTGTTACCTGATTTCACATTGTATTCCAAAGCCCATACAGCTATAATCACTGCATGTATCTAGTTGGTTACATAGATGGTATTTATTAACATTTTATTGTTCATATTGAGTTCATGTTTGAATCAGTGTCACTTTGTTGTGTGGGACCTTTCATTAGTTTCTAAGTTTCGGTTGAGCTGAAGGCATTTTGGAATAATAAACAGAAAATTAAACAGGCCAGTGGTAGTGTGATCAAAGACATTTTTAGAATGTGGCTTAAAAAAAATCATTGACGATGAAAGAAAGATCTGGAGTGATCCTATTCAAGGAATATTGAAGAAGCGAACACAGAGTTAAGTTAGATATTTGGAACAAGTGGACATTCCATGCAGAGGGGACTGTCATCTTGCATTCATTTCCTTCATCCCTGGAAGCTGGTGAGCATTTTCCTTTTGTTTTGAGGTTAAATGGCCGGAACCTTTCGTTCTTTTGGCTTATCAGTTGCTGATGAATCAAACAAAATAAGGAGCACAAAGTTTACCTGTGCAGAGTACTTAATGAACTCTGGAAATGTGGTAAGTGAGCGAATTTGGCGCAGTGGAGGGAAGATGTGCTGTTCTGCTTTTGTAGAGGGCCGGGGTTGGTCTGATAGAGAGAGCAAGAGTCTGTGAGACCTGAGAACTGAGGTTCAGAGGCATTGGTAAGTGACTGCTGAGTTATAAAGTTTCTGCTTTCCCTCACACTTTGGCAAGTGGTTAATAAAGGACTGGGAAAAAGTACATGTAATACACCAAATTTACAGCTAAACTAGTTAAACAACCTGTATCACAACAGATAGTCATTGAATATAAGAACATAAGAAATAGGAGCAGGAGTAGGCCATCTGGCCCTTCGAGCCTGCCCCGCCATTCAATAAGATCATGGCTGATCTGTCATGACTCAGCTCCACCTTCCCGCCCTCTCCCCATAACCCTTAATCCCTTCTCTTATCAAAAACCCATCAACCCGTTTCTTAAAAATATTTAGCGAGGCAGCCTCCACCACTTCAACGGGCAGAGAATTCCAGAGATTCACCACCCTTTGAGTGAAGAAGTTCCTCCTCAACTCTGTTCTAAACCGCCCCCCCTTTATCTTGAGGCTGTGCCCCCTAGTCCTACTGTCTTTTTTGAGCGGGAACAGTCTCTCCACCTCTATCCTATCCATCCCATTCATCATCTTATACGTCTCAACGAGATCTCCCCTCATTCTTCTAAACTCTAACGAGTACAAGCCCAGTTTATTCAGCCTCTCCTCATAGCTCAATCCCCTCAACTCCGGTATCAGCCGAGTAAACCTCCTCTGCACTCCCTCCAGGGCCAAAATATCCTTGCGCAGGTGCGGCGCCCAAAACTGCACACAGTACTCCAGCTGCGGCCTCACCAATGCCCTATACAGCTGCAGCAAGACCTCCCTACTTTTATATTCAATCCCCTTCGCTATGAAGGCCAGCATCCCATTCGCCTTCCTGACCACCTGCTGCACCTGCAAGCTGGGTTTTTGCGACTCATGCACAAGGACCCCGAGGTCCCTCTGCACCGTCGCCTGCTGCAGTTTTTCGCCCCGTAAGTAATAGTCCTTCCTACCATTCCTCCTACCAAAGTGGACCACCTCACACTTGCCAACATTAAATTCCATTTGCCATTTCCTGGCCCATTCGCCCAGCCTATCTAGATCCTTCTGCAGACTCTCCACACCCTCCGCACAATTTGCCTTTCCCCCAATCTTGGTGTCATCAGCAAATTTCGACACCCTGCACTCGGTTCCCTCCTCCAGATCATCTATATAAATGGTAAATAGCTGAGGCCCCAGCACCGACCCCTGGGGCACCCCACTAGTCACCAACCGCCAATCCGAATAGCATCCATTGACCCCCACTCTCTGTTAATTAATTAAATTAATATGGCGAGTCTGATTCATAGCAGTGAAATTTATTTGTTTAAAGAGCAGAATATTGGAGCTTTGGATTGACAAAATATTCTCAAGCAAACACATCTGCTGGTGATGCCCCCACCATGAATCCCTTAATCACACCTGACAAATCTGTCTGAATGTTTTAAAAATGTGACCAAGGTAGTAGACTGGGAAATATCTATGGCTTTTATTAATGTGGTCTTCCAGAAAGTGTTAAATAAAATCCCTTCAAAGAGTGACTTAACCAAAGTTGAAGTTCAGGCAAGGGAAGGCAAGTTATTGACCTGCTTAGGAAATGACTGAATGGCAGGAGAAGAGGGAAGAGATAGTGGTCAGTTCTTCAGGATGGGAAGATGTACCTCATGGAATCTTTTAACAATTTCCGTTGAACTCTCAAATACTCGCAGTCTTTATTAATAGCCTAGATGATGACACAGAAAGCCACATATTCAAGCTTACCAATGACCGGCATTATTGTATGGAGTGTTGATGGAAGCATGAAAGTACAAATTAGTAGATTATGCAAATGGAAAATACCTGTGGCAAATGTAGGCAATATAGGTGAAGGGATTCAATTTGGATCTGAAAAGTGTACTTTCCATGTGTAAAAATCTAAAAATAACGGAAGACTAAAGAGAATTGGGGACCATATTTTTAATCATTAAATATTTACCAACAGGTAGAGAATAATAAAAAGACCAATGGAATGATGGTCTTTACATCTGGAAGGTATAAATAAAATTGGGAAAAAGCCCAGCTCCATATTAACAAAACTGTAGTTGAGCCTCACGTGTGGCATTGTGAATGATCTGAGCAGAACACCTTAGAACAAATGAATTGGCTCTGGAGAGATTGTATAATAACCTCATCAGAACGATACCTGGCCTCCTGGAGATATTATACACAGAAGGATTTTAATTCCTTGAATTTAAATGGTTATGGGGAAACTTGATTGACGTTTCCAAGATTTTCAGAAAAGGTGGGCCAAATAAATACAACTTATTTATTCTATTTAAAGAGTTTCAGAGATGGATTAAAAAATGAGTGAGACATGGTGCCTGAAGTCTGGAAATCTCTTCCACATACTGTAAATGTTAAATCTGAGATTGATAGCTTCTCATTAACCAAAGGTGTTAAGCAGTAATGGGTGAAGACAGTTGGGGGTTGACTGCACAGCAGTCATGTGGGACTGGCCAGAGGAGCTAAATAGCCACCTCCTTTTATTCTGTTCCTCTCTGTAACTCTCTTCTTGACGGAAGTGGTTTCCATCATCTTATCAGGCATTGAATTCCTTAATGAAATATAATTCAGATATTAATGCCTGAAACAGAGAGAGACTCAGACAAGCTGCCAAAACAATGATGGTTTAATTCAGTTCCATTAAATATCTGAACGTGATCATTTTCCCCTGAATTGGTCAGCTTCATGCATTTATAAACTACTTACGTGTTTGCAATTCCATTGATGTTACAAAGTGAGTATTTGCAACTTTGAGACTTTCTCAATCTCATCGGTATCATTCAGTATCTTTCTATCGGCAATGACGCAGTGAGTAGCAAATGGCATACTTCCAAAAGACATTGCCAAATTCATTCATGATAGTTGAATTTGACACAGAGCCAGGATATACATCAGCGATAAAGTGGGCTGGAGTTGGATGGGAGGTGGGAAAGCAGAAGATGCCAAGAGGAGAGGGAACGGTGCCTGTTGGCCTGCGCTGTTCTCGCAAGTCACTGAATCCCTGCCGATGGGCATTCTACTTCCGCAACCTGACGTTATGGTGAACGAGCGCAAAATCGATAATTTATGAAGATGTTAAATGGGATTTGGTTTGCCATGATTTTGGCACCAATGTGGCAGAGTTTTCATTTAGCAGCTAAAATTAACTTTGGACCCGTGCCACTTTATGACCTCTTGCAAGAATTTTTTTAAAGAGTGGTTCCTAAAATATGTGCAATTCTGTGCAATTGTTTGAGTCACTTGATATTTGAGAGTTGGTCAACATTTCAAAATTGGAAATCGTTGTCTTCCAGCTGATTTCTACATCCACCATTTGATGGTGGCAATATTGTAGTTCATATCACTGTGTGAAAACATTCACTAATTCAGAATTTACAATTTTTCATCTAAATGTAACCATTTAGGGTGAAGAGTGGGAAGCTTTTTCCCAGGCTGGAGGTGACGATCACGAAGGGTCACAGATTCAAGGTGAAGGGGGTGAGGTTTAACTCAGATATCAGAGGGACATATTTTACACAGAGGGTGGTGGGGGCCTGGAATGCGCTGCCAAGCAGGGTGGTGGAGGCGGACACGCTGGGATCGTTTAAGACTGATCTGGATAGTTACATGAACAGACTGGGAATGGAGGGATACAAACGAATGGTCTAGTTGGACCAATGAGCAGCGCAGGTTTGGAGGGCCGAAGGGCCTGTTTCCTGTGCTGTATTGTTCTTTGTTTTGACACTATTTATGCACAGATCATGATCTACTCCTGCTCCTAAATCCCCCGTTCCTATCTTCCTATCAGGCAGCTTCTGCAAACCATGAACATACCAGCCAGTGTGACTTGTCTTCAGTTCCACGTGCAATATAACCCAAGATATACAGCCATGCACTAGCACACCCAAATCCTTTCCTCTGCTGCATTGTTAATTTATAGTTCCAGTGTTTAACACACTTCCCAAATCTCATGACATTCTAGCTGACCAACTTGTTTTTCATTATTTGCAAGTCTACCTTGATTCAATTTGGAATTACAGTCAGTTATATTTCTATTTTCTCTTCCAAGTAATTGATATACAATATAATTGTACTGGTACCAGTTCTAATGCCTGGGGAGGGGTGGTCCTTAATCATTGATACAGCTCTGTTAGAACATAGAACATAGAACATTACAGCGCAGAACAGGCCCCTCGGCCCACGATGTTGCGCCGACCAGTTACAAAACAATGACCCACTAGCCTAAACCAATCCCTTTTCGTCCATAAACCTATCCACAGATCTCTTAAACGCCCCCAAACTAGACGCATTTACAACTGCAGCTGGCAGGGCATTCCAGTCCCTCACCACCCTCTGGGTAAAGAACCTACCCCTGACATCTGTCCTATAACTACCCCCCCTTAATTTAAAATCATGCCCCCTCGTGCTAGCTTTCTCCATCCTAGGAAAAAGGCTATCACTATCTACCCTGTCTAAACCTCTAATCATCTTATATGTTTCAATGAGGTCCCCTCTTAGCCGCCTTCTTTCCAGCGAAAACAACCCCAAATCCCTCAGTCTCTCCTCATAGGATCTCCCCTCCATACCAGGCAACATCCTGGTAAACCTCCTCTGCACCCTCTCCAAAGCCTCCACATCCTTCCTGTAATGTGGGGACCAGAACTGCACACAATACTCCAAGTGCGGCCGCACCAGAGTTGTGTACAGTTGCATCATGACGCTGCGACTGTTTTCACACCTCTCTCTCTCATACACACACATAGGCATTAATCCCTGTTTCACTTCATGCAATCATTGGTGAATCAATCTTAGAACTGCCAACCACAAAGGATTTTGAAAACATTTCGGTGCCAGTCGGTACTTGAGCATCATGAATATTTCTCAAACCCCACTCATTCCATGAAGCATCGCAAAGTTATTCTCTTCCCTTTCCTGTACGGTTCTCCCTTGCAACCTTTAACATGCTGCCCAGTAATGTGTGCCAGATCGGAACCACTCTCCATTTAAAAATACTTTTCCTCATGTTGGCTTCTTTTTGTCAATCACCTTAAATTGGTGGATGGTTTGAGAAGCAGAGGACACCCAAGGAAACAAAGCCTTTCTGTAAAATTTGTCCAGACATCTCAGAATTTTAAACACATCCATGAAATCATCTCCAAACATTCTCTTCTGTCAGGAGAAAAGCCTTCCTCAAGAATTTTAAACAAGAGTTCAGTTCAAACCCAACCAGTGCTTTATAACAATTCATCAGAACATCCTTGCCGTTATTTTCCATACCTCTTTTTAGAAATCTAAGGATCCCATTCGCCTGTTTAACCACTTGCTCAGTTCAATAATGTGTATGTATGTGACTTGAAATCTGAGTGCGTGTAACCTTTCAAAATTGTATTTCCTTTAATATTGCTGCTATTCACTCTTCCCAACAAAAGGAATCGACTCAGATTTTCTGCATTGAATGCCTTGGCCATGTGCCCACTCATTCCACCAGCCTCTTTATATGTTCTTAAAGTCTATCTGTGTCTTCCTCACAGTTTAAAATACCTCAGCAGCATCTTTTAAAATTCTGCCCTGTAAAACAAAGTCTAGTTTCTTACTAGAAGGCATGATATCCCTGCAGGACACCCACTGTATAACTTCAAGGACTCTGTATTACTTCACAGCTACTCAGTTTCCTGTTCCTCAGCCAACTTTGTGAATTTGTATCTGCTTTCCTCCCTATTTCATTAGCTTCAATTTTGCCAGCATGGCTAATATGAGGCAGTTTATCAATCACCCTTTAGAAATCCATATTAACCACGTGACCCTCACCAATCCAATCCGTTATTTTATCATAAACACTCAATCAAAATAGATAAACATGAAATCAAAAGAGAAAATACTGGAAAACCTCAGCAAGACTGGCGACATCTGTAAAAGGAGAGAAAAGAGCTGATGTTTTGAGTCGAGGTGACCCTTTGTCAAAGCTTTTGACAAAGATAAACATGATTTGGCTTTAACACGTTCCTGCTGAGTTTCCTTAATCTACACTCGGCAAAGTAACTGTAAATGTAACCTCAGGTAATATTAGCAAAGCTTCTCCCACACCACAAAGTGATAAGACTGGATTTACACTATTTTTCTGTAAAAACAATTTCAGTGTTCCAGTTCTCTGGCACCATTTCCATATCGACAGAGATTTGGAAGTATAGGATGAGTATCCTCTCAATTTCACCGAGTCAATATATTAAATTATTAATAATATGGACAAGGCTTATTCTTAAATCTATATCTTGCCAATGAGATATATTCATGAGCTGAGATTATAGGTGTAAAATGGAGAAGATGGGAACTCAGTTCCAAGAGATTTCTAATGATATCCACAAATAAATGAAAACATGGACATTGAATGAAGGGAGGTTTTATTATTTTCCAAAATATTTCAGCAAAGAGGGATCACATTTGTCAAGAACAATCTAGAAATCTCTCATGCGTCTGAAAGATCCAATAGTTGAGTTGTAGCCGCCCCAGTCACTGTATCTCCTGTATTCTCCGGGTCTCATGAAGTACTGTCGGCCTCTGTAGTTGGGATGTTCATAGAAGATCCAGTAACCATCCATCACATGGCAGGAGTGAATGTCACGGTAACGGAAACGATCGTAGACAGAGGGACAGTCATCCATGAATTCCATCATCTGTCCCCCAAAGTCAGGCCTCTCGTAAATCCTCATCCTGTAGTTTCCACCTTGGTACTGGAATAGAGATAAAACCATATTTGTAATGGACTTAACACTTAGAAAGGTAGCCTTCTGTGGAGCAGGGAATAAATGAAGAGTTGCAAATGATATTACTGAACAATTGAATACATTGTCTGTTGATTAAATTCCCATGTGTCCTTACTTCAAAATGTTAGGAAAAATGCTGAAATCTTTGGAAAATTACTTTGAGGTTGGATTCCAGTTGAGCCATACAGAATTGCTTTTAAATCAATGTTAGTTTATGGTTCACATTTGGAATTGATGGTATTTTCCACCTCACTGTTTTATAGAACATTGTATTTGGATAGAATTCTTCTTGATAAGGCTTAACTTTTACAAGCTCTTTGAAAAGAATTTTCTTGCAATCAAACCAACGGTTTCAATAAGTAGGCTTTTAGCTCTAAGTAGTTAAATAGTATGAACCAACTTATAATAATATTAATATTTTCTCTTTAAACTATTGATCCATGTGCATCTTTCATGGTTTTGATATTTAAGTATAGTTAATTATTATATTAAGAACAATAATTTATATTTGCTTCTGTTTCAAAATAAGAATATTTAGTTGCTCCACACAAAAAACATTGGTGGAAACAGCTGAAGGGTTTCCTCAGTTGCAACCGACAAACTCGACTGCCTCACAGTTTATTATTTTTCACTCATCCATCCGGGTTATATACAAAAGTCACCAAAGGAAACTTACATATGGGTAGGTGCGACATGACCTGATGTTGTCATTGAATCCCATCCAGCGCTGGTACTCGGGATAATCTCCCCTGCTCAGAACATACTGGTATCCCATGTAATTGGGTTTCTCGTACACCACCCACCAGTCACTCTCCACACGGATGGAGTTACAGCGACTGAAGTAAGGGGACAGGTCGGGACAGTCACTGCTGCACTCATAGTGCCGACCCTGGAAGTTCCTGTCCTCGTAAAAGATAATCTGTGGAAAGAGACGCCAAATATTTAATCGGCAAACTGTTAAATCTGGCAAGGAGAGTTCTACTGTAATATATAATCAATAGGCAATGCTTAATGAAAAATTCAATTCATAAACTCGGTTTTATTCTTGCCTTTCCCATTTTGAGCTCAGAGTTAGCTGGCTAACTGACTGAATGTTTCCCCGCTTCACACAGCGTGGTATTTATACGTTGGACAGAATTGCCACCCTGGGCTGTACTTTTGTCATTTTAATGATTGCGATAGTTCAAACTCAGCACAAAAGCAGCAAAACACATGTCGCATACACTAAAGAAAAACCGCTTTTAATACACCTCTGTATCATTGAATGTGTTTTGCCTCCAACTCATTTTAATTGTTGAGTCAGTAACGCAAAAGTGCATCGGTGTTCTTTCCTGATACTCTAGTTGCACTGAAATTCCCCAACAGCTAACGAGACACATTCAATCGGGTATGTTTCCAATTTGTCCATGTAATGGTTGTAGTAGACGCCAGAACTGGCCACAGATATTTATATACAAAACAAGTTCTTTTTGATTTGCAAACTAAATATAGGCTGATGTGCATTGTCAGTGCTCCCAATTTTACATTGTGCTCCAAAGCCTCTCAAACTATAATTACTGCATGTATCTATTTTCCCACTTCTCGTAGTATTTAAATTGTTATCAGCAGGTACAAAGTACAATAAAAGGCCTAATGCAGTAATGATCTTTATATCCTGAGGGCTTAAACAAAAGTGGATAAAGTTCATACTCCATATTAACTAAGCTCTAGTTCTACTAGTTGTAGGAGCTTTTGGGGAGAGCAAGTACAAAGGACTCACAGAGACAGTAATTCTGGTTGAAGACATACTTTATTGTCCAGCTCGGTCTGTGCGTGTAGGAGAGCAATTTGAGAGAGCCCAAATTACTCTAAATTGCATTGCTTTTGGTATTACCATGAGACATTTTTCAAAACTCATTTCCTCACCTCCTTGCCCACCCCTAAACAAAGGCCAATCATTATTAGTATAGATCGTTTACCTTGGCCAATGATACTCTACTCTCTGATAACATGGGAGTATGTAAATAAAATTATTTCCCTCTGTCTCCCAGCACCTCTTTATTGGGAAGTTGTAATGCTGTATTCATTCTACTGTCTGGAATAGTTTGGGCTGTCTGGGACACACACTGATACTTCTACTTCCCTCTGTAGCTGTTCTGTTTTCAAGGAAAATGGTTCTTCTTACTTAGTTATATCCCAGCATGCTTAGAGCAGCATATAATTGGCCAAGTTATATGCTTTTAATATGGAACATAATATTTTCAAAAATATATGTTTAAATTCTCTAGCAGTGACTATATGTGTTTCTATGCAAACAGTACCTCAGTAACTCCAGGTACTTTGTACTTTTATCATATTGTTTTCACTCTAGGTTAACCTATTTTGATCTATTAGTCTTTTTACTCCCAGGTTATCCTAAACCCTTTCTAACATATCTTCCCTCTTGTCCCTTGGCCAGTGCAAGATTAGGCCACGAAATGGATGTTTTAAGTAAGCATTCTTGGGTCCCAAAAAGTTATTTGGCATTTGAGATATTCTTTCCTCCGTACACAAACTGCCATTATTTTTGCTGCTGTCAAGTGTAGACTTAATAATCTGTGCACAGCAACATTTGAGCACAGTTACAACAAATGCCAAGATCACAATAAAAAGGAACATAATCCCTTGTATGATTGATGTTCCCAGGGAGTGTAGCCAGCTGGAAGCCCAACTCCGTTCAATCCCAATTCCATTTTGCTGTTAAATTCCAGCCTCTATCCTTCTCAATCACTTAATTCGATTTAGTTTGCTCCATAACATCTTTAAAACAGAAATCAAGCGTTTCTATTTCCAAGCAGTAATCTATGTTGATTGCTTGTTCTTTGTCATACGTAGCTTCATTTTAAGGTAGCTGTTTACAGCACGTTTTCTTATGTCAGAGTTGGTCCAAATACAGAAAACAGTGTTGTGGGCTTTCAAATATCCATTAGCATTTCTCTTATTTCTTCCTTCTTTTAAAAAAAAGTCTTTGTTCCTACATTTTATATTCTGCTTTTATATTCTATCCCCCTCGCAATAAAGGCCAGCATCCCATTCACTTTCTTGATCACCTGCTGCACCTGCAAGCTGGGTTTTTGCGACTCGTGCACAAGGACCCCCAGGTCCCTCTGCATCGGAGCATGCTGCAGCTTTTCTCCCTTTAAATAATAATCCCTCCTACTACTATTTCTACCAAAGTGGATAACCTCACATTTGCTAACGTTGTACTCCATCTGCCAGGTCCTCGCCCACTCCCTCAGCCTATCCAGATCCCTCTGCAGACTTTCCACACCCTCCATGCAATTCGCTTTTCCACTCATCTTCGTGTCATCAGCAAATTTTGTACCCTACACTCAGCCCCCTCCTCCAGATCGTCTATATAAATGGTAAATGCACTTTGGCCGGAATAATGTGGAAGGGAGTTATATGATAAAAGGTAGAACTATCCGGAGTATAGATACGCAGAGAGACCTGGGGGTGCAGGTACACAAGTCCCTGAAGGTGTCGGTGCAGGTGCAGAATGTGATGAGGAAAGCGTATGGCATGTTAGCCTTCATAGGAAGGGGTATAGAATATAAGAGTAGGAGTCTGATGTTGCAGTTGTATAGAACGTTGGTTAGGCCTCACCTGGAGTACTGCGTCCAGTTCTGGTCGCCGTACTACCGGAAGGATGTAGAGATCCTGGAGAGAGTGCAGAGGAGATTTACCAGGATGTTGCCTGGTATGGAAGGGCTGTCTTACGAGGAAAGATTGAACGCACTTGGGCTGTTTTCCCTTGAGAGACGTCGGCTGAGGGGGGATTTGATAGAGGTTTATAAGATTATGAAGGGGACAGATAGAGTAGATGGTGATAAGCTTTTTCCGCTATTAGAAATGGATAGAACGAGGGGTCACGGGCTTAGGGTGAGGGGGGCTAGATATAAGACTAATGTTAGAGGGCAGTTTTTCACACAAAGGGTAGTGGGGATGTGGAATGCACTGCCGAGTGAGGTGGTGGAAGCAGGCACGCTAGGGTTGTTCAAGAGTCACTTGGACAGCCACATGAGCAGTTTACATATAGGGGGATATAGCAGGCCTTATTAAGCATTGTAGGCTTGGGGTCAGTTTAGTCTCAGGGGTATAGAGTCTTTAATAATGAAATTTTTATCCACAGGCACTTACCATCTCGAGGGCATCATGGCAGCACAGAGGTTATCTCTGTTACTGTGCGGACACATGGAGTTGGGCCTGTGTCCGTGGGAGTTTGTGCGTTCTCCCCGTGGTTGCGTGGGTTTCCTCCGGGTGCTCCGGTTTCCTCCCACATCCCAAAAATGTGCTTTTAGGCTGATTGATTGGGTAACAAATTGTCCCTATATTGGACCTCCCTGATCCTCACACATTAGGCATAGACTAGAGTCATGAATAGGTCACTGACCATGGGACGGCGGCGCGGACTCGTTGGGCCGAAGGGCCTGTTTCCCGTGCTGTTTTGTTCTTTGTTCTTTGTTCTTTGTTCTTTGTAAATAGCTGAGGCCCCAGCACCGATCCCTGTGGCACTCCACTAGTCACCAACCGCCAACCAGAATAGCACCCATTGATTCCGAATCTCTGCTTCCTGTTAGAGAACCAATCCTCAATCCACGCTAACACCTTACCCCCAACTCTTTGCACCCTAACCGTCTGCAGCAACCTTTTGTGAGGCACCTTATCAAATGCCTTCTGGAAATCCAGAAACACCACATCCACCGGTTCCCCCCTGTCTACCGCACTAGTCACATCCTCATAAAAATCCAATAAATTTGTTAAACACGACTTCCCCTTAACGAATCTGTGCTGTGTCTGCTTGATCAAACCATTCTTTTCTAGGTGTCTTTGATGATGGATTCAAGCATTTTTCCAACTACAGACGTTAAACTAACCGGCCTATAATTCCCTGCCTTTTGCCTGCTACCTTTTTTAAACGGCAGCGTAACATTAGCCATTTTCCAATCTTCTGGCACTTCCCCGGAGTCCAGTGAATTTTGATAAATAATTATTAAGGCCACCGCTATCACCTCTGCCATTTCCTTCAGAACCCTGGGATGCATTCCATCTGGTCCCGGGGACTTGTCCACCTTCAGTCCCATTAGTCTATCAAGCACCACCTCTTTAGTGACAGTAATTGCATTAAGGACCTCATCTCCTATCTCATCTTTAACATTCGGCAAGCTATTTGTGTCCTCCTCCATGAAGTCCGTCACAAAAAACTTATTTAAAGCCTCAGCCATTTCCTCGTTACCCACCATTAAATCCCTCGTCTCATCCCCCAAGTATCCAACATTCACTCTAGCCAGTCACTTCTTCTTTATGTATTTGTAAAAACTTTTACTGTCATTTTTTATATTTAGAGCCAGTTTAGCTTCACACTCTATCTTTCCTTTCTTTATCGCTTTCTTAGTCATTCTTTGTTGTTTTTTAAACCTTCCCAATCTTCTAAATGCCCAGTATTTTTAGCCACTCTGAACACATCTGCTTCTAATTTAATACTCTCCTTTACTTCCTTCGATAACCACGGCTGGTATCTCTTCTCTTACAGTCCTTCTTTACCATCGGAATATATTTCTGCTGAGTACCGAAAAAGATCTCCTTAAAAATCCTCCACTGTTCTTCAGCCGTCCTAACGACCAATCTGTGCCCCCAATCTACATTCGCCAATTCCGCCCTCACCTTATCATACTCCCCTCTGTTCAAACAGAGGACACAGGTTCAGGACCCTACTTTCTCATCCTCCACCTGCATCAGAAATTCAACCATACTATGATCACTCGTCCCAAGAGAATCCCTCACAAGAAGATCCTTAATTCTACCTGCAGTTGATAAGAAATTAGTGAAGAAATCAAGGAGTGAGATTTTATAGCTAAATATTTTAATTTCATATCTTGTTAAAGTGCAATGCACTCATTACTCCACTAATTGGTCATAATCTGCTATGTTAATCCATGAGAAATGTTTGTTAGATCAATGGTATGGACATTGCTATCCTGAAAATATATGAACACATGGAGCTAAAGGTCACCAGTTCTCACAGTCTTGTCGCTACAATCAGGAAGGTCAGAAAATCACAAAAGGATACCTTCTGCCATCACATAGCCATGCAATTTTCTGCTTTGTCCAAGAAACCAGTAGAAAGGCAAGGCCGGGCTTCTCCCAAAGAATTCTGAGTGTTGAATTCCTGTAAATCCCATTTTTGTTTTCAGTGGGATTTTCACTGTGGGAATCTCCCACAGTCTGTGCAGCCCAAAGGGCACTAGTGTGAGTCACACTGAAAATCCAGGGACGGGGCCTATTCCCGCTGGAGAGGCTGAAATCAGCATGCTGAGTCTATCTGTAGCTCCCTCATAGCTTAAAGTTTTGTTTTTTCAGCAGCAAAGTCTAGGTTTTTTTAGTAAAAAGTCTGACAACACCAGGTTTTAGTCCAACCGATTTATTTGATAATATTCTCACAAGCAAGCAAGCTTTCGAGGGGGCTGCCTCTTCGTCAGGTGAATGGAGTATGTTGACTTATGGTTTTTTTAACCATAAGTCAACATACCCATGCAGGGCACCCACTGTATAACTTCAGGTAATCTGTAATAGTTCACAACTACTCTCTGTTTGCTGTCACTGAGATAACTTTGTAAGCACATTGATGCTATCCCTCCTATTTCATCAGCTTCATGGAGTATGTTAGCAAGTGTGAGGTTATCCACTTTGGCAGGAATAATAGTAGGAGGGATTACTATTTAAAGGGCGAAAAGCTGCAGCATGCTACAGTGCAGAGGGACCTCGGGGTCCTTGTGCATGAGTCGCAAAAACCCAGTCTGCAGGTGCAGCAGCTGATCAAGAAGGCGAATGGAATGCTGGCCTTTATAGCGAGGGGGATAGAATATAAAAGTAGGGAGGTTTTGCTGCAACTGTACAGGGCACTGGTGAGGCTGCAGCTGGAGTACTGTGTGCAGTTTTGGGCGCCGCACCTGCACAAAGATATTTTGGCCTTGGAGGGAGTGCAGAGGAGGTTCACTAGGCTGATACCGGAGATGAGGGGGTTAGTTTATGAAGAGAGACTGAATAGACTGGGTCTGTACTCGTTGGAGTTTAGAAGGATGAGGGGGGATCTTATAGAGACGTATAAGATAATGAAGGGGATGGATAGGGTAGAGGTAGAGGGGTTCTTCCCACTAAGAAAGAATAGCAGGACTAGAGGGCACAGCCTTAAGATAAAGGGGGGGGGGGCGGTTTAGAACGGAGTTGAGGAGGAACTTCTTCACTCAAAGGGTGGTGAATCTCTGGAATTCTCTGCCCGTTGAAGTGGTGGAGGCTGCCTCGCTAAATATTTTTAAGAAACGGGTAGATAGGTTTCTGATAGACAAGGGGAATTAAGGGTTATGGGGAGAAAGCGGGAAAGTGGAACTGATCCACTTCAGATCAGCCATGATCTTATTGAATGGCGGGGCAGGCTCGAAGGGCGAGATGGCCTACTCCTGCTCCTATTTCTTATGTTCAATTTTGCTGGCATGCCAAATATGTGGCAGTTTATCAATTGCCCTTTGGAAATCCATATTTACCACATGACCCTCATCTATCCACTCCCTTATTTTGTCAGAAATGTTCTGTCAAAATGGATAAACATGACTTGACTTTAACATGTCCCTGCTGAGTTTCCTTCATCTACACTTGGCAAAGTAACTGTAAATGTGATTCCAGGTAATATTGGCAAAGGTTCTCCCACGCCACAAGATGATAAGACCATAGCAGCTGGATTTACACTGTTTTTCTGTAAAAACAATTTCAATGTCCCAGTTCTCTGACACCATTCCCTGATCTACGGAGACTTGGAAGAATATGATGAGTAGCCTCTCAGTTTCAGAGTTAACATATTAAATTAGTAATATGGACAAAGTTTATTCATATATCCATGAGCTGAGATTACAGGTGTAAAATGAAGAATATGAGAATTTAGTTCGAGATTTCTAATGATCTCCACAACAATCCACAAATAAGTGAAAACCTTGACTGTGAATGACAGGAGGTTTTATTATTTTCAAGAATGTTCCAACAGAGGGGAATTACATTTATCAAGAACAATCTAGAAATCTCTCATGCGTCTGAAAGATCCAATAGTTGAGTTGTAGCCGCCCCAGTCACTGAATCTCCTGTATTCTCCGGGTCTCAGGAAGTACTGTTGGCCTCTGTAGTTGGGATGTTCATAGAAGATCCAGTAACCGTCCATCACATGGCAGGAGTGAATGTCACGGTAACGGAAACGATCGTAGACAGAGGGACAGTCATCCATGAATTCCATCATCTGTCCCCCAAAGTCAGGCCTCTCGTAAATCCTCAACTTGTAGTTTCCACCTCGGTACTGGAATAGAAATAAAAACACATTTGACGTGGACTTAACAATTGGAAAGGCAGCTTTCTATAGAGCAGGGAATAAATGAAGACTTGTAAATGATATTACCGAACAATTTAACTCATTATCTGTTGACTAAATGCCCTTGCATCCCTCCTTCAAACAAAAACGTGCTCAAATCTTTAGATAATTCCTGTCAGGTTGGATTCCAGTTGGGCCATTACAGATTTATTTTTATATTAATGCTAATTTCTGGTCCAGATCAAGAAATGATGATCTTTCCACCCCACTGAGTAATAGAACATTGCAAATTGAAAGCATGTCTCTTAATAAGGACTAACTTTTTCAACCTTAATGAAAAGAATATTTTTACATTCAATCCCGACAATTCCCACAACTAGTTAACATAGTTAAATAATGTGAACCAATTTATAATAATAAAATTGCTTTCTCTTTAAACTATGGACCCATGTACAAGTTTCATGATTTTAATATTTAAGTATAATTAATTATACATTTGAGAAAATAATTTGTATTAGTTACCATTTTCAAATTAAGCACATTTAGATACTCCACACACAAAATATTGGTCAAAACAGCTAAAGGGTTTCTTCAGTTCAAAACATCAAACTCAACTGCCCCACAGCTTATCATTTTCCACTCAGCTATCCGGGTTATATACAAAGGTCACGAAAGGAAACTTACGATTGGGTATGAACGACATGACCTGATGCTGTCATTGAATCCCATCCAGCGCTGGTACTCAGGATATTCTCCCCTGCTCAGAACATACTGGTATCCCATGTAATTGGGTTTCTCGTACACCACCCACCAGTCACTCATGACACGGATGGAGTTACAGCGACTGAAGTAAGGGGACAGGTCGGGACAGTCAGTGCTGCACTCATAGTGCCGACCCTGGAAGTTCCTGTCCTCGTAAAAGATAATCTGTGGAAGGAGATAGTGATTAGTTCATTAATAACTTGTGAAATAAGAATTCTAATGCAACACATAAACTCTGATTTATCCTTGCCTTTCCCATTTTCAGCTCAGAGCTAGTTGACTAACTGACTGAATGTCTCTGCTTCACACAGCTTGGTATTTATACGTTGGATACAATTGCCTCTCTGGGCTTGCCTTTTGTTATTTTAATGATTGCGATGGTTTGAATGTAGCACAATAGCAGTAAACCACATGTCACATAGACTAAAGAAAAGGCACCTATGTATCACTGAAAGTTTTTTGCCTCCACCTCATTTTAATTGTTGAGTCAATAAGACAAAAGAGCATTGGTATTCATTGTGTTCCTGACACTGTATTTACCCTGGCGTTCCCCAGCAGTTAACGTGACACCTTCAGTCAGGTATGTTTCTGATTTGTCCATGTAATGATTGTGGGAGACTCCAGAACTGGCACAATGCATACATCCAGAACAAGTTCTTTTTTTTATTTACACCACTTTACATAGTTGGCTGATGTGTGGCTGTCAGCGATATCTGATTTCACATCGTGGTCCAAAACACCTAAAGCTTTAATCACTGCATGTATCTATTTTCCCTCTTCTCATGGACATGTCTATGGATTTTATCAATATGGTCTTCCAGAAAGCATTTGATCAAATCCCTTCAAAGTTGACCAAAAGTCAACCAAAGCAGGGGGAGGTGAATTATTGACCTTGTTAAGGAATGGCTAAATGGCAGGAGAAGAGGGAAGGGATAATGGACAGTTACTCAGAATGGCAAGATCTACCCAGTGGTAACTCTTAACAATCTGTGTTGAACCCTCAAATATTTTCAGTATTTATTAACAACCTAGGTGATAAAATAAAAAGACACATGCTCACGTTTACCAATTTCAGAAAGATAGGCATTATTACAAGGAGTACAAAGAACAAAGAACAAGACAGCACGGGAAATAGGCCCTTCGGCCCAACGAGCTGGAGTCACCATTTTAACATTGTGACTGCCCTCCTCTACCTATGACCTTTGTCTACGCTATTGGGGAAGATTGAGGGAAGACTAATTTAGGGACAATTTGTTACACCAATCAGCCTAAAAGCACGTTTTTGGGGTGTGGGAGGAAACCAGAGCACTGGAGAAAACCCACGCAAGCACGGGGAGAATGTGCAAACTCCCACAGACACCGACCCAAATCCCTGTATCTGCACAGCAAACAGTGATAGTCACTGAGCTGTCGTATTGCCCATCAGTTGGTCCAGTTTAAGCGTACACTAACCACGTGAAGCACGAGGTAACTCTCGAAGCAACATCCAAGAGCAGCCCTCGCACGACCCACCGCGTGTGTGCCCCTTGTTGGGCAACAAGGCGGACCATGGAGTGTTGATGGAAGCATGAAAATACATTTTAATAGATTAGGAGAAAGCAGGACACTGCTGACACAGTGTTTTATTCTAAATTCTCCCTCAGTGTACCCGAACAAGTGTGGTGACTAGGGGGTTTTCACAGTAACTTCATTGCAGTGTCAATGTAAACCCACTTGAGACACGAATAAATTGACATAAACTTAATAATAATCTACCAATCTCAGATTTAACATCTACAATAATTTAACTCCAATTGCTGTTTGGGGAAAAGATTCCCAAACTTCCATCACCCTCCCTGGCTCAAATTTTAGACCATGTCCTACACTCCCTAAATAGGAGAAATATGTTCTATCAATTTGGCCTACCTATTCCCCTGAATATCTTGTAAACCTCAGTCAAATTACCCCTTAACCATCGAAATTCAAGGCTCCAAAATCCTGCTATCTGTAAAACTCTGGGATTCCAGGCATCATTCTTGTAAAGCGACACTAAAATCCACCCAGGTCCAATTCATTTCTCCAAATGTGTTTTGCTCGGAATATTCACAATGCTCCACATGAAGTCTAATCCAGAGCTTTGTTAATATTGAGCATGACTTTTACCCACTTTTATTTATGTCCTCTGGATATGAAGGTCATAATTCCATTAGCCTTTTTAATGTATTCTGTACCTGCTGATAACAATTTAATGATCTACATAGATCGTCCCCAATTCTCTTTGGATTTTCATTGTTTCTAGATTTTTACCACATGGAAAGTACACTTTTCTATCCTTTCAGATCCAAATTAAATCCCCTCACCTATGTTGCCTATATCGGATCCATTTAGCAGGGCCAATGCATCTAACCAGCACATCCTTTGGACTGTGGGGGAAAACCAGAGCACCCAGAGGAACCCCATGCAGACATGGGGAAAATGGGCAGATTCTGCACAGGCAGAGACCCAAGCCTAGAATCAAGGCCAGGTTCCTGACACTGTGAGCCAGCAGTGCAAACCATTGTGCTACCATCGAAAGGTGTTAAAGGATAATGGGTGAAGGTAATCATGTGTTCATTACAGAGCAGCCGTGTAGGTCTGGCTAGAGGGCCTGCTCCTCCGGTTATTCCGTTCCTCTAGTAACTTTTTTTCTTAAAGGTTACTATGGAAGCAGCATCCATCACTGTACCAGGCACTGAACTCCATAATAAAATATATGACACTCGAGCTGTCCAACTTGTTTTTCACTATTTGCAATTCTATCTTGAATTAATTTGAAATTTCAGGTAGTTTTGTTTGGGAGGGGCAGGTGGAACCCTACAGTGCAGAAAGAGGCCCTTCGGCCCATCGAGTCTGCACCGAACACAATCCCACCCAGGCCCTACCCCCATATCATACTCACTAATCCCTCTAACCGACGCACTAAGGGGCAATTTCTTAGCGTGGCCAATCAACCTAACCCGCACATCTTTGGACTGTGGGAGGAAACCGGAGCACCCGGAGGAAACCCACGCAGACACGAGGAGAATGTGCAAACTCCACACAGACAGTGACCCGAGGCCGGGAATCGAACCCAGGACCCTGGAGCTGTGAAGCAGCAGTGCTAACCACTGTGCTACCCACCAGGTCCTGGTGTAGTTCCATTTTCACAACTTTGTCAGACACGCTTGCATTCATTTCGACGGGGGTGAAGTGGAAAAGGACGAGAGCTTCAAGTTTCTAGGTGTCCAGATCACCAACAACCTGGCCTTTTCCCTCCATGCTGACACTATAGTTAAGAACGCTCACCAACGCCTCTACTTTCTCAGGACTCCAAAGAAATTTGTCATGTCCGCTACAACTCTTACCATAGAAAGCATCCTTTCTGGATGTAGCGCAGTTTGGTATGGCTACGCTCTGACCAAGACTGCAATAAGCTACAAAGTGCTGTGAACATAGCGCAGTCCATCACACGGGTTACAGGGTAATCTGAGAAAGTGGATTCAAAATAGACCCAGATGGAGGAGGCAGAGGGTGATGACAGACTGGTTTAGTGACTGGAATCCAGCGTCCAGTGGCGTACCACAGGGATTTGTGTTGGATCCCCTATTAGCCGTAATTTATATAAAGGACATTGATGATTATGTGGGGAGTAGGATTTATAAGTTTGTGGATGACACAAAGAATGGCTGGGTGGTTAGCAGTGAGTTGGAGTGTCTTGGGTTTCAAGAAGATCTCGACAGAATTGTCAAAAGGGCAGATAAGTTACAGATGGAATTTAACCCTGAAAAGTGTGACGTGATACTCCTTGGAAGGAATAATTTGACAAGGAAGTACTCAATGAATGGTAAGACACCAGGAAGTTCTTTGGAACAAAGGGAACTTGAAGTGTTTGTCCACAGAGAAGTGAAGGCAGGAGGTCATGTTAGTTGTGTGGAAAAGGCGTATGGGACGCTTTGCTTTATCAATCGAGGCATAGATTACATAGCAGGGAAGTCATATTGGAGTTGTATAGGACTTTGGTGATGCTAGAGTGCAGTTCTGGTCAACACATTATAGGAAGGATGTCATTGCACTGGAGGAGGCACTGAAGAGATGCAGAGGATGCTGCCTAGGATGGGACATTTAAGTTATAAAGAGAGATTGGGTGGATTTGAGTTGTTTTTGTTAGAGCCGAGAAGACTGAGGGACAGCCTGGTTGAGTTGTATAAGATTATGAGGGACACGGATAGAGAGCAGCTGTTCCCTTTCGTTGGAGGGTTACTCACGAGGGTACATAGGTTCAAGGAGAGAGGTTTGGGTGGGGAGGGGAGGAAAATCATTTTTACCCAGAGTTGGTGTACCCTTTTAGAATTGAACTTCCTTGCATATTGTAATATAAATTTATCATTACTTCAATGAAATGTGCTCATTAAACGAATCTGGGTGATTTAGGAGCTGGGACCATTTTAGGAATGCTTTGTTCAAATAACAAAGAAAGTGTAATGAAAGCAAAAGGGAATGAATTATTCACACAGCAGGTGTCTTTTAGGTATTTTGCAACAAATACAACAGGCATTTTGTTCAAATTTGCTGATTTTCATCACTGAATCATTAGAATAACAATGTACAGCTGAGGGAGGTTTTCCTGCCCAGTATATAAATAGCAGACTGTGTGAAACAGTGAAACATTCTGTTCCGAGACTAACGGTGAACACAGAATGGGAAAGGCAAGAATAACTCAATGTTTATACGTGGCATTAGGATTTTTCATTCTGTATGTCCTGATTTGAGAAATTATTAGTTTTCTCTTGTCTCTTTCCCCGCAGATTATCTTTTACGAGGAGAGGAACTTCCAGGGTCGGCACTATGAGTGCAGCACTGACTGTCCCGACCTGTCCCCTTACTTCAGTCGCTGTAACTCCATCCGTGTGGAGAGTGACTGGTGGGTGGTGTACGAGAGACCCAATTACATGGGATACCAGTATGTTCTGACCGAGGGAGAATATCCTGACTACCAGCGCTGGATGGGATTCAATGACAGTATCGGCTCATGTCGCTCCTATCCATATGTAAGTTACCTTTGGTGACTTCTTGTATATAATCGGATGGATGATTAAAAAAAAATGATGAAAAAGGCCAGTTGAGTTTGTTGGTTTGAACAGTGGAAACTCTTCAGCTTGTTTTCACTAGTGTTTTGTGTGTGGAGCACATTCTTAATTTGGAAAAAAAAATACAAATCATCGTCCTTAAGTATAATTAATTACACTTAAATGTTAATGCCCTGAAAACTGTACAGAGATCCAAAGTTTAAAGAGAATACAATAACATTATTAGACCTTGGTTCATATTATTTAACAATTTTGAGCTAAAAACTACATCTGGCTTGTATGTAAAAATATCATTTCTAGCATAGTTGAATAATGAAGGCCTTAATGATAAACATTCTTGGGAACTACAATGTTTTAAATCTGTCAGATAGAAAGAATACCGCGTTACAATGTGCAAAACAAATGAACTTTCATATTTAAATAAATTGCCTCTCGGTCCAACCTGAGTCCAACGCTAAGTTCACTTTTCAGCATTCTTCCCTAACAATATGGAGAAGGGACGCATGGGAATTTAGCCAACAGATAATGAACTCAATTGTTCAGAAATATCATCCGCAACTCTTCATTTATTCCCTGCTGCTCATTCTATTTGTTACATCCATTACAAGTATGTTTTTATCTCTATTCCAGTACCGAGGTGGAAACTACAAAATAAGGGTTTACGAGAGGCCTGACTTTGGGGGACAGATGATGGAATTCACGGATGACTGTCCCTCTGTCTACGATCGTTTCCGTTACCATGACATTCATTCCTGCCATGTGATGGACGGTTACTGGATCTTCTATGAACATCCCAACTACAGAGGCCGACAGTACTTCCTGAGACCCGGAGAATACAGGAGATTCAGCGACTGGGGCGGCTACAACTCAACTATTGGATCTTTCAGACGCATGAGGGATTTCTAAATTGTTCTTGACAAATGTGATTCTTCTTTGCTGGATATTATTGAAAACAATAAAACATCCCTCACTTCACTGCCTGGGTTCTCATTTATTGCTGGAATGTTGAGTACATCAATGGATTGAAGCAGATTTTTTGCAGTGTTGGTTTGATATTTCAGCCTGAAGTGAGCTTCCCACCATCCCACCACTAAAACTGCCAAGCTCCAACTTGTAAACATTGCTGACTCCATCTTGTCTCAGCTTAACTGCCGCTGGGAGCCTCTTCCAGGCCTTTGTTACTAGAATTTTGATTATTGCAACGCGCTACTGGCTGGTTTGCCCTGTGCTATCCTCTATGAATTGGAGGTCATTGAAATTCTGTTGCCTGTGTCCTTTCTTACACCATAGATAATCACAGAACCCTACAGTGAAAAAACAGGCCCTTTGGCCCATCGAGTCTGCACCCACCGCAATCCCACCCAGGCCCTATCCTCATATCCCTACACATTTACCCACTAATCCCTTTAATCTACACATCCCTGGACACTAAGGGGCAATTTTAGCACGGCCAATCAACCTAACCCCGCAGATCTTTGGACTGTGGGAGGAAACCGGAGCACCCAGAGGAAACCCACGCAGACACGAGGAGAATGTGTAAACTCCACACAGGCAGTGACCCGAGCCGGGAATCGAACCCAGGACCCTGGAGCTATGAAGCAGCAGTGCTGACCCACTGTGCTACTGTGCCACCCCAAATCCACACCCTGTCACCCATCACCAATGTGCTCGTGATCTTCTTCAGCTTCTGGTTAAGCAACACCTCAATTTTAATTGAATTCCGTTTGTTTCTAAGTGCCTCACCCTTTTCTCTCTCTCTGTAATCCCCTCCGTTTCTACAACTGTCCGAGAGATCCGTGTTTCTCCCGTTCTCCTGCTTTGAATGTTCCCAACGTTAACATTGGCATTGATGCCTATAGCCAAGCTCTTAAGCTTACCCAGTCTTAAAGACACTGATAAATGGTGCACAACCTGATCAGACTGATAAAGAAACATAGAAAATATAAGCTGGAGTGGGCCATTCAACCCTTCCAATTTGCCCCACCGTTCATTATAATTGTGGCTGACTCTCTATCTCAACAATATACTCCCGTGTGGTTTCCCCATATCCCTTAATACTTTTAGAGTCTGGAAATTTATCCATTCTTAAAATGGATGACCTGGCTAATCATCCTATCACACAAATGGGAACCCGCTTAACCAATTCACATTGATTAGTCCTGAGCAGATGTCCCTGAACCACACACTTTGCACAGCTTGCAAAGTCCTTACCGCTGGTGCAGTAAACATCTTTCTTTTTAACTATTTTCAATGGTAATCATTGGCAAAGCCAGCATTTATATTGCCCTTTCCAAATTGCCCTTGGCAAAGTGGTGGTGAGTGCCATCCTGAACCACTGCAGAGTATGGAGTGTCGGCGCTGTTGCGGAGAGAGTTCCAGGATTTTGACCCACAGATGCTACCCAAGCCGTGCCTGCTTCCCCAACAGCCAAAACCTCAGGTCCTTTGTCCAGAAACCATTGGATACTGTAGCAATGATTCTGAAAAGACAGAGGGGTGGGGGGAAGGGGCTATCTACAACGGAAACATCAAAGCTCATCGCAAAACAAAATACTCACAATATTCTATGGCCAATCCATATGTAAAGTGGAAGAGGAGCATGGGATGGCATATGGAAATCTAGTCTTTTACACTAGTTGATAGTCATGTCATATCCAATCACTAGCTTCTAATCCAGTGAACAATTTATACATACACCATGAGCTGTACTGCCAGAGTACAAGTGGCAAGAGGAGGTTTACTAGGCTGATACCGGAGTTGAGGGGGTTGAGCTATGAGGAGAGGCTGAATAAACTAGGCTTGTACTCGTTAGAGTTTAGAAGAATGAGGGGAGATCTCATTGAGACGTATAAGATGATGAATGGGATGGATAGGATAGAGGTGGAGAGACTCTTGCCGCTCAAAAAAGACAGTAGGACTAGGGGGCACAGCCTCAAGATAAAGGGGGGGCGTTTTAGAGTTGAGGAGGAACTTCTTCACTCAAAGGGTGATGAATCTCTGGAATTCTCTACCCGTTGAAGTGGTGGAGGCTGCCTCGCTAAATATTTTCAAGAAGCGGGTTGATGGGTTTTTGATAAGAGAGGGGATTAAGGGTTATGGGGAGAGGGCCGGAATGTGGAACTGAACCACGACAGATCAGCCATGATCTTGTTGAATGGTGAGGCAGGCTCGAAGGGCCAGATGGCCTACTCTTGCTCCTATTTCTTATGTTCTTATGTTATGTTCTTAAGCCAATGAGAAACCTCTTCCATAATCTATATCAAATGGCCAGTGTATGACATTACTCAGTCCTCATAGAACATAGAACATAGAACATTACAGCGCAGAACAGGCCCTTCGGCCCACGATGTTGCGCCGACCAGTTACAAAACAATGACCCACTAGCCTAAACCAATCCGTTTTCATCCATAAACCTATCCACAGATCTTTTAAACGCCCCCAAACTAGGTGCATTTACAACTGCAGCTGGCAGGGCATTCCAGTCCCTCACCACCCTCTGGGTAAAGAACCTACCCCTGACATCTGTCCTATAACTACCCCCCCTTAATTTAAAATCGTGCCCCCTCGTGTTAGCTTTCTCCATCCTAGGAAAAAGGCTATCACTATCTACCCTGTCTAAACCTCTAATCATCTTATATGTTTCAATGAGATCCCCTCTTAGCCGCCTTCTTTCCAGCGAAAACAAACCCAAATCACTCAATCTCTCCTCATAGGATCTCCCCTCCATACCAGGCAACATCCTGGTAAACCTCCTCTGCACCCTCTCCAAAGCCTCTACATCCTTCTTGTAATGTGGGGACCAGAACTGCACACAAAACTCCAAGTGCGGCCGCACCAGAGATGTGTACAGTTGCATCATGACGCTACGACTCCTAAATTCAATCCCCCTACCAATAAACGCCAAAACTCCGTATGCCTTCTTAACAACTTTATCTACTTGATTCCCAACTTTCAGGGATCTATGTACACATACACCTAGATCCCTCTGCTCCTCCACACTATTCAAAGTCCTCCCGTTAGCCCTATACTCAACACATCTGTTATTCCTACCGAAATGAATTACCTCACACTTCTCCACATTAAACTCCATTCGCCACCTCTCAGCCCAGCTCTGCAACCTTTCTAAGTCATCCTGCAAACTATGACACCCTTCCTCACAATCTACCACACCTCCGACTTTGGTGTCATCAGCAAACTTACTAATCCACCCAACTATACCCTCATCCAGATCATTAATAAAAATTACAAACAGCAGTGGCCCCAAAACAGATCCCTGAGGCACACCACTTGTAACCGAACTCCATGACGAATATTTCCCATCAACCACCACTCTCTGTCTCCTATCTGCTAGCCAATTCCTGATCCAATTACCTAGATCACCCCCAATCCCATACATCTGCATTTTCTGCAGAAGCCTACCATGGTGAACCTTATCAAACGCCTTGCTAAAATCCATATACACCACATCAACTGCCTTACCCCTATCCACCTCTTTGGTCACTTTCTCAAAGAACTCGATAAGGTTAGTAAGGCATGACCTACCCGCTACAAAACCGTGCTGACTATCTCTAATCAACTCATTACTTTCCAAATAACTATAAATCCTGTCTCTAATAATCCTTTCCAAAACCTTACCCACCACAGAAGTAAGACTCACCGGTCTATAATTCCCAGGGAAGTCCCTTCTCCCCTTCTTAAACAATGGGACAACATTTGCTGTCCTCCAATCTTCTGGTACAATACCAGAGACTAACGACGACCTGAAGATCAGAGCCAGAGGCTCCGCAATCACCCCTCTTGCCTCCCAAAGAATCCTAGGGTAAATCCCATCTGGACCAGGGGACTTATCTATTTTCAAACCCTCTAAAATATCCAGCACATCCCCCGTATCAACTGCAATACTATCTATTTCACACCCCTGCACCCCAGTGTCCTCCTCAGCTACATTCCTGTCCCCTTGCGTGAACACCGAAGAGAAATATTGGTTCAACGCCTCTCCAATCTCCTCCGGTTCCACACACAACTTCCCTCTACTGTCTGTAACTGGCCCTAATCTTGTCCTAACCAACCTTCTGTTCTTGACATACCTGTAAAACGCCTTAGGGTTCTCCTTAATCCTATCAGCCAAAATCATCTCATGCCCTCTTTTGGCCCTTCTTAACTCCCTCTTCAACTCCCTCCTAGCCAATCTAAAACTTTCTAATGCACTACCTGAGCCCTCAAGCCTCATCCGAACATAAGCCTCCTTTTTCTTCCTAACCAACGAATCAACTTTTTTGGTGCACCACGGTTCCCTGGGCCTACCAAATCCTCCTTGCCTGACAGGGATATACTTATCACAGACCCGCAATAGCTGCTCCTTGAAAAATCTCCACATCTCAGATGTTCCCAGTCCCTGTAATCTCCCATTCCAACCAATGCTTCCTAATTCTTTCCTAATAGCCTCATAATTACCCTTCCCCCAGCTGAAACTACTGACCCGAGGTTCATGCCTATCCCTTTCCATCACTAAGGTGAACGTAATCGAATTATGATCACTATCCCCAAACTGTACACCAACTTCCAAGTCTAGCACCTGGTCTGGCTCATTACCGAGCACCAAATCCAATATAGCCTCACCTCTCGTCGGCCTATCTACATACTGAGTCAAAAAACCTTCTTGCACACTTTGAACAAAAACTGACCCCTCTAACGAGCCAGAGCAGTAGCAATTCCAATCTACATGAGTAAAGTTAAAGTCCCCCATAACAATCACCCTATTACTTTCACTCCTAACAAGGATCGTCTCCGCAATCCTTTCCTCAACCTCCCTAGAACTTTTTGGAGGTCTATAAAAGACTCCCAACAGGGTGACCTCTCCTCTCCTATTTCTAATCTCCGCCCATATTACCTCAACAGACAAGTCCTCATCAAAGTTCCTCTCTGACACTGAGATACAGTCCTTGACCAATAATGCTACCCCACCCCCCCTTCTACCTCCTTGTCTACTCCGATTAAAGCATTTGTACCCCGGGACCTGCAACATCCATTCCTGACCCTGCTCTATCCAAGTCTCTGAAATGGCCACAACATCGAAGTCCCAGGTACTGGTCCACGCTGCAAGTTCATCCACCTTATTGCGAATACTCCTCGCATTAAAGTATACACATTTCAAACCACATTCCAAACCCTGTTCCGCCCCTCTCCCGCAATGCCGGGCATTGCAGTCCCCATCTACGCCCCCCTCACTTTCACCCCCTCTACTCAGGATCCCACCCCCCCTCTGAATCAGTTTAAACCACTCTGCATAACCTTAACAAATTTACCTCCCAGGATATTTGTTCCCCTTTGGTTCAGGTGAATCCCATCCCTCTGATAAAGGCCCCACCTTCCCCAGAACGAGCCCCAATTGTTCAAGTACTTAAACCCCTCCCTCCTGCACCATCCCCTCAGCCACGAGTTCAAGCTTTCCCTCCCTCTATTCCTCTCTAAACTATCCCGTGGCACAGGCAAGAGTCCAGAGATAACCACTCTGTCTGTCTTGGCCTTTAGCTTCCACCCCAACTCCATGAATCTCTGTTTAATGTCCCCTTCCCTTAGCCTTCCTATATCATGCGTCCCCACATGAATAATAACTTGGGGTTGATCCCCCTCTCCCCTGAGAGTCTTGAATATCCTCTCTGAGACATCCTGGACCCCAGCCCCTGGTAGGCAACACACCAGCCCTGAGTTCCTATCATTGTTACTGACTCTCCTATCCGTCCCTTTAACAGTGGAGTCCCCAATTACAAGACCTAATCTTTGGCTACCCCTAACCACCTGAGCTTTTACAGTAGGCTCATCCCCAGAGACCTGCTCCCTTTGGCTATCCCCAGTTGATCCCTCCTCAACTGTAGCCTCCAGGACCGAAAACCTATTTTGGAGGGGAACAGCCCCAGGGGATTTTCCCCCCACTTGCTTCTTTCCCCTCCTCTTGGCAGTGACCCAAGACTGGTTTCTAGGAGTGACTAACTCCCTATAACTCCTATCAATGTCCACCTCTGCATCCCGAATTTTGCGGAGCTCCCCTACTTCCAACTCCAACTCCTTTACACGCTCCTCCAGAAGCTGCAATCTAATACACTTCCTACAAGTAAAATCCCCTGTAACACTACTGGAGTCCCTCACCACATACATCCCACAGGAGATGCAGCACACTGCCTGAACTGCCATCCCTGAAACTATTACCAACAGAAGAAATAAAAATATTAAAAAGAAAAACTTACCCACACTTATAATTTAGGTCAGAGGAGGTGGGAGGGTGGGATTCTCTACCAGTGTAGAGAATCGGGTATCCTCTCTATGCTAATTTATAGGGTTAGGGGCCCCGAAAAAAAAACTACAACTCCCGGCAAGCGTCTTAGTGACGACTTCCGGTTGTAACTAATTTTAAAAAAAACCGCCAAAAAC
Organism: Prionace glauca; assembly: GCA_037974335.1. Classification (NCBI taxonomy): domain Eukaryota; kingdom Metazoa; phylum Chordata; class Chondrichthyes; order Carcharhiniformes; family Carcharhinidae; genus Prionace; species Prionace glauca. The sequence continues at coordinate 3,000,787 of CM075731.1, read as the reverse complement.
TCGCAACTTTAAAATAACTAAAAATAAAAGTTAGCCAAAGAAACAGAAAAATGTACCCGTTGCTGCCTCCTCTGATGTCCAAAAATCGCTGCCTCTCGACTTTGCTCGCCAGAAACAATGTATAAAGAGTCTCAGTGTCACTTCCCAGTTGTGTGTTTGTCACTCAGTTTTGTGAAGGGCCTCTTCTGATCGTTTCACTCAACACCAGTGAATAGTCAAAGGCCATTGGGAACAATTTCCTCTGAAATCATTGGCCCAGCCTGGTGACCTTCCTGTTCTGTTGTTGTTTTAGAGAGTTGGTCAATGTTTAATTTGTCTGCAGCATAACCCTGCTGCTAGTCTTCATCGAGCATTTTAATATCGGTGCCTCCTCCAGACACTCAGAATCACAAGAGGCCATTTGGCCCATTGAGCCTGTACTGATAAAATTCCCACCCAGTAACCCCCCCATGTATTTACACTGCTAATCTCTGATGCCAATAGTCAATTCAGCATTGCCAATCAACCTAACCCACACATCTCTGGACTGCGGGAGGAATCCTGGGCACCTGGTGGAAACCCATGCAGACACGGGTAGAACTTGCAAACTCCACACAGTTACTTGAGGCCAGAATTGAACCTGGGTCCTCGGCATTGTGAGGCAGCAGTGCTAATCACTTAGCCATCGTGCCACCTGCAAAAGTGAGTACCTGCCAAATTGGTCAATAGAGTTGGCATACAGATCTTTCATAGACTCATAGGGCGGGATGTTACAACTTCGCTTGTTCCGAAAATCGGAAAATCCCACCCAAGATCGATGGGCCTTTCCAATCTCCTCCTCTGGAGCTCCTGCTCTGCTTTCCATGGTAGGCAGTGTGGTAAAATTCTGGCCTCAGAGACATATAGTTCAGAAAAAACCGCTGAGCCCATTGAATGTGCACCAACAATATCTACTGGGCTGCATAGTAGCACAATGTTTAGCACCGTTGCCTCACTGCGCCAGTGATCTGGGTTCGATTCCCGCCTTGGGTCACTGCTTGTGTGGAGTTTGCACAATCTCCCTGTGTTTGCATGGGTTTCCTCCGGGTGCTCTCTTTACATAGAACCCTACAGTGCAGAATCAGGCCCTTCGGCCCATCGAGTCTGCACCGAACACAATCCCACCCAGACCCTATCCCCATATCCCTACACATTTACCTGCTAATTCCTCTAACCTACACATCCCAGGACACTAAGGGGCAATTTTAGCATAGCCAATGAACCTAACCCGCACATCTTTGGACTGTGGGAGGAAACTGGAGCACCCGGAGAAAACCCACGCAGACACGAGGAGAATGTGCAAACTCCACACAGGCAGTGACCCGAGCCGGGAATCGAACCCAGGACCCTGGAGCTGTGAAGCAGCAGTGCTAACCACTGTGCTACCGTGCCGCCCTACTGTGCTAGACGTGCTGGTGAGGTTCATTGACCTGAACAGGCGCCTGACTGTGGCAACTAGGGGAATTTCACAGTAACTTCATTGTAGTGTTAATGTAAGCCTTACTTGTGACTAATAAATAAACTTCACCACTAAAATCCCATTTTTTACCACTTGTCCCATATCTTTGAATGCTATGATATTTTAAGTGCTCATCCAAATACTTGTTGAAGCTTGTAAGGTTTCCAATCTTCACTATCACTCCTTGGAGTACGTACAAATTGATTTTATTGGGCCACTACCGCAAACTCCTGGTGGCTTTGATCACGTTCTAATCATCCTGGATTAGCCCTGCCGTACCTCTCAAAGAAGTCTTATTGAGCTACAAGTGATGGGGTGGTGAGACTCATACAGAAGTTGCACATTTCCCATCAGTTTATCAGGATATATGAGCAGAAGATTACTGAGCTTAGTAAGAGCGTTATTTTTATGAAGGCAGGGGACAGGCCTAAATGGAAACTCTGCTTGTGCATGAGTCGCAAAAACCCAGCTTGCAGGTGCAGCAGGTGGTCAGGAAGGCGAATGGGATGCTGGCCTTCATAGCGAGGGGGATTGAATATAAAAGTAGGGAGGTCTTGCTGCAGCTGTATAGGGCATTGGTGAGGCCGCAGCTGGAGTACTGTGTGCAGTTTTGGGCGCCGCACCTGCGCAAGGATATTTTGGCCCTGGAGGGAGTGCAGAGGAGGTTTACTAGGCTGATACCAGAGTTGAGGGGATTGAGCTATGAGGAGAGGCTGAATAAACTAGGCTTGTACTCGTTAGAGTTTAGAAGAATGAGGGGAGATCTCATTGAGACGTATAAGATGATGAATGGGATGGATAGGATAGAGGTGGAGAGACTCTTCCCGCTCAAAAAAGACAGTAGGACTAGGGGGCACAGCCTCAAGATAAAGGGGGGGCAGTTTAGAACAGAGTTGAGGAGGAACTTCTTCACTCAAAGGGTGGTGAATCTCTGGAATTCTCTACCGTTGAAGTGGTGGAGGCTGCCTCACTAAATATTTTTAAGAAGCGGGTTTATGGGTTCTTGATAAGAGAGGGGATTTAGGGTTATGGGGAGAGGGCGGGAAGGTGGAACTGAGCCACGACAGATCAGCCATGATCTTATTGAATGGCGGGGCAGGCTCGAAGGGCCAGATGGCCTACTCCTGCTCCTATTTCTTATGTTCTTATGTTCTTATAATCTGTGGAGAAAGACAAGGTAAGTTAACAACTTGCCCAATAGGCAACATTTAATGAAAAATTCAATTCATAAACTCGGTTTTATTCTTGCCTTTCCCATTTTGAGCTCAGAGTTAACTGGCTAACTGACTGAATGTTTCACCGCTCCACACAGCTTGGTATTTGTACGTTGGACAGAATTGCCTCCCTGGGCTGTACTTTTGTTATTTTAATGATTGCGATAGTTACGACTCAGCACAAAAGCAGCAAAACACATGTCACATACACTAAAGAATAACACACCTATGTATCATTGAATGTGTTTTGCTTCCAACTCATTTTAATTGTTGTGTGAAGAATGTAACAATACCTTCAATCCATTGTGTTCCTAATACTGTGCAATGCTGAACAGTTGGCATAACACATTGTAAAGTCTTACTACACCAGGTTAGAGTTCAACATGTTCATTTGGCAGCACTAGCTTTCGGAGTCTCAGTCTCCTTCATCAGGTGAGTGAAGAGCTGTGTTCACAAACAGGGCATATACAGACACAAACTCAATTTACAAGATAATAGTTGGAATGCGAGTCTTTACAGGTAATCAAGTCTTGAAGGTACAGACAATGTGAGTGGAGAGAGGGTTAAACACAGGTTAAAGAGATGTGTATTGTCTCCAGATAGGAAAGTTAGTGAGATTTTGCAACCCCAGGCAAGTTGTGTGAGTTCAATTCTGGTTGCCGCACTACCAGAAGGATGTGGAGGCTTTGGAGAGGGTACAGAAAAGATTTACCAGGATGTTGCCTGATATGGAGGGCATTATCTATGAAGAGAGATTGGAGAAGCTTGTTTGTTCTCACTGGAATGACAGAAATTGAAGGGGCGACCTGATAGAATTCTACAAAATTATGAGGGGCATGGACAGAGTGGAAGGGGCATCGTTTAACATGTGAGGGGCAAGGTTTAATGGAGATGTACGAGGCAGTGGGTGGTGGATGCCTGGAACTCACAGATATGATAGTGAGTTTGGCCAAATGCATGAATAGAATGGGAATAGAGGGATATGGTCCCCGGAAAGGTAGGGGGGATTTTGTTCAGTCGGGTAGTATGGTCCGTGAAGGCTTGGAGGGACGGAGGGCCTGTTCCTGTGCTGTATTTTCTTTGTTTTTTGACTGGAAGATCCCGCCACTAGCCAATGGGAACCCACCTCCGTAATTGCAAAACATGCCAACATGAGAGGGGTGGGGGGATTGGGGAGGGCAGAAAATTCTGCCAAATGGCATTTTGATGTCAAAGTGAAGTTTCTTGCTTGCATTGCTGCTGGTAAAATTGGCCTTGCAAAAGCCCTCAAAAACAGTAGATCTCCTACAGATTAAGTTCCAAGGAATCACATTCTTTTGAAGTTGTGTGAAGCCAGGTTTAATGAGCTTTACATTTTTCCTTTATGTATTTTTTTTGCCAGCTTTCAATACATGTTGTTACAAAGTTGGGATTTGTAAAATGATAAGAAACTGTAAAATGCAAAGGGGAAAAGCATTGCATGGTTCTGCTAAAAGGTAGTGCTTTAACTGGGTTTACGATTTTTTAAAAAACTATAAGTACATAGAGAACCCAAACTGAAATATTAGTGTCAAAAGGCCAGGCAGCAGTTTTACCCAGATAACAAATTTTTGAATTTGGCCATATAGTTTGAATCAGGCACTTAGAAACAATAACATATTAAATTTAAATCTGATGGTTTTGGCAATCTAGGACCAATCCTATTGTGGGGGATATTGTTATGTCATGGCAGGTATAAAAGAAGGGTCAGTGGGACAAAGAGAGAGAGAAACTGCCACCCGCCACAGCTCACATCTCTTAACTCAAAGCACCATCTAGAAAGCAAAGGTACCAAAGACGAAAGGAGGAAGAAGAAAGAAGTTCCAGACAGAAGAATCAACAGAGAAGGCCCAGAAAATTCCAGATGATACAAAACCTGGTTGTAATTTAAAGAGTGACCAAATTCTAAATTTTTGTTAATGAGTGGGCATTGTTTTTATTGGATCAGCATACCATGAGAATCTTGTTTTGTTCGGAAATAGTTAACAATTAGAAGGGATTTATTTGGCTTGTTAATAGTTCAGTTAACTTGTTCACTGTTAGATAAATGAATTGTTACTTGTTGACTTTAGAGAGAGTGTCAGGGAGATACTTTGATTTAACCACTAAAAGTTGCTGAAGAGCAAATTGCACTATTTCACACTCACTTTTTACAGATTATAGTCAGGGATATTCCCCTTCGGGTAATTAGGTGTTAGTTTTTGGAGGGGGGGATCCACATCTGCTTTGTAACAGTGTAAATAAGGAATTGATCAGCTTTCATTTTCACTGGAGTGAAGGAACTTTTATTCCTAGTGTCTTAGATCTTCAATTCCTTTCTCAGTAACTCAGTTCACCAAATATTCAGGGCAAAACTCCTTTTTCACTTGAATGAAAATAGCCTGTGCTCAGAGATATCATTGTTAACCATACAATTTCCTTCAGAATACAGAGATTAAAAACACAAGATGGTGTAAAGAAGAGGATTTTTATTATTCTCGCGAATATTTCAGAAAAAAGAAGATATCTTAAAGCAACCATCTAGAAATCCCTCATGCGTCTGAATGATCCGATAGTTGAGTTGTAGCCGCCCCAGTCACTGTATTTCCTGTATTCTCCGGGTCTCAGGAAGTACTGTCGGCCTCTGTAATTGGGATGTTCATAGAAGATCCAGTAACCGTCCATCACATGGCAGGAGTGAATGTCACGGTAACAGAAACGATCGTAGACAGAGGGACAGTCATCCGTGAATTCCATCATCTGTCCCCCAAAGTCAGGCCTCTCGTAAACCCTCATCCTGTAGTTTCCACCTCGGTACTGGAATAGAGACAAACATTTGTAATAAGACTAACAGTCTTTAGTGTCTCAAAACACAGCCTCCTGGTTGGAGGAGGGCTTAGAGAATGTTCTACATCAGGGGTTTCCAGCCTTTTTCTTTATCTGGACCACAGATCAACATCGAAAGCTTTTGCTGGCGACAATGTAAGAAGCCATTTTTGAACATTAATCTTTACATTGCCTATAGCTGGCGGAGGCAAACTTCAATATCAGCAGGCATTAAAAATGCGCTTATTTCTAATAGTTTATGAGGCACCGTCATGTATACTTTGCCATTTATATTGTAGAGGGTTGTTTGTGAAGCAAGTTGCATTGTGAATAATAACATAATCAATTATGATACCTACGAGGTACACCTAATTCTGTTCTTTTTCCATAGACCACTTGCAGTATACAGTAGCCTGCGGACCACAGATTGGGAACCAATGTTCTAGATACTGTTTGTAAGCAGCAAGTGACTTTGGTACCATCCATTCAGAAAGCTATTCACAGAATCACAGACCGCACAGAAGGAGGCCATTCAGCCCATCGAGCCTGCACTGAAGACAATCCCACCTAGGCCCTATCCCTGTAACCTAATCCACCTGACAGTAAGGGACAATTTAGCACGGCCAATCCACCTAACCTGCACATCTTTGGACATCGATTGTCTATCAGTGGAAACCACCAAGCAGCGGGGAAAAAAATTTAATGCGGAAAAACAGAGAAATGTTTAGAACAATAATTTTTTCACTGATTCTATATGGACTCATACAGAAAGGATGTTTTCAGTTTCATCATTTAAAATTTCCACAATATGAATGTGATATTTTTAAATTGTAGTTAGTGGAAGCATTGGGATAAATGATTAAATGTTTGAGTTCTATGTCTCACTGCAGGAGATATTTTTACATTGTAAACTTCCAATCTAACCACTAGCCTTCCAGTTAAAAATAGCTCTTGTAAAATTGTTTATTGAACTCGGTAGATGTGCAGACCATTCCGCCCTCCTAGTCCATGCTATATTCTACACAAGATTCCTTGGATTCTATCTGCCTTTCCCAACTTTCAGCAATCCTGGAACTGATTTTACATCAATCAACCCTCCACCACCTCCAGCCTGGGTTGGAAAATTCTCGCTAAAGCTTTAGTACATTGTCTGTGTAGACTTTGCACGTCCTCCCCGTATCTGCATGGGTTTTCTCTGGGTGCTCCGGTTTCCTCCCACAGTTCAAAGATGTACGGTTGGCCATGCTAAATGAACCCTGTGTCAGGGGGATTAGCAGGGTTACGGGAAAAGGGTCTGAGTGCGATTGTGGCCAGTGAAGACTCAATGAGCCAAATGGTCTCAGTCTGCACTGTAGGGAGTCTATGATTCTATGATGACACACATAATCAGCAAGTTGCTATTTTCTAGTCCTTCATTAGCGTGAAACACACAAATTATCAAAGGTAACTTACATACGGGTAGGTGCGACATGAGCCGATGCTGTCATTGAATCCCATCCAGCGCTGGTAGTCAGGATAATCTCCCCTGCTCAGAACATACTGGTATCCCATGTAATTGGGTCTCTCGTACACCACCCACCAGTCACTCATGACACGGATGGAGTTACAGCGACTGAAGTAAGGGGACAGGTCGGGACAGTCACTGCTGCACTCATAGTGCCGACCCTGGAAGTTCCTGTCCTCGTAAAAGATAATCTGTGGAAAGAGATAAAACTGGAAATTAATAATACCTCAAATCAAGAGATACTGAATAAAGAATCCACGTACAAACACAGTTATCCTTGCCTTTCCCATTTTGAGTTGGCCGTTAGTCCACCAATTGACAATGTTTCACTGCTTCACACAGTATTTATATACGAGGCAGAAATGCCTCACTGTCCCATACTTTGTTATTCTAAAGATGCGATCCTGAAAAATCAGCAAAATTCAACAAAAGGCATGTTGTATGTATTGTAGTTAAACACCTGAAAGACATTTGATGTGTCATTGATTCTTTTCCATTTGCCTTTCTGCCTCTTGCTTGTTGTTTGAATAAAGCATTTCTGGAACAGTCATTGCTCCTGTCTCACCCAGGCCTATTTTAATAATTTGCTGTGACATCCTGGTCCTGCTCTGAAATCGCTGAAGATGAAGACATACATATCCAGAGAATGTACCTTTGTTTATGACCTTGAGGCCAATATATAATGAGATGGGGATAGTATTATCCGTTCACAAAACCTGTCATGTCATGACATTGTGGCTGGCATTAATCTCACTGTAACCTTCATGTACAGTTACATTGTGCATGGTGTTCATTAACACAACTCAGATCGTACTTGTTTCATGTATTCTAAACAGAGCCGTGCTTGCAAATGTATTGCCTACATTTTGTCTTCATGTTAGGAGCAACTAAATGGGAATATTGGAATAGACGTGTCAACAACTGGAAGATTTTTTGACTTAATCTTTTATTCCATTCTTAAAGTTCCAAAGCCAACCCTCAGAATGGATTGGGCAAACCCAAATCCATTTCTTGATGCTGGATTGAACATTGTGTTCAACAATTTCAGAGCATGATCTCCCCCCACCACCTTCACCCCATTTCCATTTACTTCCTTTCATTTCTTCTTTTCATCTCATTCATCCATTTCTGCCAGCCTTCACTCTCATTTCAGTTTTTCCACTCTCGCTCTATCTTTCCCCAATATTCCCCACCACTTCCACTTCAGGGCAATGCCACATTCCTCAGGTGGTCCCTTAGCTCTGCACCTCAGTTCTGTTATTCAGACATTCTGATAAGTTAACGGACACGTTTAGCACCTTTTTCCAACCCTTCATCACCATCATTTACATTCCCTTTGCCCAATTCTACACCCCACCCCCCCCCGCCCCCATAGTATGAACCTGTTCTGATTTTCTTTGCTTTTATCTCTGATAAAGGGTAATCCAGTCTCAAAAGAACAAAGAACAACACAGCACGGGAAACAGGCCCTTCGGCCCAATGAGCCCACGCCACCATTTCAACATTGTGGGTCTCTTCTTCACCCATGACCCTTATGGGCACTCCACATTGGAAACCAGACTGAGGGGAGACTAACTTAGGGACAATTTGTTCCACCAATCAGCCTAACAGACATCTTTGGGGTGTGGGAGGAAACCGGAGCACCTGGAGAAAACCCACGCAAGCACGGGGAGAATGCGCAAACTCCCACGGACACCGGCCCAAATGCATGTGTCTGCACAGCAAACAGTGATAGTCACGGAGCTGTCGTGGTGCCCAGCTTCTGGTCCAGTTTAAGCATACACTAACGACGTGAAGCACTAGGCTACTCTCGAAACATCCAAGAGTAGCCCTCGTACATTGGCTCTACTGTCTCTCCACAGGTGCTGTCAGACCTGCTGAGATTTTCCAGCATTTTCTGTTTTTGATTCAGATTCCAGCATCCGCAGTATCGTGCCTTTATCCATTTCTTGCTTGCTCCAAAAATCAAATTCAGATTCCAATATAGTCCAATCCAAGGTTCCCACAAGGGAGACAAACAAGCTGACTGTATGAGGCTTTATAGCCCATTTTGATCTGACACTTCGCTTTAGTCAAAAGGCCGAGAAACAAGGTGTAGAAAACAATGACGAAGATCAGGATGAAATTTTAGTTGCATATCTCCCTAGGGCAGCAGGAAAAGAGTCTGGTGCTGGCGACTTTTGAAGGTGAAAGATCTTCAAAAATAAAAGGCTAAGTTTGAAGAGGATTTGATGGACCACGTTAAAAACTGGACAAAAGGAGAAAAGACAGCGGTGCACAGAATTCGTTGATCAGAGGGAGATGCTGTCTTTTCTCCTTTTGTCCAGTTTTTAAAAGGAAGGTGTACAAAAGGTTCAGGGAACTAGGAGAGGTTAAGGATCTTGAAGAGTATAAGGACTGTAGAAAGGAGGTTAAAAGGGAAATTAGGAGAGCCAGAAGGGGTCATGAGAAGACCTTGGCGGGTAAGATTAAGGAAAATCCCAAGGCCTTCTATAAGTATGTGAAAGGTAAAAGGGTGAGAAGGGAAAGGATAGGACCTATAAAAGGTGAAGGGGGAAAGGTCTGTGTGGAACCAGAAGAAATGGCGGAGGTGCTTAATGAGTACTTTGCATCAGTATTCACAGTGGAAGCTGATCTGGGAGATCTTGCTATGGACTTGCAGCAGATGGAAAAGATTGAGTACGTGGACATTAAGGAGGAGGATGTGTTAGAACTTTTGAATTCTATCAAGGTAGATAAGTCGCCGGGACCAGATGGGATGTACCCCAGGATACTGTGGGAGGCGAGGGAAGTGATTGCAGAGCCCCTGGCGATGATCTTTGCGTCGTCAATGGAGACGGGAGAGGTTCCGGAAGATTGGAGGATTGCGGATGTAGTCCCTGTTTTCAAGAAAGGGAACAGAGATAGCCCGGGAAATTACCGCCCGGTGAGTCTGGCCTCAGTGGTTGGTAAGCTGATGGAGAGGCTTCTGAGGGACAAGATTTATGAGCATTTGGAGAGGTTTGACATGATCAGGAATAGTCAGCATGGATTTGTCAAGGGCAGGTCGTGCCTTACGAGCCTAGTTGAGTTCTTCGATAATGTGACTGAACACATTGACGAAGGAAGTGCCGTGGACGTAGTGTACATGGACTTCAGCAAGGCGTTTGATAAGGTCCCCCATGCAAGACTTCTTGAGAAGGTGAGAGGGCATGGGATCCAAGGGCCTTTGGCCTTGTGAATCCAGAACTGGCTTGCCTGCAGAAGGCAGTGGTTGTGGATGGGTCTTTTTCGGAATGGAGGTCAGTCACCAGTGGGGTGCCCCAGAGATCTGTTCTGGGACCCTTGCTGTTTGTCATTTTCATAAATGACCTGGATGAGGAAGTGGAGGGATGGGTTAGCAAGTTCGCTGATGACACGAAGGTCGGTGGTGTTGTGGATGGTCTGGAAGGATGTCAAAAGTTGCAGCAGGATATAGATAGGATGCAGGAATGGGCGGAGAAGTGGCAGATGGACTTCAACGCGGATAAATGTGTAGTCGTCCATTTCGGCAGAACCAACGGGATGAACGAGTACACTATCAAGGGCAGGAGTCTTAGTAGTGTTGAAGAGCAGAAGGATCTCGGGGTCCGGGTCCACAGGACTCTTAAATTGGCCACGCAGGTGGAGGAGGTGGTCAAGAAGGCGTATGGTGTACTGGCCTTCATTAATCGAGGGATTGAGTTTAGGAGTCGGGAGGTAATGCTGCAACTTTACAGGACCCTTGTCAGGCCTCATTTGGAGTACTGTGCGCAGTTCTGGTCGCCTCACTATAGGAAAGACGTAGAAGCTATTGAAAGGGTGCAGAGGAGATTTACAAGGATGTTGCCTGGACTGGGAGGCATGCCTTATGAAGATAGGTTCAGGGAGCTGGGACTCTTTTCCCTAGAGAGGCGAAGGTTGAGAGGCGACCTGATAGAAGTTTATAAAATGTTGAGAGGAATAGATAGGGTGGACTCTCAGAGGCTATTTCCCCGGGTTGAAATGGTCGCTACGAGAGGACACAGATTTAAGGTGCGGGGAGGGAAGTACAGAGGTGATGTTAGGGGTAAGTTTTTCACTCAGAGGGTGGTGAGTGAATGGAATCGGCTGCCGTCATCGGTGGTGGAGGCGAACTCGCTGGGGTCTTTTAAAAGACTTCTGGATGAGTATATGGGGTTTAATGGGATTGGGGGTTATAGATAGGTCTATAGATTGGTGGGGTTGATGCGATCGGCGCAACTCGAGGGCCGAAGGGCCTGTTTGTGCTGTAATGTTCTATGTTCTATGACACAGACTGAAAGGAATTGACACAAGAATTAGAGAGGAATTAAGGAGAAATGTCTTTTACATGGAATGTTGTCATGATCTAAAACACACTGCCTAAACGGACGATGCAAGCAGGTTCAATCAGAACTTGAAGAAGGGAATTAGATAGTAAAGCCATGGCTTTACTTCCCAGTCAGAGGTTGTGAGGTTAGGAGTGGGATTTTCTGGCCACGCTTGTCCCAAAACCAGAAAAGGCAATGGATCTTTGGATGGTCCATCTCCAGGATTCCTGTAGAGGGTGGGAATGGGATTTTCCACCCATTAGTTGCTCCAGCACTTGAGCTAAAAACTCTGGGCTGACAGTGACCAGGTCAGTCCGGAGGGAGTGCTGCATTGTCAGTGATGATGGCTGTGATTCTCCAGTTTCACTGCAGTGAATGGAGTTTGGATGAACACCAAACTCTCCATTCTCTCTGTCAGCGACGGTGGGGCAAATGGGACGGGAGAATCCCGGCCAATATCTTCCAGATGAGACATTACACAAGGTCCTCTTCGCCTCTTCAGGTGGGCATTGAAATCACACAGCAAACTTCTTAAAAAAGAGCAGAGGAATTGACCCCAGTGTTCTGGCCAATATTTATGACTCAAATAATGTCAGAAAAGAAAGATGTTTCTGTCATGATCAGTCTCATTATGGGTGTTTGCTGTGTGTAAATTACTGCTGTGTTTTCCACATCACAACAGTGGCTCTGCTGCAAAATGACTCCAGTTAATGTAAAGCCATTAGGGACATCTTTCTAACTGGAAAGGGGGAGAATTTGCAGCTTAATGTGGAGTAATGGCAGGAAGAACTATTAGGTTGGGTGTTTCAAAGAGGGCTGGTGGACTGAATGATGTCCAGTTCTACTGTACAGACATGAAATCAAATCATCTTATGGAATTAGTCAAGTATTTCTTTGATTGGCTGCTTAAAGAAGAATGATGATTCAAGGTTGTTTGGTGCCAGTCACTTTATTGGAGATATTTAGCAAGCTGCCTCGTTTGAGTTAGGATCTGTCTGAAATCTTTAGAGAGAGATACACAACTCAGACTGCTTGAGTGGATGGTGAGGAAAAGGCAAGAAATGTTCCATGTCATCAATAACTTCAATCAGAGTTTAGAGCAGCAAGTACAATTCATTAATTTTACACCAATCAAGCATTGATATAAGCCTTCAGGGAAGGAATCTTTTATTGCTCTCACTTCTTTGTGACATTAATTTTGAGTAAGTCAGTCCAATATCAAGTGGAGAGTGTGTTCCAACACAAAAGGAGGCCATTCAGCTCATTGTATCTGCACTGGCTCTCCAAAGGACCAGGGTGACTTTGTGCCAGCGAAGAGCCTTTATAAAATGGATTGGAATAAAGCGGCCAATAGCAGAGAAGCTCTGGGACAGGTTGGTGAGAGTCGCTTCAGCAAGAAGGTCAGATGTGCGTGAACCCAGATGTACTGAGATTTTATCATTCATGGCAGCTTTCTTCAATCAATTTTTCATGTGTTAATGTAGAGTACAAAGCTCTCACTGCTATCACTCCCAACATTGTGATAAATCTCAAACCCAGAAGAGGACAGACATTGGTTAATTATTTAACTTTTGATGTGTCTGACTTCCATGTTCCAGATTCGGAAGTTTCAGGAACTGAGTTTCTGACTCGGTTTCGAGAGGAGATTTCGATTTGTAATATCATGAAATTGGTTTATCTCGTGTGGGGAAGGAACTGGGGAAGGAAGGCAACCGAGGCACCCCACCCACCAGCTCCTCCAACCCCCATCTGCCCCACCAGAGACTGTACGTCATGCACTGGACATCTCATCATCTGAGAACTCACTTTCAGTGTGGAAGCAACTCATCCTCAACCCTGAGGGAGTGTCAAAGAGAAAATCTCCTCCCGTTCAGTATTTGAACACCAAACACAATTTATCTGACAATCCAAACACAAATCAATTGAGAGAAATAGTAGTTAAGTTCTGTATCTTTATTCTGCTAATTCATAGTCAGAAAAGCAAAACCACATTTCTCAAGAACAATCTAGAACATGCGTCTGAAAGATCCGATAGTTGAGTTGTAGCCGCCCCAGTCACTGTATCTCTTGTATTCTCCGGGTCTCAGGAAGTACTGTCGGCCTCTGTAGTTGGGATGTTCATAGAAGATCCAGTAACCGTCCATCACATGGCAGGAGTGAATGTCACGGTAACGGAAACGATCGTAGACAGAGGGACAGTCATCCGTGAATTCCATCATCTGTCCCCCAAAGTCAGGCCTCTCGTAAATCCTCATCCTGTAGATTCCACCTCGGTACTGGAATAGAGATAAAAACATGTTTGAGAGGAAGGAACCAATTAGACATTTGAAATATGTTCTAAAAATGCTGGTTGCTTTGAAGGAAACATTTAAGGATCATTTGATGATCGTTTCGAGTAAAGGTGATGAAATTTAGCAATGAGAATGTCACCATTGGTTCACATTTTCACCTTATTCACAGTGAGAATAATTTTATTTCTTTATATTGGAAATATTGGTCACAGCAAAAGTACGATTGCCTCATACAGGTGGGAGTTGTCTTAAATCAGTAAAAGTCTGTTTCTATTCGATGAATGTTATCTTGTCTCTCTATCTGGGTGTTGTGTGAATATCAGTTTATTCCACCTGATTCTGTCCTTGTCCTGGGCTGTGTGTGGAATAAACACACTATGAGTTCTAACAGCTTTCCTGCTGAGTGTTAATACAGTTTATAAGCAGATAATGGAGTGATGGAATTGAAGTAATTCACTCAGCCATTGGCTGTGATGTTCAGCAACACCTTTCTCAGTGACTGGGAGTTGACCATTTGTTCTTCTGGGTCAGGGAAATGTTAATCAGAGCAATATAACCAAAGGAATAAAATGATTGGAAGGGTTTGAGTGCTGGGGGCTCATTTTGTTACTCTGTTTTCACTTTAATACATCTTTGATGAAGTGTGACATGTGAATAGAATTTATATTGCCCGCGGACAGAATTTGAGGCACATTTATAATACAAAATATGCCTTGCCTTGTAACACAGGCTGGAAGAAGAAAGTGGCCCACAAGGTAACAATAACCATCTCAAGAAGCAATGTGTACCAATTTCTACCAATACACATTTATACCCTCAAGAACTTGACTGTGTAACTTTACTGTTTGACTGTAATTGTGATAAATAGAATAACTATCTAATCTTAGGCGTTTCACACAATTGATTCTTCCTCGCTCTCAATCTGAGCAGAATCTGTAAACAGCCAACTTACATATGGGTAGGTGCGACATGAGCCAATACTGTCATTGAATCCCATCCAGCGCTGGTAGTCAGGATATTCTCCCCTGCTCAGAACATACTGGTATCCCATGTAATTGGGTTTCTCGTACAGCACCCACCAGTCACTCATGACACGGATGGAGTTACAGCGACTGAAGTAAGGGGACAGGTCGGGACAGTCAGTGCTGCACTCATAGTGCCGACCCTGGAAGTTCCTGTCCTCGTAAAAGATAATCTGTGGAAGGAGACAAGAGAAATGAATAAGTTTGAGAATCCAGTGAGAGTGATCGAGAACTCACACATCCTGTACAAAATCACACTGCTTCTTACCTTTGCCATGTTGATCTCACAGTTAGATGAGTAACTGATCTAACACAGCAACATGCTCTACAGTGTGGTATATATATGCTGCACAAAATGACCACTCGACTCTGTTCTCTTGTTATTCTAATGATTTGGTGCTGAACGTCAGCAAAAAGAGAACAAAACACATCACTTGACATGTTGCTTGACACGTCACTGATTCTCTTCACTTTGCTTTCTCTTCATTTTCATTGAGGTGTGAAAACAAAGGGAGAGTCCATCGTGCTTTCCACATTCCAACTGTTTTCACACAGCAATGGTTACAAAATCCATTTTCAAAAAGTTATTTCCAGAATCCACCCAGCCAGCTCGGTTTCTAAATGAAGCAAAATCTGCTTCAGTTGCTTTGCTCATTGACGGAACTACTTCCAGTGGCAGCACAACTGGAAATGGATTTGATTCTCGGAGTTGAATTAAACTAAGGTGCACATCCAGGTGATGGTGCGTGTGAATGAAGATGGGTGATTTTTATTGGTGATGTGCAGGGACACCGTCTACTATCTGTCTCTTTTCAGACTCTGTCATGATGCACCTACACAAACTGATTACAAACACCAATGGAATTTCTGTACAGAGACCTTCAGGACCCCCCAGCTGCCCCAGACCAGCCCTTCCAGCTGCTCCTGTCCCCTACATGTCCTCTGCCTGAGAGAGGAATCCACCCCCTGGGGTGATTAACCACTCTCCATCCCAATTGCTCTCACAAGGCAGGTGATCCTCTTCTGCTGTCTTGCCATAAAAGGGAAAATCGCCATAAATCACCATATAGAGACTTACAAGATAATGAAGGGGCAAGATAGGGTAGAGACAGAGAGAGAATCTTTCCACTTAGAAAGGAAACCAGAACTAGGGGACACAGCCTCAAAATAAGGGGGGGAAGGGGCAGTTTAGAGCAGAGTTGAGGAGGAACTTCTTCACTCAAAGGATGGTGAATCTTTGGAATTCTCTGCCCACTGAAGTGGTGGAGGCTATCTTGTTGGATATGTTTAAGTCACGAGTAGATAGATTTTTGATCAATAAGGGAATTAAGGGTTATGAGGAGCAGGCGGGAAACTGGAACTGATCCACCTCAGATCAGCCATGATCTTATTGAATGGCTCGAAGGGATAGATGGCCAACTGCTGTTCCTATTTCTTATGTTCTTATCACCAGAGATTCCTTCTCTGATTTTCTTTCTTATTGTACATTGCTTTCATTGTTAAAGTGTCACGTAATAATGTTCTCAAATTTTATTACCGTTGAATGAAAGTGATCTTGGCAGCACAGACACACAGTTGGCTGAGTGTCAGAAAGCAGAGTGTTAGTGAAGTGCTGGTTTCCACTTTTGAGGTTAATACCTGGTGGGATTCTCTGGGGGGGGGGGTTTTGGGACCAGTGATTTTCTTGATCTGTGTTAATGACCAAGACTCAGTTTGCAGGGCAGAAATTCAAAATTTGAAGATTGCAAACACTTTGGACATGGAGTTATTTGGTCATACATTACAGAGGTTACACAGCATGCTGTAAGCCAACATGAACCTTGAGAGCCTGCTCTGATGAGAACTGCAGGGTTCATGAAGAACAAACCAGGCAACTGAACCATTGATTCAGAACAGCAACACCCCAGTCTGTATTATCACACACTGGCTCACAGTGTAACTTTCACAGTGTACATGTTACACAGGTGTCCATGGGTTACACAGTGGAATCATCAGCCACGTCATATTGTCCCTATATTGGATCTCCCTGATCCACACACATTAGGCGTAGACTAAAATCATGAATAGGTCACAGAGACAATGGGATGGCGGCGCGGGCCGAAGGGCCTGTTTCCCGTGCTGTGTTGTTCTTTGTATCTTTGTTGTTCTTTGTCATCATGGGATAGAATTTGATGCCCAGAAACCAGCCTTTGATTTGCTGTGATCGTTCCAATCGAGTTTTCACAGTACAGTGACAGAAAGTACAGAGATTGTGAGAGTTCTCAGTACAGCAGACACCGAACTACATGATTTCCATGGAATCATAGAATGATTGCACCATTGAAAGAGGCAATTCTGCCCATCTCTTCTATGCCCACCCTCAGCAAGAGCAGCTCACTGAGACAAACTCAACTGTCTCTTTCACGACAAATAATGATCAAATTCTCTTTGAAAACATCCACGACAAGATTTCCTCTTGTTGTCATTATTTCCTTTACCAATCATGTTAAATCAGTGTCGTCCAGGTCTCAATCAATCTTCCAATGGGAATCGTTCTGCTCCATCTATTCTGTCTCGATCCCCCATGACATCATTCAGCAAATCTCTTCTCCAAGGAGAATATCCCCAATTACACATCTTACAGAGAATTATAGTTTGCATCTTCCTATTTACATATAAATACTGATGTCCTTAGCAGGTATAAGCATGCACGGTAATATCATTGGTGGTTTCGACTTTTGTGTGTTTCTATCAGGGACCAGTGTAACCAGCTGTAATGTCCTACCTATGTTCCACGTGGTAGATTAAAAAAAGGAAAATAATGTGGTTTGCACACACAGAATCGGTCTAACAGTAAGGGGTTTATTCCAAACAGACCGGTGTGTACAGAATACAAAGTGAAAGTAAAACAGCCATCTGTGCAAACACCCTAATGACATCACCATCAAACCTGGATGTGCACCTTAGTTTAATTCAACTCCGAGAATCAAATCCATTTCCAGTTGTGCTGCCACTGGAAGTAGTTCCGTCAATGAGCAAAGCAACTGAAGCAGATTTTGCTTCATTTAGAAACCGAGCTGGCTGGGTGGATTCTGGAAATAACTTTTTGAAAATGGATTTTGTAACCATTGCTGTGTGAAAACAGTTGGAATGTGGAAAGCACGATGGACTCTCCCTTTGTTTTCACACCTCAATGAAAATGAAGAGAAAGCAAAGTGAAGAGAATCAGTGACGTGTCAAGCAACATGTCAAGTGATGTGTTTTGTTCTCTTTTTGCTGACGTTCAGCACCAAATCATTAGAATAACAAGAGAACAGAGTCGAGTGGTCATTTTGTGCAGCATATATATACCACACTGTAGAGCATGTTGCTGTGTTAGATCAGTTACTCATCTAACTGTGAGATCAACATGGCAAAGGTAAGAAGCAGTGTGATTTTGTACAGGATGTGTGAGTTCTCCATCACTCTCACTGGATTCTCAAACTTATTCATTTCTCTTGTCTCCTTCCACAGATTATCTTTTACGAGGACAGGAACTTCCAGGGTCGGCACTATGAGTGCAGCAGTGACTGTCCCGACCTGTCCCCTTACTTCAGTCGCTGTAACTCCATCCGTGTCATGAGTGACTGGTGGGTGGTGTACGAGAGACCCAATTACATGGGATACCAGTATGTTCTGAGCAGGGGAGATTATCCTGACTACCAGCGCTGGATGGGATTCAATGACAGTATCGGCTCATGTCGCACCTACCCATATGTAAGTTGGCTGTTTACAGATTCTGCTCAGATTGAGAGCGAGGAAGAATCAATTGAGTGAAACACCTAAGATTAGATAGTTATTCTTCCATTTTCATAGTAAAGATGCACAGCCAAATTCTTGAGGATATAAATCTGTACTGGTAGAAATTGGAACTCATTGCTCCTTGAAATTGGGTCAAGCAATTTTTCAGGCATTACTGATGGCCACCTGAAAGAGGATGAGGTAATTTAAAATGTGAATGAGATGTCTAAGTCCCAGCTTTATTTGCCCTGGGGGAAGTTTGATATCGAATCCATAGAATCTCTAACAGTGTCGAACGAGGTCATTCAATCCATCGAGTCTGCTCACACCACAGTCCCACCCAGGCCCTATTCCCATAACCCCACATATTGACCTTGCTAATACACAAATGTTTCTCACTGTTAATCAGGTGTAAAAATAATCCAAGTCTCCTATTCATGTTATTCAATTGTCTCAACTCCACTCTGATTGTTAATGAGATGGTCCTTCAGCTATTCCCTTCTAATGAACCAGCTCCATTTCTATAACCTCTTTCCCATGTGTAATTAATACTACATTACAAATATGTTTTTATTTCTATTCCAGTACCGAGGTGGAAACTACAGGATGAGGATTTATGAGAGGCCTGACTTTGGGGGACAGATGATGGAATTCACGGATGACTGTCCCTCTGTCTACGATCGTTTCCGTTACCGTGACATTCACTCCTGCCATGTGATGGACGGTTACTGGATCTTCTATGAACATCCCAACTACAGAGGCCGACAGTACTTCCTGAGACCCGGAGAATACAGGAGATTCAGCGACTGGGGCGGCTACAACTCAACTATTGGATCTTTCAGACGCATGAGAGATTATTAGAATATTCATGACCATGTGTTTTTTGACCATGTGTCAGCAGAATAAATATACATAACCTCACTGCTTTTTCTCTCAACTGGTTTGTGTTTAGATTGTCAGAGTAATTGTGTGCAGTGTTAAGTTATTGAATGGGATGGGTAAAGGATTCCCGAGACAATAGTTTCAAAGAAATGTCCAGGATGAGAAAAGGCACATTTAGGGCAAATATGGAGACTTCTTCCCATCATGCACCCTCTCTCATGTTCCATTCCAGGGAGCTGAGGTTGAAAATTTTACACAAATTCAATCCATGACAGTGACCATTAGATGAAGCAGTTTGATGGTAATTAAAACCTAACTCTGTCCCAATTAAATATTTATACTTCCCTGCCATTTCCCCAGAAAACTGCAAAATTCTCCACTTCCAAACAAATAAAGATTTCATCGATATCGTGCCTTCGACAGTCATTGGTTAGTCCAAAGGGTCCACATCCAAGGAAGTATTTCTTTCCTGTCTTTTTAGGAGAGCTTTTCTACTTTCGCAAAGACCACAACAAACCCTCAAAACCGGTACAGTTCGGCTTGTTCATCTCTCCATGTAGAAATATAGTAAAGAGAGGGGGAATCCAACACAGCTTCCTCAGTATACCTGGTACTTCATCAAAAAGAACAAGGAACAGGATGGGGGAAAAGAGGATAAAGACATGGAAATGTGGCAAAGTGGGTCACACCATTGCGTACATTATATTAGAGGCTGTGCTATATAGCCTGTGGAAATCCTTGTAGGATTAAGTCAGACACGTTCTCCCCTTAGAGATGTGGGTTTCCTCCGACTGCTCCGGTTTCCTCCCACGCTCTAAAGATCATAGAATCCCTACAGTCCAGAAGGAAGCCATTCAGCCCATCGAGCCTGCACCAATCACAGTCCCACCCAGGCTAGTTCCTTTGACACAAAGGGGCAATTTATCATGGCCAATCCACCCAACCCGCACATCTTTGGACTGTGGGAGGAAACCAGAACATCTGGAGTTAATCCAGACACGGGGAGAATTTGCGGATTCTGCACAGACAGTGGCCCAAACCAGGAATCGCACCCAGGTCCCTGGTGCTGTGAGGCACAGTAAAACGTCTGACAACACCAGGTTTTAGTCCAACCGATTTATTTGATAATATTCTCATAAGCAAGCAAGCTTTCGAGGGGGCTGCCTCTTCGTCAGGTGAATGGAGAGTGACAACCACTGCACCACCGCGTAGGTTAGGTTGATTGGCCATAATGAATTGCCCCTAAGTATTAGCGTTACCACTTTGAGTAAATATGTGGGATTATGGGGATAGGATCTGGGTGGGGTTGTTGTCGGTCCACGTAACAGACCTGTCTGGCAAGGAAACCATCTGCCGTGTCACTTGAAGCTGAAGGCAGACAGAGATGAGTCCTCCCCATATGCTGCCATCTTGGCCTCTCAGGGTGTGTCTCAGACATTGCAAGGGGTTGGATATCCAAGAGCTACACATCAAACTGTGCGTGTGTCACTGGAGGCAATGGAGCGAATGCTGCTGAACCCGGTGCCAAGGATAAAGTCACTGAGTTACAGGTATCTGAAAAAGGAGGATCTCACTTTATCATATTGTTAATACAGTTGCTGAAAAGATAACAAGGAGGCAGCACGAAGGATATCATCCAATCCGAACCACCCAAATATCAAACCCATGCTCCATAAGGCTGGGTGGGGAATCTGGGTTACCCTAACTGAGAGAGAGCCAAAAACAAACTAAATCTTCCTTTCAACTCACTGACCATCTTCCACACTGAGTGTCAATGATAGATGGATTCTTACATTTGACAGGCACCTTCTTCACAGTGAGGAGAAATAAATATCAACTTGGCATCTTTCCTGATTCAGATCGTTTTTGTTTGGCAAACTTTAGACTTCGGGCAGAATGCCAGCACAATGGTTAGCCCTGCTGCCTCACAGTGCCAGTAATCCGGGTTCAATTCCTGCCTTGGGTCACTGTGTGGACTTTGCATGTTCTCCCTGTGTCTGTGTGAACATAGAACATTACAGCGCAGAACAGGCCCTTCGGCCCACGATGTTGCACCGACCAGTTTAAAAAACAATGACCCACTAATCTAAACCAATCCCTTTTCGTCCATAAACCTATCCACGGATCTCTTAAACGCCCCCAAACTAGGCGCATTTACAACTGCAGCAGGCAGGGCATTCCAGTCTCTCACCACCCTCTGGGTGGGTGAGGGATTGGTGGGTTTCCTTCAGGTGCTCTGGTTTCCTCCCTCAGCCCAAAGGTGAGCAGGTTAGGTTGGCTGTGCTAAATTGACCCTAGTGTCAGGAGGATTAGCGGGGTTAATACGTTACAGGATGAGGGCTTGGGAGGGATCATAGTTGGGCCGAGTGGCCTGTTTCTGCACTGTGGGGATTGTATGATTGTATTATTCTCTCAGCGTGTTGAGTCAGCACAGAGTCCAGCGCCATTCGAATTGTAATAATTCCTTTTAGCATTCAGAGTCTGGGATTCTTACCAAACTCCCTCTCTGTTATACAGCCAATTTTCCTTCAAGCTGGCACTGATGTTCCAGTATTTCACATTTTTTCTTGTCTGAATGTGAAATGACCAATCTCCTTTGCAAAAGCCTTGCAGGTTCCCCACAGGATTGGGGTGAAACTTCAGAAAGAGATCTCACTGAGTAGGGAAGATCAAACTCAGTCTTCAAGTCGGAGATAACGTTGTGATCCTTAAGCAGAGATGCATTAAATCTCTAAGGTCTGGACCAAGGGTGAATCACCCAAGGCTGGATTTGAACCTGGGTCCCTGGCACTGTGAGGCAGCAGTGCTAACCATACTGTTACCGTGCCACCTCTGCCAGGACTGAAAGTTGACAAGGCACTGGGACCAGAGGGGATTCATCCAAAGATACTGAAGGAAGTGAGAATGGAAATTGTAGGGGTGCTGGCCGTAAGCTTCCAGTCTTCTGTAGATTGTAAAGCTCGCCCCAGCAATTACAGGCCTGTCAGTTAATACCAGGGATCGGCAAACTTCTAGAAACAATTATTCAGGAAAGAATTAGTAGTCTCTGGAATCACTTCAACCAGTCAGATGAGGTTAGCCTCTTGGAGTAGGAACTCCCTGATTCAAGTCTGTCCGAGGGCACTGTTAATGCCCTCCACACCCATTGAGCACCGCAGAGGCTGGGGGGTGTTATTGAACCCTTCAATCATATTTTAATTTGATGTTTTAAGTTTCATTTCCGCTTTGTCTTTTGTTTCAGACGGTTCTCCTTGTCGAGAGCTGCCCTTTTTGAGTTGTCCCTGAGTTAATTTGATTTCCTTTATTTGGTTGGCATTAAAAGATGTCCCTGATTTAAATCAGAATTGGCTGCCCAATTAGGGAGCCTCAACTGTGTATAAAAATAGGAGTGTCACGTCCTCTGGAATTCTGGATTCTCACAGTGTAATAGAAACACGCTGGGAGTGAATAGAGTTTGTAAATAAAGGGAATTTACTGAAGGCAGACTGGAATTGGAGGCCTTACGTCAGCCACATGGGAAAATATGGTTTTATTGGGAAGAGCCCACACGGACTTTTAAAGAAGAAATTATGTTTAAACAACTTGCTGATATTTAATCAGGAGTTACAGAAAGGGTCGATGGGGGTCATGCTTTTGATGTGATACACATGGACTTTCAGAAGTCATTTGATACAATACCACAAAGCTTGTGAGAAAAGCAATGGCTCATAGAATAAAAGGGACAGGAGCAATGAGAATGCAAAATTATCAGAATAATAGGAAGCAATGGGGAATGGTCAATGGGTATTTTTCATGCTGAAGGAAGGTTTGTGGTTGTATTCCCCATGGATCAGGATTGGGAATCTTGCTTTTTCTGATATATATTAATGAACTCGATCTTGGCACGCAGGGAAAAATTTCAATGTTTGCGGATGACATGAAAACTGCAAGTATTGTAAGCAGTGACGATAACAGTGTCGAAATTCAAAAGAACACACTCAAGCAGGAGGAGTGGGCAGATAGACGGCAGATGAAGTTCAATACGGAGACGTGTGAGAAGGAAGAATATAAAATAAATAAGTAGCAGAGGGAGCTGCGTATATTGGTGATTAGATCATTGAATGTGGCAGGACAGGTGGAGAGAGTGGTGAATAAAGTCTATCGTATTCTGGGATTTACTGATAGTGGCATGGAATAAAAATCAAGGAGGTTATGCTGAACATTTACAAGACATAAGGTTGTCCTCAGCTGGAATATCGTAAATAATTGAAATGTAACTGCTACTGGTCAATATCTCTGAAATGGAGACATTGGAAAGCTAGGATTGGCTCTTCTTGGAGCACAGAAAGTTAGGAGAAATTTTAATAAAGATGTTCAAAATCACAAAGCCTTTTGACAGAGGAAATAAGAATAATTTTTTTCTAGTGGCTGGAGGGTTGTAAACCAGACAACACAAATACAAGATAAATGGCAAACAAACCAGAGGGAAGACAAGGAGAATATATTTTAACACAGAAAATTGTCAAGAATACACAACCTGAAAGGGTCGTGGAAGCAGATTTAACCTTTCAAAAGAGCATGAGATAATAGTGTCCCAGCTCAGATGGAACAGGCTGGCCTCGGACTCAGAGGTTGTGAGTTTAATTCCTGCTCCTGCACTTCAGCCCAACAATGCAGACTGACACTGCAGTGCAGTCCTGATGGAGTGCTGCACTGCTAAAGACACCACCTTTCACTAGAGATTTTACACCAAGGTCCTGCTTGCATTTGGAGTTGGACATAAAATATTCCACAGCACGGTTTCGAGGAAGAGCAGGAGAATTAATCCCGGTGCCCTGGCTAATATTTATCCCTCACTCAGAAAAATATAAGAGGCTGTGAGGGCAGACGGTGAAGTAGAGAACACAACGAGAGCAGCCATGATCTTATTTAATGGTGGAAGAGGCTGAATGGACTGTTCCTGATCCTATGTTCCTATTTGTTTCTCTCCTGTCATTTTCAATCGCATTGCTATTTGTTGCTGTCTACAAATTGCCTGTTGTGTTTCCAACATTACCACAGAGACATCATTTCAAAGAGATTTCATTGGCTGTGAAGCATTTTGGGACATCAGTTGCTGCAGAACGCACTATATAAACGCATTGTCTTTTTTAATTTGGTTTTGGAAAATTTGCCGGTTTCTGGGGCAATGACAGCGAAGGAGAAATATTTGGTTGGCGCAGAGACTAAGATTTTCATTCTCATCAAGTTGGTTCATCTGAATTTGTGTGAAATTTTCAGCTTCAACTCCAGGAATGGAAACTGAGACAGGGTGCATGATGGGAAGAAGTCTCCATATTTGTCCAAAATTTATCTTTTCTCATCCTGGACATCTCTCTGAAGCTACTGTCTCAGGGATTCTTTCCCAATCCCATTCAATAACTTAACACAATTCCTCTGACAATCCAAGCACAAATCAATTGAGAGAAAAAGCAGTGAGGTTATGCATATTTATTCTGCTGACACATATGTTCGAAAAACAAAACCAAATTTGTCATTCATGAATATTCTAATAATCCCTCATGCGTCTGAAAGATCCGATAGTTGAGTTGTAGCCGCCCCAGTCACTGTATCTCCTGTATTCTCCGGGTCTCAGGAAGTACTGTCGGCCTCTGTAGTTGGGATGTTCATAGAAGATCCAGTAACCATCCATCACATGGCAGGAGTGAATGTCACGGTAACAGAAACGATCGTAGACAGAGGGACAGTCATCCGTGAATTCCATCATCTGTCCCCCAAAGTCAGGCCTCTCGTAAATCCTCATCCTGTAGTTTCCACCTCGGTACTGGAATAGAAATAAAAACATATTTGTAATGTAGTATTAATTACACATGGGAAAGAAGTTATAGAAATGGAGCTGGTTCATTAGAAGGGAATAGCTGAAGGACCATCTCATTAACAATCAGAGTGGAGTTGAGACAATTGAATAACATGAATGGGAGACTTGGATTATTTTTACACCTGATTAACAGTGAGAAACATTTGCATATGATACATAGTTAAAAAGGATAAGTATTAGGAAGATGAAGATAACTTCATAGATAATGGGGTGATGGAATGGGAGCCATTCATTTAGCAATGTCTGTGATTGATTGGAATATGTTAGATTAGTCTCTGCTTTTATGGGGAATGGGAAGAGTTGATGAGGGCAATGTAACCACGGGAATGAGATTGGAAGTGTTTGAGTGCAGCAATGCACATTTCTGTTATGTTCATGTTATTACCCTGATCTCACTGATGTATCTTTGATGTAATATGAAGTGAGACTGGGAATTTCTACGTAGCACACACTGTGATATTTCTATACAAAACTGGCCTTATGGTGTAACAAAACACATTAAAACAATAAAGTATTCCACAGGGTAACATAACAATTTACATTGATTCTGATCCTGTAGAATATCAGCCTAATATGATGTTGTTAAAATTAATTTAATAGGCTTCTATTCAGATCGAATATATATTTAAGAGTAAGGACTCTTGTTGGTGTGTATAGGATTCATGAACTGAACGATGAACTGAGTCGATGTAATGCTGGAATTATTAACACTAATAGAAAATATTCTAAAGATTCATTTACGGGGAAGTGAGACAAGTCTGAGGAGAGAGAAGAAATACAAAGATCTGCTCCTGGTCTTCGACACAAGACTGGAGGATAGTCGAGTGGAGCATAAATGTGACCACATAGACTTAACTGATTGGAATTGTTGAGTACAATGGACTGTCTATATGCTTTTAATTCATTGTGACTAAATTATCCAATCATTGCCAAATTCTAATAGTCTTTAACTGATGGTGTTTATGAGGGAGAAACTGATCTGCTCTCGTTTAGTTCCCAGTCTTGGAGGCAGCTACGTGCCAATCTAAGGCCCAAATTCAGCATCAGCACTCATTAGCAGTTGATGCACAAATACCCCCCAGAGGCAGTTTATACATTTGAGGGGCAAAGCAATGGATTTGAGTGGACACTGGGGATGGGGATATGAAGTGTTTGGAGAGGTTGTGATCACAATGACTGTGGATCAGACAATCACCCGGACTCTCCTAAGGACAACAGGAAATCTCTTCAGAGAAACAGTCTCTGTTTAGGACGCTGCAACTGTGTAAGAATCCAACTCAATCAAACTTCTCCCAGGGCACCTAAAGCTGGGCCTTAGGCATCTCATTTACATTTTAAATTAACTAACTCTGTTTTTAGGTGGCCAGCAGCACTGCCTGAAAAATTACTTGACCCAATTTTGAGAAGAATGCATTCCAATTTCTACCAATGCAGATTTATACCCTCAAGAATGTAACTGGTTTGTTTACTGTAAGATTGGATTTGTGACAAACTAAATATCTCCCGAAACTCAGCTACTTTGTACAAAGAAAATTTCCTTCATTTCAATCTGAGCAGAATCTGTAAACAGCCAACTTACATATGGGTAGGTGCGACATGAGCCGATGCTGTCATTGAATCCCATCCAGCGCTGGTAGTCAGGATAATCTCCCCTGCTCAGAACATACTGGTATCCCATGTAATTGGGTTTCTCGTACACCACCCACCAGTCACTCATGACACGGATGGAGTTACAGCGACTGAAGTAAGGGGACAGGTCGGGACAATCACTGCTGCACTCATAGTGCCGACCCTGGAAGTTCCTCTCCTCGTAAAAGATAATCTGTGGAAGGA
This sequence comes from Prionace glauca, assembly GCA_037974335.1. Lineage (NCBI taxonomy): Eukaryota > Metazoa > Chordata > Chondrichthyes > Carcharhiniformes > Carcharhinidae > Prionace > Prionace glauca. The sequence goes on along the minus strand of CM075731.1, from coordinate 2,973,797 downwards.
GACAAGAGAAATGAATAAGTTTGAGAATCCAGTGAGAGTGATCGAGAACTCACACATCCTGTACAAAATCACACTGCTTCTTACCTTTGCCATGTTGATCTCACAGTTAGATGAGTAACTGATCTAACACAGCAACATGCTCTACAGTGTGGTATATATATGCTGCACAAAATGACCATTCGACTCTGTTCTCTTGTTATTCTAATGATTTGGTGCTGAACATCAGCAAAAAGAGAACAAAACACATCACTTGACATGTTGCTTGACATGTCACTGATTCTCTTCACTTTGCTTTCTCTTCATTTTCATTGAGGTGTGAAAACAAAGGGAGAATCCATCGTGCTTTCCACATTCCAACTGTTTTCACACAGCAATGGTTACAAAATCCATTTTCAAAAAGTTATTTCCAGAATCCACCCAGCCAGCTCGGTTTCTAAATGAAGCAAAAGGTAAAAACCTACACTAACTGTGTTGTTCATCCTGATAACTACTTCTGAACTTTCAGACTCCATCTCCAATGTTATTTTTCATTATTTGGGGTTTTCATTGATAATCTTCCACAAAACAAACTTGTCAGCAAAATTGTGGACCATGGGGTGAAAGGGACAGAGACTATTGGAGCACAGTGTTAGCTGAGTGGTAGGAGATAGAGAGTAATGATGACCTTTGTCACAATGGAGACAGATTTATGGTGGGGTTCCCCAAGCAACAGAGTTAGAACAGTAACTTATCTTGTTCAATATTAATGACCTGAACATCAGTGTATAGGGCATCATTTCAAAATTGGTCGATGGCGCAAAACTTGGGAACTTGATTTTGACTTAATTTTATTTATTATTGTCACATGTATCAATGTACAGTGAAAAGTGTTTTTTCTTGCAAACTATACAGACGAAGCATACCGTACCTCGAGAAGCAAAGGAGAGGGTGCAGAATGTAATGTTACAGTCACAGCTCGAGTGTAGAGAAAGATCAGTAAGGTCGGCCCATTCAAAACTCTGATGTCAGCAAGGAAGAAGCTGTTCTTGAGTTGGTTCGTCAGTTATCTCAGACTTTTGTATCTTTTTCCTGACAGAAGAAGGTGGAAGAGAGAATGTCCGGGGTGCGTGAGCTCCTTAATTATGCCGGCTGCTTTTCAAAGGCAATGAGAAGTGTAGAGATGTCAATGGATGGGAGGCTGATTTGTTTGATAGACTGGGCTTCATTCACAACCCTTTGTAGTTTCCCGCAGAGTTGGACAGAGCTGGAGCCATTCCAAGTTATGACACAATCAGAAAGATTGTTTTTTCTCTGTAAAGATTGGCGAGAGTTGTAGTGGACATGCCAAATTGCCTTAGCCCCCTGAGAAGCTTTGCTGGGTTTTCTTAAATATAATGTCAGTGTTGAGGGATCAGTCCAGGTTGTTGTTGACCTGGACACCTCGAAACATGAAGCTCGCGACCATTTCCATTTCACCCTCATTGATTTAGACAGGGGCCTGTCCCCCACTGTGCTTCTGTGAACTGTGAGAAGGAAAGTGTTAAACTTCAAATGACCTTATTCAGGATGATGGAATGGGTAGTTGAGTGCCAGATGGAATTTAATGCAGAAAGGTATGACATGATTCAATTTGGTGGGAAGAACTTAGCGAGGCAAATATAAAATCCAGCATTCCCTTCATAAGAGGCTGTCGGAGCAGAGGGATCTGGGGGTGCATTTGCTGAAATCATTGAAGGTGGTAGGGCAGATAGAGAAAGCACTTTCTAAAGCTGAGTAACTTGCAACCACCAAACAGATTAACAAATGAATGGTTTATTAGGGCACGGAGAGTGATATAAATGTCACCACACTCCATGACACCAGATTCCTATCTGGGAAGGAAAATCCACTCTCAGCTACAGGACTCACACACTCCAGGCAAATTGACTCTCCAAGTGATGTAATAAAGGTGCACAGTATCACATCCATCTCCCTTTAGTTCCCAATTAACACATTTCAATCATAATTGAACGATTACAATATTGCACAACAAATGGATCTCAATCACAGTCCCTTATCAGGTAAACCAGTCCCAGGGCTTCCTAATCTTTTGGGACAATCAAAATTCACTCGCAGCTGATCCAGCAATAGAGGGAACTTAGGTTTGTACCTCAGTGGGTGAAGTCCCAACCTGCGAAGGTGCGTCAGTGCAGAAACTTCTCCAGTTCCCACTGGAACATCATTTGGCTCTTTCTCGGGTTAGCTTGTTGCTGCATTATTTACACCCAGAGGAATATCACTGACGGACATACTAGGGGCCACTGGCTCTGTGTGTGATTCTTTCTCCTTCTCAAATAGTCCGGGTGTTTCTTCACCCTTTTTCCATGGACATCTATTTCATCCCTCACTGGACTTGTTCTGACCTTGACCATTCCAGGGACCGAGTTCAGACAAGCAGCATAATTCTTTACAGATACCAAGTCATCCACTTCAAAAGTTCTCTCTGTTTTTCTCAAATTGTGATGTTTCTCCTGTGTGTTCAGTTGAATTCCATCATCCTGAATAAGGTCATTTGAAGTTCCTTAATACTGTAAATAGCAGCAACAGGAGGAAAAACTCTTTCACACAGCAAGTGGTTTGGATCTGGAGGCTGTACCTGAGAGGGTGGGGGAAATAGTTTCAATCAAGGCTTTCAAAGGGAATTGGATAACTCTTTGAATTGTGAAGTAATTTGTGGGCAATGGGGAAATAGCAGCGGAGTGTGACTAGGTGAGTTGTTCATGTGTAGAGTAGGCACGGACATGTCAGGCTGAATGGCCTCTTCCTGTGCTATAATCATCCCAAGAGTCTATGAAATTATGCAGATTAATGTCTGGGATCCTAACAACTGTCAAATAAAGAGAAGCTTTTCAGGAACACATGATGTTAATGTAATGATGATTTGATGGGTTTTTGATAAGCGAGGGGATTAAGGGTTATGGGGAGAGGGCAGGAATGTGGAACTGAACCACGACAGATCAGCCATGATCTTATTGAATGGCGGGGCAGGCTCGAAGGGCCAGATGGCCTACTCCTGCTCCTATTTCTTATGTTCTTATGTATGTTCTTAACATCACATGACTGAGTAGCAGAAATCCACAGCAAGCAGAAGGTCCAACCTTGTGCAGAGCTCCCAACATGTTCGTAGCATCTGTAAGTAAATAGTAATGGCTTCAACAAGCTACAGACACAGCAGCTTACCTTGGTAACACCCTGTCAACACCCTGAACACATGGTGAAACAACAGCTGCCTTGATGCCCTCATTCTGTGGTTCTCCAGTGTGCCAACTGCATTTGACCGTAACTGATTTAGCGGCAACTCAAAGGTTGCCCACTGGATGACATTCGCTATCTGATCACCTGGCTATTAATTCCTGTGTGAAACCCAGGGCACACACACTGCACCCTGGAATGTGATGGTATAGACTATTGTTACAATCAGGGTTTGGTAATTATTTATATTAAGAGCACAATAAAGTGTTGATTGGGCATCACGCTGTGAAAATGTGTCTCTGATTCTGTCCCCGCCATTAATCCCCAGCCACCCGCCCCTCACCCACCTCTCCCCCACAGCTCAGTGTTCCCACCTCCCAAACATGGAGGTGATGTCTGTTGTGCCTTGCAGGTTCAGCCCATGTTTCAGAGCGCCTGCCCCACCTTCCCTACACCTATCAGACCCCAGGGGCAAGTGCAGCCGCTATTCCCCCTCCAAACCGACCTGGGCTCGCAAACCACCACATCGCCCTTCCCCCCTGCGCCTGTCACCCCACCACCCTTTCCTCCAGAAACATCCAACCCTATTAATGTGCCTGGGCTAGCAATGGTTGCGAGTCTTGGTTGAAGGCTGGAGGATGATGACTCGTTGTTGTGTAGACTGGGATCCTGTCCTGGAGCAACTCAAATCTGACTCCTAGCTGTACTCTTGTACTCCGGATGCACGCTTCCACTCTGGCCCACACAGCTGGAAGGGTTGGGCCAGGGTGTCTTTTGGCCAAGAATTTTTGGGGGGGAGCCTTGGGCATTGCTGTGTGAAAGCAGTTGGAATGTGGAAAGCACGATGGACTCTCCCTTTGTTTTCACACCTCAATGAAAATGAAGAGAAAGCAAAGTGAAGAGAATCAGTGACATGTCAAGCAACATGTCAAGTGATGTGTTTTGTTCTCTTTCTGCTGACGTTCAGCACCAAATCATTAGAATAACAAGAGAACAGAGTCGAGTGGTCATTTTGTGCAGCATATATATACCACACTGTAGAGCATGTTGCTGTGTTAGATCAGTTACTCATCTAACTGTGAGATCAACATGGCAAAGGTAAGAAGCAGTGTGATTTTGTACAGGATGTGTGAGTTCTCCATCACTCTCACTGGATTCTCAAACTTATTCATTTCTCTTGTCTCCTTCCACAGATTATCTTTTACGAGGACAGGAACTTCCAGGGTCGGCACTATGAGTGCAGCACTGACTGTCCCGACCTGTCCCCTTACTTCAGTCGCTGTAACTCCATCCGTGTCATGAGTGACTGGTGGGTGGTGTACGAGAAACCCAATTACATGGGATACCAGTATGTTCTGAGCAGGGGAGATTATCCTGACTACCAGCGCTGGATGGGATTCAATGACAGTATCGGCTCATGTCGCACCTACCCATATGTAAGTTGGCTGTTTACAGATTCTGCTCAGATTGAGAGCAAGGAAGAATCAATTGTGTGAAACGCCTAAGATTAGATACTTATTCTATTTATCACAATTACTGTCAAACAGTAGAGTTACACAGTCAAGTTCTTGAGGGTATAAATGTGTATTGGTAGAAATTGGTACACATTGCTTCTTGAGATGGTTATTGTTAACTTGTGGGCCACTTTCTTCTTCCAGCCTGTGTTACAAGGCAAGGCATATTTTGTATTATAAATGTGCCTCAAATTCTGTCCGCGGGCAATATAAATTCTATTCACATGTCACACTTCGTCAAAGATGTATTAAAGTGAAAACAGAGCAACAAAATGAGCCCCCAGCACTCAAACCCTTCCAATCATTTTATTCCTTTGGTTATATTGCTCTGATTAACATTTCCCTGACCCAGAAGAACAAGTGGTCAACTCCCAGTCACTGAGAAAGGTGTTGCTGAACATCACAGCCAATGGCTGAGTGAATTACTTCAATTCCATCACTCCATTATCTGCTTATAAACTGTATTAACACTCAGCAGGAAAGCTGTTAGAACTCATAGTGAGTTTATTCCACACACAGCCCAGGACAAGGACAGAATCAGGTGGAATAAACTGATATTCACACAACACCCAGATAGAGAGACAAGATAACATTCATCGAATAGAAACAGACTTTTACTGATTTAAGGCAACTCCCACCTGTATGAGGCAATTGTACTTTTGCTGTGACCAATATTTCCAATATAAAGAAATAAAATTATTCTCACTGTGAATAAGGTGAAAATGTGAACCAATGGTGACATTCTGGTTGCTAAATTTCATCACCTTTACTCGAAACGATCATCAAATGATCCTTAAATGTTTCCTTCAAAGCAACCAGCATTTTTAGAACATATTTCAAATGTCTAATTGGTTCCTTCCTCTCAAACATGTTTTTATTTCTATTCCAGTGCCGAGGTGGAATCTACAGACTGAGGATTTACGAGAGGCCTGACTTTGGGGGACAGATGATGGAATTCACGGATGACTGTCCCTCTGTCTACGATCGTTTCCGTTACCGTGACATTCACTCCTGCCATGTGATGGACGGTTACTGGATCTTCTATGAACATCCCAACTACAGAGGCCGACAGTACTTCCTGAAACCCGGAGAATACAGGAAATACAGTGACTGGGGTGGCTACAACTCAACTATCGGATCTTTCAGACGCACGTTCTAGATTGTTCTTGAGAAATGTGGTTTTGCTTTTCTGACTATGAATTAGCAGAATAAAGATACAGAACTTAACTACTATTTCTCTCAATTGATTTGTGTTTGGATTGTCAGATAAATTGTGTTTGGTGTTCAAATACTGAACGGGAGGAGATTTTCTCTTTGACACTCCCTCAGGGTTGAGGATGAGTTGCTTCCACACTGAAAGTGAGTTCTCAGATGATGAGATGTCCAGTGCATGACGTACAGTCTCTGGTGGGGTAGATGGGGGTTGGAGGAGCTGGTGGGTGGGGTGCCTCGGTTGCCTTCCTTCCCCAGTTCCTTCCCCACACGAGATAAACCAATTTCATGATATTACAAATCGAAATCTCCTCTCGAAACCGAGTCAGAAACTCAGTTCCTGAAATTTCTGAATCTGGAACATGGAAGTCAGACACATCAAAAGTTAAATAATTAACCAATGTCTGTCCTCTTCTGGGTTTGAGATTTATCACAATGTTGGGAGTGATAGCAGTGAGAGCTTTGTACTCTACATTAACACATGAAAAATTGATTGAAGAAAGCTGCCATGAATGATAAAATCTCAGTACATCTGGGTTCACGCACATCTGACCTTCTTGCTGAAGCGACTCTCACCAACCTGTCCCAGAGCTTCTCTGCTATTGGCCGCTTTATTCCAATCCATTTTATAAAGGCTCTTCGCTGGCACAAAGTCACCCTGGTCCTTTGGAGAGCCAGTGCAGATACAATGGGCTGAATGGCCTCCTTTTGTGTTGGAACACACTCTCCACTTGATATTGGACTGACTTACTCAAAATTAATGTCACAAAGAAGTGAGAGCAATAAAAGATTCCTTCTCTGAAGGCTTATATCAATGCTTGATTGGTGTAAAATTAATGAATTGTACTTGCTGTTCTAAACTCTGATTGAAGTTATTGGTGACATGGAACATTTCTTGCCTTTTCCTCACCATCCACTCAAGCAGTCTGAGTTGTGTATCTCTCTCTAAAGATTTCAGACAGATCCTGACTGAAACGAGGCAGCTTGCTAAATATCTCCAATAAAGTGACTGGCACCAAACAACCTTGAATAATAATTCTTCTTAAAGCTGCCAATCAAAGAAATACTTGACTAATTCCATAAGATGATTTGATTTCATGTCTGTACAGTAGAACTGGACATCATTCAGTCCACCAGCCCTCTTTGAAACACCCAACCTAATAGTTCTTCCTGCCATTACTCCACATTAAGCTGCAAATTCTCCCCCTTTCCAGTTAGAAAGATGTCCCTAAGGGCTTTACATTAACTGGAGTCATTTTGCAGCAGAGCCACTGTTGTGATGTGGAAAACACAGTAGTAATTTACACACAGCAAACACCCACAAACAACAATGAGATGGAAAATGACACAAACGTTTTTCCTTTGCAACATTATTTGAGTCATAAATATTGACCAGGACATTGAGTTTAATGCCTCTTATTTTTCAAAATTATTGCTGTGGTATATTTTATGTCCATCTGAAGGGGAAAACAGGACCTTGTGTAATGTCTCATCTGAAAAATACTGGCCAGGATTCTCCAGTCTCATTTGCCCCACCATTGCTGACAGAGAGAATGGAGAATTTGGCGCTCAGCCAAAACTCCTTCCGCCACCATGAGACGGAAGATTTCCAGCACTGACCAGTTTAGCAAACCCCAGCCATCATCACTGAGAATGCAGCACTCCCTCTGGACTGAACTGGTCAGTGACAGCCTGGAATTTTCAGCCCAAGTGTTGGAGCAACTCTTGGGGTGGAATATTCCTGTCCCGCCTGCCACAGGAATCGTAGCGGACAATCCAAAAGTCTGTTGACCTCAGGTGGCCTTTTCTGGATTTGAGATGAGCGTGGCCAAAAAATCCCACTCATAAACTCACAAGATCTGACTGGGAAGCCATGGTTTTACTATCTCATTCCCTTCTTCAAGTTCTGATTGAACCTACTTCCATTGTCCGATTAGGTGGCACATTCCAGATCACGACAATATTCCATGTGAAAGACAATTCTCCTCATCCCCCCTCTAACACTCGTGTCAATTACATTTGATCTGTGCCCTGTGTTTATCCCGTCCTCCTGCTATTTCAGACATTTGATCGAAAAGCTTCATGATTTTCAGCACCTTTATTAAAATCTCTGCTGAACTTTCTCTGCTCGACGGAGAATCAGCCCCAGCTTTCTAATGTCTGTGTGTAATTGAAATCCTAGATCTAAGGTACCATTCCAGAAAAACCTCTTCTTCATCATTCAGACCCTCACCATCCATCCTAAAGTCAATTCAATGGGTTGATCTTGTCTTGAACACAAGGAAAAAAATGATTCACCAAATCTCCGAATGGTTACAATATAAAAGGAGACCATTTGGCCCATCATGCCTGCGCAAACTCTGCAAAGGAAGATTATAATTTTCTGCCATTACCCTGCCTTTCCCCTGTACTCCTGCATTTTGTTTCTCTTCAATAAATACTCTTGAAAGGCTCAACTGACCATACCTTCACCACACTTTCAGGCCTTGCATCCCAGAGCAAAACTACTCCTCATATGAAAAAGATTTTTCTCGCATCACATTTACTTCTTTTGCAAGTAATCTTAAATCTGTGCCGTCTCGTTCCTGACCCTTTAATGAGCAGGAACAATCTCTCCTTCCACTCTACTCAAGAGTTTAAACATCTCCATCAAATCTCATCAAATCAAGATCTGCTCAGATGAGGAGGATCGTGACAGACACCTCCAGACGCTGAAAGATGCCCTCATAAGAACGGGATATGGCGCTCGACTCATCGATCGACAGTTCCAATGCGCCACAGCAAAAAACCGCACCGACTTCCTCAGAAGACAAACACAGGACACGGTGGACAGATTACCCTTCATCGTCCAGTACTTCCCCGGAGTGGAGAAGCTACGACATCTTCTCCGGAGTCTTCAACATATCATTGATGAAGATGAACATCTCACCAGGGCCATCCAATGTACACGTACAGTTACATGTACAGTAGTGGCAGAGAGGAGTTGGAATCTTGTAAACCACAATGAGAAAACAGTCACCAGCCCCTCTACACACCAAACTGGCTCATTTACTGATCACCCACAGAACAACTCCTCATGTCACCACAGAGCAAGGTTGGGTCTGGTATTTCTGAATTTGGCGAGAAGGGTGAAGGCAAAACTGAACACACAGGAGAAACATCACAATTTGAGAAAAACAGAGAGAACTTTTGAAGTGGATGACTTGGTATCTGTAAAGAATTATGCTGCTTGTCTGAACTAGGTCCCTGGAATGGTCAAGGTCAGAACAAGTCCAGTGACGGATGAAATAGATGTCCATGGAAAAAGGGTGAAGAAACACCCGGACCATTTGAGAAGGAGAGAATCACACACAGAGCCAGTGGCCCCTAGTATGTCCGTCAATGATATTCCTCTGGGTGTAAATAATGCAGCAACAAGCTAACCTGAGAAAGAGCCAAATGGTGTTCCAGTGGGAACTGGAGAAGTTTCTGCACTGACGCACCTTCGCAGGTTGGGACTTCACCCACTGAGGTACAAACCTAAGTTCCCTCTATTGCTGGATCAGCTGCGAGTGAATTTTGATTGTCCCAAAAGATTAGGAAGCCCTGGGATTGGTTTACCTGATAAGGTGTGGGTATGCCGGCGTTGGACTGGCGTAAACACAGTAAAAAGTCTGACAACACCAGGTTTTAGTCCAACCGATTTATTTGATAATATTCTCACAAGCTTTCGAGGGGACTGCCTCTTCGTCAGGTGAATGGAGAGTTCTGGCTTCAGACAGAGCATATAAAGCACAGACAGTTGCTGATTTATATGCTCTGTCTGAAGCCAGAACTCTCCATTCACCTGACGAAGAGGCAGTCCCCTCGAAAGCTTGTGAGAATATTATCAAATAAATCGGTTGGACTAAAACCTGGTGTTGTCAGACTTTTTACTGTGTTTACCTGATAAGGGACAGTGATTGAGATCCATTTGTTGTGCAATATTGTAATCGTTCAATTATGATTGAAATGTGTTAATTGGGAACTAAAGGGAGATGGATGTGATACTGTGCACCTTTATTACATCACTTGGAGAGTCAATTTGCCTGGAGTGTGTGAGTCCTGTAGCTGAGAGTGGATTTTCCTTCCCAGTTAGGAATCTGGTGTCATGGAGTGTGGTGACATTTATATCACTCCCTGTGCCCTAATAAACCATTCATTTGTTAATCTATTTGGTGGTTGCCCGACATTGCAAGTTACTCAGCTTTAGAAAGTGCTTTCTCTATCTGCCCTACCACCTTCAATGATTTCAGCAAATGCACCCCCAGATCCCTCTGCTCCGACAGCCTCTTATGAAGGGAATGCTGGATTTTATATTTGCCTCGCTAAGTTCTTCCCACCAAATTGAATCATGTCATACCTTTCTGCATTAAATTCCATCTGGCACTCAACTACCCATTCCATCATCCTGAATAAGGTCATTTGAAGTTTAATACTTTCCTTCTCACAGTTCACAGGAAGCACAGTGGGGGACAGACCCCTGTCTAAATCAATGGGGGTGAACAAAGAACAAAGAACAACACAGCACGGGAAACAGGCCCTTTGGCCCAACGAGCCCACGCCGCCGTCCCATGGTCAGTGACCTATTCATGATTCTAGTCTATGCCTAATGTATGAGGATCAGGGAGGTCCAATATAGGGACAATTTGTTACCCAATCAATCAGCCTAAAAGCACATTTTTGGGATGTGGGAGGAAACCGGAGCACCCGGAGGAAACCCACGCAACCACGGGGAGAACGCGCAAACTCCCACGGACACAGGCCCAAATCCATGTGTCTGCACAGCAACAGAGATAGTCTCTGAGCTGTCATGATGCCATGGGGTGAAATGGAAATGGTCGCGAGCTTCATGTTTCGAGGTCTCCAGGTCAACAACAACCTAGACTGATCCCTCAACACTGACATTATATTTAAGAAAACCCAGCAAAGCTTCGCAGGGGGCTAAGGCAATTTGGCATGTCCACTACAACTCTCGCCAATCTTTACAGAGAATAAACAATCTTTCTGATTGTGTCAGAACTTGGAATGGCTCCAGCTCTGTCCAACTCTGCGGGAAACTACAAAGGGTTGTGAATGAAGCCCAGTCTATCAAACAAATCAGCCTCCCATCCATTGACATCTCTACACTTCTCATTGCCTTTGAAAAGCAGCCGGCATAATTAAGGACCTCACGCACCCCGGACATTCTCTCTTCCACCTTCTTCTGTCAGGAAAAAGATACAAAAGTCTGAGATAACTGACGAACCAACTCAAGAACAGCTGCTTCCTTGCTGCCATCAGATTTTTGAATGGGCCGACCTTACTGATCTTTCTCTACACTCGAGCTGTGACTGTAACATTACATTCTGCACCCTCTCCTTTGCTTCTCGAGGTACGGTATGCTTCGTCTGTATAGTTTGCAAGAAAAAACACTTTTCACTGTACATTGACACATGTGACAATAATAAATCAAATTAAGTCAAAATCAAATTCCCAAGTTTTGCGCCATCGACCAATTTTGAAATGATGCCCTATACACTGATGTTCAGGTCATTAATATTGATCAAGATAAGTTACTGTTCTAACTCTGTTGCTTGGGGAACCCCACCATAAATCTGTCTCCATTGTGACAAAGGTCATCATTACTCTCTATCTCCTACCACTCGGCTAACACTGTGCTCCAATAGTCTCTGTCCCTTTCACCCCATGGTCCACAATTTTGCTGACAAGTTTGTTTTGTGGAAGATTATCAATGAAAACCCCAAATAATGAAAAATAACATTGGAGATGGAGTCTGAAAGTTCAGAAGTAGTTATCAGGATGAACAACACAGTTAGTGCAGGTTTTTACCTTTTGCTTCATTTAGAAACCGAGCTGGCTGGGTGGATTTTGGAAATAACTTTTTGAAAATGGATTTTGTAACCATTGCTGTGTGAAAACAGTTGGAATGTGGAAAGCACGATGGATTCTCCCTTTGTTTTCACACCTCAATGAAAATGAAGAGAAAGCAAAGTGAAGAGAATCAGTGACATGTCAAGCAACATGTCAAGTGATGTGTTTTGTTCTCTTTTTGCTGACGTTCAGCACCAAATCATTAGAATAACAAGAGAACAGAGTCGAGTGGTCATTTTGTGCAGCATATATATACCACACTGTAGAGCATGTTGCTGTGTTAGATCAGTTACTCATCTAACTGTGAGATCAACATGGCAAAGGTAAGAAGCAGTGTGATTTTGTACAGGATGTGTGAGTTCTCCATCACTCTCACTGGATTCTCAAACTTATTCATTTCTCTTGTCTCCTTCCACAGATTATCTTTTACGAGGACAGGAACTTCCAGGGTCGGCACTATGAGTGCAGCACTGACTGTCCCGACCTGTCCCCTTACTTCAGTCGCTGTAACTCCATCCGTGTCATGAGTGACTGGTGGGTGGTGTACGAGAGACCCAATTACATGGGATACCAGTATGTTCTGAGCAGGGGAGAATATCCCGAGTACCAGCGCTGGATGGGATTCAATGACAGTATCGGCTCATGTCGCACCTACCCATATGTAAGTTGGCTGTTTACAGATTCTGCTCAGATTGAGAGCGAGGAAGAATCAATTGTGTGAAACGCCTAAGATTAGATAGTTATTCTATTTATCACAATTACAGTCAAACAGTAAAGTTACACAGTCAAGTTCTTGAGGGTATAAATGTGTATTGGTAGAAATTGGTACACATTGCTTCTTGAGATGGTTATTGTTACCTTGTGAGCCACTTTCTTCTTCCAGCCTGTGTTACAAGGCAAGGCATATTTTGTATTATAAATGTGCCTCAAATTCTGTCCGCGGGCAATATAAATTCTATTCACATGTCACACTTCATCAAAGATGTATTAAAGTGAAAACAGAGTAACAAAATGAGCCCCCAGCACTCAAACCCTTCCAATCATTTTATTCCTTTGGTTATATTGCTCTGATTAACATTTCCCTGACCCAGAAGAACAAATGGTCAACTCCCAGTCACTGAGAAAGGTGTTGCTGAACATCACAGCCAATGGCTGAGTGAATTACTTCAATTCCATCACTCCATTATCTGCTTATAAACTGCATTAACACTCAGCAGGAAAGTTGTTAGAACTCATAGTGTGTTTATTCCACACACAGCCCAGGACAAGGACAGAATCAGGTGGAATAAACTGATATTCACACAACACCCAGATAGAGAGACAAGATAACATTCATCGAATAGAAACAGACTTTTACTGATTTAAGACAACTCCCACCTGTATGAGGCAATCGTACTTTTGCTGTGACCAATATTTCCAATATAAAGAAATAAAATTATTCTCACTGTGAATAAGGTGAAAATGTGAACCAATGGTGACATTCTTGTTGCTAAATTTCATCACCTTTACTCGAAACGATCATCAAATGATCCTTAAATGTTCCCTTCAAAGCAACCAGCATTTTTAGAACATATTTCAAATGTCTAATTGGTTCCTTCCTCTCAAACATGTTTTTATTTCTATTCCAGTGCCGAGGTGGAATCTACAGACTGAGGGTTTACGAGAGGCCTGACTTTGGGGGACAGATGATGGAATTCACGGATGACTGTCCCTCTGTCTACGGTCGTTTCCGTTACCGTGACATTCACTCCTGCCATGTGATGGACGGTTACTGGATCTTCTATGAACATCCCAACTACAGAGGCCGACAGTACTTCCTGAAACCCGGAGAATACAGGAAATACAGTGACTGGGGTGGCTACAACTCAACTATCGGATCTTTCAGACGCACGTTCTAGATTGTTCTTGAGAAATGTGGTTTTGCTTTTCTGACTATGAATTAGCAGAATAAAGATACAGAACTTAACTACTATTTCTCTCAATTGATTTGTGTTTGGATTGTCAGATAAATTGTGTTTGGTGTTCAAATACTGAACGGGAGGAGATTTTCTCTTTGACACTCCCTCAGGGTTGAGGATGAGTTGCTTCCACACTGAAAGTGAGTTCTCAGATGATGAGATGTCCAGTGCATGACGTACAGTCTCTGGTGGGGCAGATGGGGGTTGGAGGAGCTGGTGGGTGGGGTGCCTCGGTTGCCTTCCTTCCCCAGTTCCTTCCCCACACGAGATAAACCAATTTCATGATATTACAAATCGAAATCTCCTCTCGAAACCGAGTCAGAAACTCAGTTCCTGAAATTTCTGAATCTGGAACATGGAAGTCAGACACATCAAAAGTTAAATAATTAACCAATGTCTGTCCTCTTCTGGGTTTGAGATTTATCACAATGTTGGGAGTGATAGCAGTGAGAGCTTTGTACTCTACATTAACACATGAAAAATTGATTGAAGAAAGCTGCCATGAATGATAAAATCTCAGTACATCTGGGTTCACGCACATCTGACCTTCTTGCTGAAGCGACTCTCACCAACCTGTCCCAGAGCTTCTCTGCTATTGGCCGCTTTATTCCAATCCATTTTATAAAGGCTCTTCGCTGGCACAAAGTCACCCTGGTCCTTTGGAGAGCCAATGCAGATACAATGGGCTGAATGGCCTCCTTTTGTGTTGGAACACACTCTCCACTTGATATTGGACTGACTTACTCAAAATTAATGTCACAAAGAAGTGAGAGCAATAAAAGATTCCTTCTCTGAAGGCTTATATCAATGCTTGATTGGTGTAAAATTAATGAATTGTACTTGCTGCTCTAAACTCTGATTGAAGTTATTGGTGACATGGAACATTTCTTGCCTTTTCCTCACCATCCACTGAAGCAATCTGAGTTGTGTACCTCTCTCTAAAGATTTCAGACAGATCCTGACTGAAACGAGGCAGCTTGCTAAATATCTCCAATAAAGTGACTGGCACCAAACAACCTTGAATAATAATTCTTCTTAAAGCTGCCAATCAAAGAAATACTTGACTAATTCCATAAGATGATTTGATTTCATGTCTATACAGTAGAACTGGACATCATTCAGTCCACCAGCCCTCTTTGAAACACCCAACCTAATAGTTCTTCCTGCCATTACTCCACATTAAGCTGCAAATTCTCCCCCTTTCCAGTTAGAAAGATGTCCCTAAGGGCTTTACATTAACTGGAGTCATTTTGCAGCAGAGCCACTGTTGTGATGTGGAAAACACAGCAGTAATTTACACACAGCAAACACCCACAAACAACAATGAGATGGAAAATGACACAAACGTTTTTCCTTTGTAACATTATTTGAGTCATAAATATTGACCAGGACATTGAGTTTAATGCCTCTTATTTTTCAAAATTATTGCTGTGGTATATTTTATGTCCATCTGAAGGGGAAAACAGGACCTTGTGTAATGTCTCATCTGAAAAATACTGGCCAGGATTCTCCAGTCTCATTTGCCCCACCATTGCTGACAGAGAGAATGGAGAATTTGGCGCTCAGCCAAAACTCCTTCCGCCACCATGAGACGGAAGATTTCCAGCACTGACCAGTTTAGCAAACCGCAGCCATCATCACTGAGAATGCAGCACTCCCTCTGGACTGAACTGGTCAGTGACAGCCTGGATTTTTCAGCCCAAGTGTTGGAGCAACTCTTGGGGTGGAATATTCCTGTCCCACCTGCCACAGGAATCGTAGCGGACAATCCAAAAGTCTGTTGACCTCAGGTGGCCTTTTCTGGATTTGAGATGAGCGTGGCCAAAAAATCCCACTCATAAACTCACAAGATCTGACTGGGAAGCCATGGTTTTACTATCTCATTCCCTTCTTCAAGTTCTGATTGAACCTACTTCCATTGTCCGATTAGGTGGCACATTCCAGATCACGACAATATTCCATGTGAAAGACAATTCTCCTCATCCCCCCTCTAACACTCGTGTCAATTACATTTGATCTGTGCCCTGTGTTTATCCCGTCCTCCTGCTATTTCAGACATTTGATCGAAAAGCTTCATGATTTTCAGCACCTTTATTAAAATCTCTGCTGAACTTTCTCTGCTCGACGGAGAATCAGCCCCAGCTTTCTAATGTCTGTGTGTAATTGAAATCCTAGATCTAAGGTACCATTCCAGCAAACCTCTTCTTCATCATTCAGACCCTCACCATCCATCCTAAAGTCAATTCAATGGGTTGATCTTGTCTTGAACACAAGGAAAAAAATGATTCACCAAATCTCCGAATGGTTACAATATAAAAGGAGACCATTTGGCCCATCATGCCTGCTCAAACTCTGCAAAGGAAGATTATAACTTTCTGCCATTACCCTGCCTTTCCCCTGTACTCCTGCATTTTGTTTCTCTTCAATAAATACTCTTGAAAGGCTCAACTGACCATACCTTCACCACACTTTCAGGCCTTGCATCCCAGAGCAAAACTACTCCTCATATGAAAAAGATTTTTCTCGCATCACATTTACTTCTTTTGCAAGTGATCTTAAATCTGTGCCGTCTCGTTCCTGACCCTTTAATGAGCAGGAACAATCTCTCCTTCCACTCTACTCAAGAGTTTAAACATCTCCATCAAATCTCATCAAATCAAGATCTGCTCAGATGAGGAGGATCGTGACAGACACCTCCAGACGCTGAAAGATGCCCTCATAAGAACAGGATATGGCGCTCGACTCATCGATCGACAGTTCCGATGCGCCACAGCAAAAAACCGCACCGATCTCCTCAGAAGACAAACACGGGACACAGTGGACAGAGTACCCTTCGTCATCCAGTACTTCCACGGAGTGGAGAAGCTACGACATCTTCTCCGGAGTCTTCAACATATCATTGATGAAGACGAACATCTCACCAGGGCCATCCAATGTACACGTACAGTTACATGTACAGTAGTGGCAGAGAGGAGTTGGAATCTTGTAAACCACAATGAGAAAACAGTCACCAGCCCCTCTACACACCAAACTGGCTCATTTACTGATCACCCACAGAACAACTCCTCATGTCACCACAGAGCAAGGTTGGGTCTGGTATTTCTGAATTTGGCGAGAAGGGTGAAGGCAAAACTGAACACACAGGAGAAACATCACAATTTGAGAAAAACAGAGAGAACTTTTGAAGTGGATGACTTGGTATCTGTAAAGAATTATGCTGCTTGTCTGAACTCGGTCCCTGGAATGGTCAAGGTCAGAACAAGTCCAGTGACGGATGAAATAGATGTCCATGGAAAAAGGGTGAAGAAACACCCGGACCATTTGAGAAGGAGAGAATCACACACAGAACCAGTAGCCCCTAGTATAACCATCAGTGATATTCCTCTGGGTGTAAATAATGCAGCAACAAGCTAACCCGAGAAAGAGCCAAATGATGTTCCAGTGGGAACTGGAGAAGTTTCTGCACTGACGCACCTTCGCAGGTTGGGACTTCACCCACTGAGGTACAAACCTAAGTTCCCTCTATTGCTGGATCAGCTGCGAGTGAATTTTGATTGTCCCAAAAGATTAGGAAGCCCTGGGACTGGTTTACCTGATAAGGGACTGTGATTGAGATCCATTTGTTGTGCAATATTGTAATCGTTCAATTATGATTGAAATGTGTTAATTGGGAACTAAAGGGAGATGGATGTGATACTGTGCACCTTTATTACATCACTTGGAGAGTCAATTTGCCTGGAGTGTGTGAGTCCTGTAGCTGAAAGTGGATTTTCCTTCCCAGTTAGGAATCTGGTGTCATGGAGTGTGGTGACATTTATATCACTCTCTGTGCCCTAATAAACCATTCATTTGTTAATCTATTTGGTGGTTGCCCAACATTGCAAGTTACTCAGCTTTAGAAAGTGCTTTCTCTATCTGCCCTACCACCTTCAATGATTTCAGCAAATGCACCCCCAGATCCTTCTGCTCCGACAGCCTCTTATGAAGGGAATGCTGGATTTTATATTTACCTCGCTAAGTTCTTCCCACCAAATTGAATCATGTCATTCCTTTCTGTATTAAATTCCATCTGGCACTCAACTACCCATTCCATCATCCTGAATAAGGTCATTTGAAGTTTAATACTTTCCTTCTCACAGTTCACAGGAAGCACAGTGGGGGACAGACCCCTGTCTAAATCAATGGGGGTGAACAAAGAACAAAGAACAACACAGCACGGGAAACAGGCCCTTTGGCCCAACGAGCCCGCGCCGCCGTCCCATGGTCAGTGACCTATTCATGATTTTAGTCTATGCCTAATGTGCGAGGATCAGGGAGGTCCAATATAGGGACAATTTGTTACCCAATCAATCAGCCTAAAAGCACATTTTTGGGATGTGGGAGGAAACCGGAGCACCCGGAGGAAACCCACGCAACCACGGGGAGAACGCGCAAACTCCCACGGACACAGGCCCAAATCCATGTGTCCGCACAGCAACAGAGATAGTCTCTGAGCTGCCATGATGCCATGGGGTGAAATGGAAATGGTCGCGAGCTTCATGTTTCGAGGTGTCCAGATCAACAACAACCTGGACTGAACCCTCAACACTGACATTATATTTAAGAAAACCCAGCAAAGCTTCGCAGGGGGCTAAGGCAATTTGGCATGTCCACTACAACTCTCGCCAATCTTTACAGAGAATAAACTATCTTTCTGATTGTGTCATAACTTGGAATGGCTCCAGCTCTGTCCAACTCTGCGGGAAACTACAAAGGGTTGTGAATGAAGCCCAGTCTATCAAACAAATCAGCCTCCCATCCATTGACATCTCTACACTTCTCATTGCCTTTGAAAAGCAGCCGGCATAATTAAGGACCTCACGCACCCCGGACATTCTCTCTTCCACTTTCTTCTGTCAGGAAAAAGATACAAAAGTCTGAGATAACTGACGAACCAACTCAAGAACAGCTGCTTCCTTGCTGCCATCAGATTTTTGAATGGGCCGACCTTACTGATCTTTCTCTACACTCGAGCTGTGACTGTAACATTACATTCTGCACCCTCTCCTTTGCTTCTCGAGGTACGGTATGCTTCGTCTGTATACTTTGCAAGAAAAAACACTTTTCACTGTACATTGATACATGTGATAATAATAAATCAAATTAAGTCAAAATCAAATTCCCAAGTTTTGCGCCATCGACCAATTTTGAAATGATGCCCTATACACTGATGTTCAGGTCATTAATATTGATCAAGATAAGTTACTGTTCTAACTCTGTTGCTTGGGGAACCCCACCATAAATCTGTCTCCATTGTGACAAAGGTCATCATTACTCTCTATCTCCTACCACTCAGCTAACACTGTGCTCCAATAGTCTCTGTCCCTTTCACCCCATGGTCCACAATTTTGCTGACAAGTTTGTTTTGTGGAAGATTATCAATGAAAACCCCAAATAATGAAAAATAACATTGGAGATGGAGTCTGAAAGTTCAGAAGTAGTTATCAGGATGAACAACACAGTTAGTGCAGGTTTTTACCTTTTGCTTCATTTAGAAACCGAGCTGGCTGGGTGGATTCTGGAAATAACTTTTTGAAAATGGATTTTGTAACCATTGCTGTGTGAAAACAGTTGGAATGTGGAAAGCACGATGGACTCTCCCTTTGTTTTCACACCTCAATGAAAATGAAGAGAAAGCAAAGTGAAGAGAATCAGTGACATGTCAAGCAACATGTCAAGTGATGTGTTTTGTTCTCTTTTTGCTGACATTCAGCACCAAATCATTAGAATAACAAGAGAACAGAGTCGAGTGGTCATTTTGTGCAGCATATATATACCACACTGTAGAGCATGTTGCTGTGTTAGATCAGTTACTCATCTAACTGTGAGATCAACATGGCAAAGGTAAGAAGCAGTGTGATTTTGTACAGGATGTGTGAGTTCTCGATCACTCTCACTGGATTCTCAAACTTATTCATTTCTCTTGTCTCCTTCCACAGATTATCTTTTATGAGGACAGGAACTTCCAGGGTCGGCACTATGAGTGCAGCACTGACTGTCCCGACCTGTCCCCTTACTTCAGTCGCTGTAACTCCATCCGTGTCATGAGTGACTGGTGGGTGGTGTACGAGAAACCCAATTACATGGGATACCAGTATGTTCTGAGCAGGGGAGAATATCCTGAGTACCAGCGCTGGATGGGATTCAATGACAGCATCGGCTCATGTCGCACCTACCCATATGTAAGTTGGCTGTTTACAGATTCTGCTCAGATTGAAATGAAGGAAATTTTCTTTGTGCAAAGTAGCTGAGTTTCGGGAGATATTTAGTTTGTCACAAATCCAATCTTACAGTAAACAAACCAGTTACATTCTTGAGGGTATAAATCTGCATTGGTAGAAATTGGAATACATTCTTTTCTAAATTGGGTCAAGTAATTTTTCAGGCAGTGCTGCTGGCCACCTAAAAACAGAGTTAGTTAATTTAAAATGTAAATGAGATGCCTAAGGCCCAGCTTTAGGTGCCCTGGGAGAAGTTTGATTGAGTTGGATTCTTACACAGTTGCAGCGTCCTAAACAGAGACTGTTTCTCTGAAGAGATTTCCTGTTGTCCTTAGGAGAGTCCGGGTGATTGTCTGATCCACAGTCATTGTGATCACAACCTCTCCAAACACTTCATATCCCCATCCCCAGTGTCCACTCAAATCCGTTGCTTTGCCCCTCAAATGTATAAACTGCCTCTGGGGGGTATTTGTGCATCAACTGTTAATGAGTGCTGATGCTGAATTTGGGCCTTAGATTGGCACGTAGCTGTCTCCAAGACTGGGAACTAAACGAGAGCAGATCAGTTTCTCCCTCATAAACACCATCAGTTAAAGACTATTAGAATTTGGCAATGATTGGATAATTTAGTCACAATGAATTAAAAGCATATAGACAGGTCATTGTACTCAACAACTCCAATCAGTTAAGTCTATGTGGTCACATTTATGCTCCACTTGACTATCCTCCAGTCTTGTGTCGAAACCAGGAGCAGATCTTTGTATTTCTTCTGTCTCCTCAGACTTGTCTCACTTCCCCGTAAATGAATCTTTAGAATATTTTCTATTAGTGTTAATAATTCCAGCATTACATCGACTCAGTTCATCGTTCAGTTCATGAATCCTATACACACCAACAAGAGTCCTTACTCTTAAATATATATTCGATCTGAATAGGAGCCTATTAAATTAATTTTAACAACATCATATTAGGCTGATATTCTACAGGATCAGAATCAATGTAAATTGTTATGTTACCCTGTGGAATACTTTCTTGTTTTAACGTGTTTTGTTACACCATAAGTTTTGTATAGAAATATCACAGTGTGTGCCACGTAGACATTCCCAGTCTCACTTCATATTACATCAAAGATACATCAGTGAGATCAGGGTAATAACATGAACCCAACAGAAATGTGCATTTCACTTCCAATCACTTTCAAACACTTCCAATCTCATTCCCGTGGTTACATTACCCTCATCAACTCTTCCCATTCCCCATAAAAGCAGAGACTAATAAGAACATAAGAAATAGGAGCAGGAGTAGGCCATCTGGCCCTTCGAGCCTGCCCCGCCATTCAATAAGATCATGGCTGATCTGTCGTGGCTCAGTTCCACATTCCAGCCCTCTCCCCATAACCCTTAATCCCTTCTCTTATCAAAAACCCATCAACCCGCTTCTTGAAAATATTTAGCGAGGCAGCCTCCACCACTTCAACGGGTAGAGAATTCCAGAGATTCACCACCCTTTGAGTGAAGAAGTTCCTCCTCAACTCCATTCTAAAACGCCCCCCCTTTATCTTGAGGCTGTGCCCCCTAATCCTACTGTCTTTTTTGAGCGGGAAGAGTCTCTCCACCTCTATCCTATCCATCCCATTCATCATCTTATACGTCTCAATGAGATCTCCCCTCATTCTTCTAAACTCTAACGAGTACAAGCCTAGTTCATTCAGCCTCTCCTCATAGCTCAACCCCCTCAACTCTGGTATCAGCCTAGTAAACCTCCTCTGCACTCCCTCCAAGGCCAAAATATCTTTGCGCAGGTGCGGCGCCCAAAACTGCACACAGTACTCCAGCTGCGGCCTCACCAATGCCCTATGCAGCTGCAGCAAG
Organism: Prionace glauca; assembly: GCA_037974335.1. NCBI lineage: Eukaryota > Metazoa > Chordata > Chondrichthyes > Carcharhiniformes > Carcharhinidae > Prionace > Prionace glauca. Next base: position 2,951,880 of record CM075731.1, on the reverse strand, counting down.
ACCTCCCTACTTTTATATTCAATCCCCTTCGCTATGAAGGCCAGCATCCCATTGCCTTCCTGACCACCTGCTGCACCTGCAAGCTGGGTTTTTGCGACTCATGCACAAGGACCCCGAGGTCCCTCTGCACCGTCGCCTGCTGCAGATTTTCGCCACATAAGTAATAGTCCTTCCTATCATTCTTCCTTCCAAAGTGGACCAGCTCACACTTGCCAACATTAAATTCCATTTGCCATTTCCTGGCCCATTCGCCCAGCCTATCTAGACCCTTCTGCAGACTCTCCACACCCTCCGCACAATTTGCCGTTCCCCCAATCTTGGTGTCATCCGCAAATTTTGACACCCTACACTCGGTTCCCTCCTCCAGATCATCTATATAAATGGTAAAAAGCTGAGGCCCCAGCACCGACCCCTGGGGCACTCCACTAGTCACCATCCGCCAATCCGAATAGCACCCGTTGACCCCCACTCTCTGCCTCCTATTTGACAACCAATCCTCTATCCACGCTAACACCCTACCACCAACTCCAAGTCACCTGACCTTCTGCAATAACCTCTTATGAGGTACTTTGTCAAACGCCTAATCTAACATATTCCAATCAATCACAGACATTGCTCAATGAATGGCTCCCATTCCATCACCCCATTATCTATGAAGTTATCTTCATCTTCCTTATATTTATCCTTTTTAACTATGTATCATATGCAAATGTTTCTCACTGTTAATCAGGTGTAAAAATAATCCAAGTCTCCCATTCATGTTATTCAATTGTCTCAACTCCACTCTGATTGTTAATGAGATGGTCCTTCAGCTATTCCCTTCTAATGAACCAGCTCCATTTCTATAACCTCTTTCCCATGTGTAATTAATACTACATTACAAATGTGTTTTTATCTCTATTCCAGTACCGAGGTGGAAACTACAGGATGAGGATTTATGAGAGGCCTGACTTTGGGGGACAGATGATGGAATTCACGGATGACTGTCCCTCTGTCTACGATCGTTTCTGTTACCGTGACATTCACTCCTGCCACGTGATGGACGGTTACTGGATCTTCTATGAACATCCCAACTACAGAGGCCGACAGTACTTCCTGAGACCCGGAGAATACAGGAGATACAGTGACTGGGGCGGCTACAACTCAACTATTGGATCTTTCAGACGCATGAGGGATTATTAGAATATTCATGAATGACAAATTTGGTTTTGTTTTTCGAACATATGTGTCAGCAGAATAAATATGCATAACCTCACTGCTTATTCTCTCAATTGATTTGTGCTTGGATTGTCAGAGTAATTGTGTTAAGTTATTGAATGGGATTGGGAAAGAATCCCTGAGACAGTAGCTTCAGAGAGATGCCCAGGATGAGAAAAGATAAATTTTGGACAAATATGGAGACTTCTTCCCATCATGCACCCTGTCTCAGTTTCCATTCCTGGAGTTGAAGCTGAAAATTTCACACAAATTCAGATGAACCAACTTGATGAGAATGAAAATCTTAGTCTCTGCGCTAACCAAATGTTTCTACTTCGCTGTCATTGACCCGGAAACCGGCAAATTTTCCAAAACCAAATTAAAAAAGACATGCGTTTATATAGTGCGTTCTGCAGCAACTGATGTCCCAAAATGCTTCACAGCCAATGAAATCTCTTTGAAATGATGTCTCTGTGGTAATGTTGGAAACACAACAGGCAATTTGTAGACAGCAACAAATAGCAATGCGATTGAAAATGACAGGAGAGAAACAAATAGGATCAGGAACAGTCCATTCAGCCTCTTCCACCATTAAATAAGATCATGGCTGCTCTCGTTGTGTTCTCTACTTCACCGTCTGCCCTCACAGCCTCTTATATTTTTCTGAGTGAGGGATAAATATTAGCCAGGGCACCGGGATTAATTCTCCTGCTCTTCCTCGAAACCGTGCTGTGGAATATTTTATGTCCAACTCCAAATGCAAGCAGGACCTTGGTGTAAAATCTCTAGTGAAAGGTGGTGTCTTTAGCAGTGCAGCACTCCCTCAGGACTGCACTGCAGTGTCAGTCTGCATTGTTGGGCTGAAGTGCAGGAGCAGGAATTAAACTCACAACCTCTGAGTCCGAGGCCAGCCTGTTCCATCTGAGCTGGGACACTATTATCTCATGCTCTTTTGAAAGGTTAAATCTGCTTCCACGACCCTTTCAGGTTGTGTATTCTTGACAATTTTCTGTGTAAAAATATATTCTCCTCGTCTTCCCTCTGGTTTGTTTGCCATTTATCTTGTATTTGTGTTGTCTGGTTTTCAACCCTCCAGCCACTAGAAAAAAATTATTCTTATTTCCTCTGTCAAAAGGCTTTGTGATTTTGAACATCGTTATTAAAATTTCTCCTAACTTTCTGTGCTCCAAGGAGAGCCAATCCTAGCTTTCCAATGTCTCCATTTCAGAGATATTGACCAGTAGCAGTTACATTTCAATTATTTACGATATTCCAGCTGAGGACAACCTTATGTCTTGTAAATGTTCAGCATAACCTCCTTGATTTTTATTCCATGCCACTATCAGTAAATCCCAGAATACGATAGACTTTATTCACCACTCTCTCCACCTGTCCTGCCACATTCAATGATCTAATCACCAATATACGCAGCTCCCTCTGCTACTTATTTATTTTATATTCTTCCTTCTCACACGTCTCCGTATTGAACTTCATCTGCCGTCTATCTGCCCACTCCTCCTGCTTGAGTGTGTTCTTTTGAATTTCGACACTGTTATCGTCACTGCTTACCATACTTGCAGTTTTCATGTCATCCGCAAACATTGACATTTTTCCCTGCGTGCCAAGATCGAGTTCATTAATATATGTCAGAAAAAGCAAGATTCCCAATCCTGATCCATGGGGAATACAACCACAAACGTTCCTTCAGCATGAAAAATACCCATTGACCATTCCCCATTGCTTCCTATTATTCTGATAATTTTGCATTCTCATTGCTCCTGTCCCTTTTATTCCATGAGCCATTGCTTTTCTCACAAGCTTTGTGGTGTTGTATCAAATGACTTCTGAAAGTCCATGTGTATCACATCAAAAGCATGACCCCCATCGACCCTTTCTGTAACTCCTGATTAAATATCAGCAAGTTGTTTAAACATAATTTCTTCTTTAAAAGTCCGTGTGGGCTCTTCCCAATAAAACCATATTTTCCCATATGGCTGACGTTAAGCCTCCAATTCCAGTCTGCCTTCAGTAAATTCCCTTTATTTACAAACTCTATTCACTCCCAGCATGTTTCTGTTACACTGTGAGAATCCAGAATTCCAGAGGACGTGACACTCCTATTTTTATACACAGTTGAGGCTCCCTAATTGGGCAGCCAATTCTGATTTGAATCAGGGACATCTTTTAATACCAACCAAATAAAGGAAATCAAATTAACTCAGGGACAACTCAAAAAGGGCAGCTCTCGACAAGGAGAACCGTCTGAAACAAAAGACAAAGCGGAAATGAAACTTAAAACATCAAATTAAAATATGATTGAAGGGGTCAATAATACCCCCCAGCCTCTGCGGTGCTCAATGGGTGTGGAGGGCATTAACAGTGCCCTCGGACAGACTTGAATCAGGGAGTTCCTACTCCAAGAGGCTAACCTCATCTGACTGGTTGAAGTGATTCCAGAGACTACTAATTCTTTCCTGAATAATTGTTTCTAGAAGTTTGCCGATCCCTGGTATTAACTGACAGGCCTGTAATTGCTGGGGCGAGCTTTACAATCTACAGAAGACTGGAAGCTTACGGCCAGCACCCCTACAATTTCCATTCTCACTTCCTTCATTATCTTTGGATGTATCCCCTCTGGTCCCAGTGCCTTGTCAACTTTCAGTCCTGGCAGAGGTGGCACGGTAACAGTATGGTTAGCACTGCTGCCTCACAGTGCCAGGGACCCAGGTTCAAATCCAGCCTTGGGCGATTCACCCTTGGTCCAGACCTTAGGGATTTAATGCATCTCTGCTTAAGGATCATAACGTTACCTCGGACTTGAAGACTGAGTTTGATCTTCCCTACTCAGTGAGATCTCTTTCTGAAGTTTCACCCCAATCCTGTGGGGAACCTGCAAGGCTTTTGCAAAGGAGATTGGTCATTTCACATTCAGACAAGAAAAAATGTGAAATACTGGAACAGCAGTGCCAGCTTGAAGGAAAATTGGCTGTAAAACAGAGAGGGAGTTTGGTAAGAATCCCAGACTCTGAATGCTAAAAGGAATTATTACAATTCGAATGGCGCTGGACTCTGTGCTGACTCAACACGCTGAGAGAATAATACAATCATACAATCCCCACAGTGCAGAAACAGGCCACTCGGCCCAACTATGATCCCTCCCAAGCTCTCATCCTGTAACGTATTAACCCTGCTAATCCTCCTGACACTAGGGTCAATTTAGCACAGCCAATCAACCTAACCTGCTCACCTTTGGGCTGAGGGAGGAAACCAGAGCGCCTGAAGGAAACCCACCAATCCCTCACCCACCCAGAGGGTAGTGAGGGACTGGAATGCCCTGCCTGCTGCAGTTGTAAATGCGCCTCATTTGGGGGCGTTTAAGAGATCTGTGGATAGGTTTGTGGACGAAAAGGGATTGGTTTAGATTAGTGGGTCATTGTTTTTTAAACTGGTCGGCGCAACATCGTGGGCCGAAGGGCCTGTTCTGCGCTGTAATGTTCTATGTTCACACAGACACAGGGAGAACATGCAAACTCCACACAGACAGTGACCCAAGGCAGGAATCGAACCCGGATTCCTGGCACTGTGAGGCAGCAGGGCTAACCATTGTGCTGGCATTCTGCCCGAAGTCTAAAGTTTGCCAAACAAAAACGATCTGAATTAGGAAAGATGCCAAGTTGATATTTATTTCTCCTTACTGTGAAGAAGGTGCCTGTCAAATGTAAGAATCCATCTATCATTGACACTCAGTGTGGAAGATGGTCAGTGAGTTGAAAGGAAGATTTAGTTTGTTTTTGGCTCTCTCTCAGTCAGGGTAACCCAGATTCCCCACCCAGCCTTATGGAGCATGGGTTTGATATTTGGGTGGTTCGGATTGGGTGATATCCTTCGTGCTGCCTCCTTGTTATCTTTTCAGCAACTGTATTAACAATATGATATAGTGAGATCCTCCTTTTTCAGATACCTGTAACTCAGTGACTTTATCCTTGGCACCGGGTTCAGCAGCATTCGCTCCATTGCCTCCAGTGACACACGCACAGTTTGATGTGTAGCTCTTGGATATCCAACCCCTTGCAATGTCTGAGACACACCCTGAGAGGCCAAGATGGCAGCATCTGGGGAGGTCTCGTCTCTGTCTGTCTTCAGCTTCAAGTGACACGGCAGATGGTTTCCTTGCCAGACAGGTCTGTTACGTGGACCGACAACAACCCCACCCAGATCCTATCCCCATAATCCCACATATTTACTCAAAGTGGTAACGCTAATACTTAGGGGCAATTCATTATGGCCAATCAACCTAACCTACACAGTAGTGCAGTGGTTAGCATTGCTGCCTCACAGCACCAGGGACCTGGGTGCGATTCCTGGTTTGGGCCACTGTCTGTGCAGAGTCCGCAAATTCTCCCCGTGTCTGGATTAACTCCAGATGTTCTGGTTTCCTCCCACTGTCCAAAGATGTGCAGGTTGGGTGGATTGGCCATGCTAAATTGTCCCTTAGTGTCACAGGAACTAGCCTGGGTGGGATTGTGATTGGTGCAGGCTCGATGGGCTGAATGGCTTCCTTCTGGACTGTAGGGATTCTATGATCTTTAGAGCGTGGGAGGAAACCAGAGCAGTCGGAGGAAACCCACATCTCTAAGGGGAGAACGTGTCTGACTTAATCCTACAAGGATTTCCACAGGCTATATAGCACAGCCTCTAATATAATGTACGCAATGGTGTGACCCACTTTGCCACGTTTCCATGTCTTTATCCTCTTTTCCCCCATCCTGTTCCTTGTTCTTTTTGATGAAGTACCAGGTATACTGAGGAAGCTGTGTTGGATTCCCCCTCTCTTTACTATATTTCTACATGGGGAGATGAACAAGCCGAACTGTACCGGTTTTGAGGGTTTGTTGTGGTCTTTGCGAAAGTAGAAAAGCTCTCCTAAAAAGACAGGAAAGAAATACTTCCTTGGATGTGGATCCTTTGCACTAACCAATGACTGTCGAAGGGACGATATCGATGAAATCTTTATTTGTTTGGAAGTGGAGAATTTTGCAGTTTTCTGGGGAAATGGCAGGGAAGTATAAATATTTAATTGGGACAGAGTTAGGTTTTAATTACCATCAAACTGCTTCATCTAATGGTCACTGTCATGGACTGAATTTGTGTAAAATTTTCAACCTCAGCTCCCTGGAATGGAACATGAGAGAGGGTGCATGATGGGAAGAAGTCTCCATATTTGCCCTAAATGTGCCTTTTCTCATCCTGGACATTTCTCTGAAACTATTGTCTCGGGAATCCTTTACCCATCCCATTCAATAACTTAACACTGCACACAATTACTCTGACAATCCAAACACAAACCAGTTGAGAGAAAAGGCAGTGAGGTTATGTATATTTATTCTGCTGACACATGGTCAAAAAACAAAACCGTATTTGTCATGAATATTCTAATAATCCCTCATGCGTCTGAATGATCCAATAGTTGAGTTGTAGCCGCCCCAGTCACTGAATCTCCTGTATTCTCCAGGTCTCAGGAAGTACTGTCGGCCTCTGTAGTTGGGATGTTCATAGAAGATCCAGTAACCGTCCATCACATGGCAGGAGTGAATGTCACGGTAACGGAAACGATCGTAGACAGAGGGACAGTCATCCGTGAATTCCATCATCTGTCCCCCAAAGTCAGGCCTCTCGTAAATCCTCATCCTGTAGTTTCCACCTCGGTACTGGAATAGAAATAAAAACACATTTGTAATGTAGTATTAATTACACATGGGAAAGAGGTTATAGAAATGGAGCTGGTTCATTAGAAGGGAATAGCTGAAGGACCATCTCATTAACAATCAGAGTGGAGTTGAGACAATTGAATAACATGAATGGGAGACTTGGATTATTTTTACACCTGATTAACAGTGAGAAACATTTGTGTATTAGCAAGGTCAATATGTGGGGTTATGGGAATAGGGCCTGGGTGGGACTGTGGTGTGAGCAGACTCGATGGATTGAATGACCTCGTTCGACACTGTTGGGGATTCTATGGATTCGATATCAAACTTCCCCCAGGGCAAATAAAGCTGGGACTTAGACATCTCATTCACATTTTAAATTACCTCATCCTCTTTCAGGTGGCCATCAGTAATGCCTGAAAAATTGCTTGACACAATTTCAAGGAGCAATGAGTTCCAATTACTACCAGTACAGATTTATATCCTCAAGAAGTTGTCAGTATCTCTACTATGAAAATGGAAGAATAACTATCTAATCTTAGGTGTTTCACTCAATTGATTCTTCCTCGCTCTCAATCTGAGCAGAATCTGTAAACAGCCAACTTACATATGGATAGGTGCGACATGAGCCGATGCTGTCATTGAATCCCATCCAGCGCTGGTAGTCAGGATAATCTCCCCTGCTCAGAACATACTGGTATCCCATGTAATTGGGTCTCTCGTACACCACCCACCAGTCACTCATGACACGGATGGAGTTACAGCGACTGAAGTAAGGGGACAGGTCGGGACAGTCACTGCTGCACTCATAGTGCCGACCCTGGAAGTTCCTGTCCTCGTAAAAGATAATCTGTGGAAGGAGACAAGAGAAATGAATAAGTTTGAGAATCCAGTGAGAGTGATCGAGAACTCACACATCCTGTACAAAATCACACTGCTTCTTACCTTTGCCATGTTGATCTCACAGTTAGATGAGTAACTGATCTAACACAGCAACATGCTCTACAGTGTGGTATATATATGCTGCACAAAATGACCACTCGACTCTGTTCTCTTGTTATTCTAATGATTTGGTGCTGAACATCAGCAAAAAGAGAACAAAACACATCACTTGACATGTTGCTTGACATGTCACTGATTCTCTTCACTTTGCTTTCTCTTCATTTTCATTGAGGTGTGAAAACAAAGGGAGAGTCCATCGTGCTTTCCACATTCCAACTGTTTTCACACAGCAATGGTTACAAAATCCATTTTCAAAAAGTTATTTCCAGAATCCACCCAGCCAGCTCGGTTTCTAAATGAAGCAAAATCTGCTTCAGTTGCTTTGCTCATTGACGGAACTACTTCCAGTGGCAGCACAACTGGAAATGGATTTGATTCTCGGAGTTGAATTAAACTAAGGTGCACATCCAGGTGATTACATGATTTGATGGTGATGTCATTAGGGTGTTTGCACAGATGGCTGTTTTACTTTCACTTTGTATTCTGTACACACCGGTCTGTTTGGAATAAACCCCTTACTGTTAGACCGATTCTGTGCGTGCAAACCACATTATTTTCCTTTTTTTAATCTACCACGTGGAACATAGGTAGGACATTACAGCTGGTTACACTGGTCCCTGATAGAAACACACAAAAGTCGAAACCACCAATGATATTACCGTGCATGCTTATACCTGCTAAAGACTTCAGTATTTATATGTAAATAGGAAGATGCAAACTATAATTCTCTGTAAGATGTGTAATTGGGGATATTCTCCTTAGAGAAGAGATTTGCTGAATGATGTCGTGGGGGATCGAGACAGAATAGATGGAGCAGAACGATTCCCATTGGAAGATTGATTGAGACCTGGACGACACTGATTTAACATGATTGGTAAAGGAAATAATGACAACAAGAGGAAATCTTGTCGTGGATGTTTTCAAAGGGAATTTGATCATTATTTGTCGTGAAAGAGACAGTTGAGCTTGTCTCAGTGAGCTGCTCTTGCTGAGGGTGGGCATAGAAGAGATGGGCAGAATTGCCTCTTTCAATGGTGCAATCATTCTATGATTCCATGGAAATCATGTAGTTCAGTGTCTGCTGTACTGAGAACTCTCACAATCTCTGTACTTTCTGTCACTGAACTATGAAAACTCCATTGGAACGATCACAGCAAATCAAAGGCTGGTTTCTGGGCATCAAATTCTATCCCATGATGACGTGGCTGATGATTCCACTGTGTAACCCATGGACACCTGTGTAACATGTACACTGTGAAAGTTACACTGTGAGCCAGTGTGTGATAATACAGACTGGGGTGTTGCTGTTCTGAATCAATGGTTCAGTTGCCTGGTTTGTTCTTCATGAACCCTGCAGTTCTCATCAGAGCAGGCTCTCAAGGTTCATGTTGGCTTACAGCATGCTGTGTAACCTCTGTAATGTATGACCAAATAACTCCATGTCCAAAGTGTTTGCAATCTTCAAATTTTGAATTTCTGCCCTGCAAACTGAGTCTTGGTCATTAACACAGATCAAGAAAATCACTGGTCCCAAAACCCCCCCCCAGAGAATCCCACCAGGTACTAACCTCAAATGTGGAAACCAGCACTTCACTAACACTCTGCTTTCTGACACTCAGCCAACTGTGTGTCTGTGCTGAGAGACTCTTCCCACTCAGAAAGGACAGTAGGACTAGGGGGCACAGCCTCAAGATAAAGGGGAGGCAGTTTAGAACAGAGTTGAGGAGGAACTTCTTCACTCAAAGGGTGGTGAATCTCTGGAATTCTCTGCCCGTTGAAGTGGTGGAGGCTGCCTCGCTAAATATTTTTAAGAAACGGGTTGATGGGTTTTTGATAAGAGAAGGGATTAAGGGTTATGGGGAGAGGGCGGGAAGGTGGAGCTGAGCCACGACAGATCAGCCATGATCTTATTGAATGGCGGGGCAGGCTCGAAGGGCCAGATGGCCTACTCCTGCTCCTATTTCTTATGTTCTTATGTATGTTCAAGGTCACTTTCATTCAACGGTAATAAAATTTGAGAACATTATTACGTGACACTTTAACAATGAAAGCAATGTACAATAAGAAAGAAAATCAGAGAAGGAATCTCTGGCGATTTTCTCTTTTATGGCAAGACAGCAGAAGAGGATCACCTGCCTTGTGAGAGCAATTGGGATGGAGAGTGGTTAATCACCCCAGGGGGTGGATTCCTCTCTCAGGCAGAGGACATGTAGGGGACAGGAGCAGCTGGAAGGGCTGGTCTGGGGCAGCTGGGGGGTCCTGAAGGTCTCTGGACAGAAATTCCATTGGTGTTTGTAATCAGTTTGTGTAGGTGCATCATGACAGAGTCTGAAAAGAGACAGATAGTAGACGGTGTCCCTGCACATCACCAATAAAAATCACCCATCTTCATTCACACGCACCATCACCTGGATGTGCACCTTAGTTTAATTCAACTCCGAGAATCAAATCCATTTCCAGTTGTGCTGCCACTGGAAGTAGTTCCGTCAATGAGCAAAGCAACTGAAGCAGATTTTGCTTCATTTAGAAACCGAGCTGGCTGGGTGGATTTTGGAAATAACTTTTTGAAAATGGATTTTGTAACCATTGCTGTGTGAAAACAGTTGGAATGTGGAAAGCACGATGGACTCTCCCTTTGTTTTCACACCTCAATGAAAATGAAGAGAAAGCAAAGTGAAGAGAATCAGTGACGTGTCAAGCAACATGTCAAGTGATGTGTTTTGTTCTCTTTTTGCTGATGTTCAGCACCAAATCATTAGAATAACAAGAGAACAGAGTCGAGTGGTCATTTTGTGCAGCATATATATACCACACTGTAGAGCATGTTGCTGTGTTAGATCAGTTACTCATCTAACTGTGAGATCAACATGGCAAAGGTAAGAAGCAGTGTGATTTTGTACAGGATGTGTGAGTTCTCGATCACTCTCACTGGATTCTCAAACTTATTCATTTCTCTTGTCTCTTTCCACAGATTATCTTTTACGAGGACAGGAACTTCCAGGGTCGGCACTATGAGTGCAGCAGTGACTGTCCCGACCTGTCCCCTTACTTCAGTCGCTGTAACTCCATCCGTGTCATGAGTGATTGGTGGGTGGTGTACGAGAGACCCAATTACATGGGATACCAGTATGTTCTGAGCAGGGGAGATTATCCTGACTACCAGCGCTGGATGGGGTTCAATGACAGTATCGGCTCATGTCGCACCTACCCATATGTAAGTTGGCTGTTTACAGATTCTGCTCAGATTGAGGGTGAGGAAATGTTCATTGTGCAAAGTAACTAAGTTTAGGGAGATACCATGTTTGATACAAATCCAGTCTAATAGTAAAGATACAAACCAATTTCTTGAGGTTATAAATCTGCATTGGTATAAATTGGAGTTCATTGCTCCTTGAAATTGGGTCAAGTAATTTTTCAGGCAATGCTGTTGGCCCCCTAAAAACAGGGTGAGGTGATGTAAAATGTGAAGGAGATGTCTAAGACCCAGTTTAGGTGCCCTGGGTGGAGTTTTTGTTGTGAAGAATTCTTAAGTGGCTGCAGTGTCTTAAGCAGAAACTGCTCAGAAATAGTTCACATGAACAGAGTTCGAGTTGTCCTTTGGAGAGCCAGGCTCATAGTTTGACTCCACAGTCATTATAATCACAGCCTCTTTAAACAGTTAATATCCCCCATCCCCAGGGTCCACTCGAATCCATTGATCTGCCCCTCAAATGTGTAAATGCCTCTGGAGGGTATTTGTGCATCAGCATGGTTAGCACTGCTGCCTCACGGCTCCAAGGACCCGAGTTCAGTTCCACCCTCAGGTGTCTGTGTGAAGATTGCACATTCTCCCTGTGTCCGGGTGGGTTTCCTCCAGGTGCTCCGGTTTCCTCCCACATCCCAAACATGCATAGCCTGGATGATTGAACACAATAAATTACCCATTTGGACCCCAGGATGTGTAGATTCAGTGGATTACCCATGGGAAATGTGTGGGTTTAAAGGGATAGGATGAGGGAGATGGCCTTGGTAAGAAGCACCATCAGAAGGTTGCTGCAGACTCGATGGGCCAAATGGCCACTTCTGCACTGTAGGGATTCTATAAAATTTTCATGTGTGCTAATGCTGAATTTGGCCTTCGATTGGCCCGAGACTGGGAACTAAATGGGGGCAGATCAGTTTATCTCTCATAAACATCGTCAGTTAAAGGCTATTAGAATTTGGAAATGATTGGATAATTTAATTACAAGGAATTAATAGCACCTAGGCTTTTCCGCAATATAATTCCAATCAGTTAAGTCTATGTGGTCATCTTAACTAGCTTCCAGCTCTATGTCGACACTGAGCAGATCCTTATATTTCTTTTTTCTCCTCACACTTACCTCGCTTCCCCTACAGTGTATCAGTGGAATCTTTTCTATTCGTGTTAATAATTCCAGCACCACATTGATTCGCTAAGAGAATTTATTCAAATATTCTGCATATCCCCAAGCAGAATATTTTACATTAAATGCACATGCGATCTGAATAAGTGCTTATTAAACTTGTTGTTTAGAACATCATATTAGACTAAGAATCTGTTGGATCGGAATCATTAATGTAAAATGCAGTTGTTACCTTGTGGAATATTCCATCGTTCTAACTAGGTTTGTTACAATGTAAGGCTAGTTTTGTATTGAAATATCATAATATGTGTCACATAGAGACTCCTAGTCCTGTACTATTTTACATCAAAAGTACATCAATGAGATCACACAAAGCCACCAAACTTGCACATTGCTGCAGTCTAACACTTCTAATCATTTCATTCCCTTGGTTACATTGCCCTCATCAACTCTTCACAATCCCTAGAAGAACAGAACACTAATCTAACATATTCCAGACAATCACAGACATTGCTGAGAGAATGGCTCCCATTCCATCACCTCATTATCTGTGAAGTTGTCTTCATCTTCTTTATATTTATCCTTTTTAACTGTATAAAATACGCAAATGTTTCTCACTGTTACTCAGGTGTGAAATTAATCCAAGCCTCCTATTCGCATTATTCAATTGTCTCAATTCCACTCTAATTGTTAATGAGATGATCCTTCGGCTATTTGCTAATATTTTAACGAACCAGCTCCATCTCTATAACCTCTTTCCCATGTGTAATTAATACTACATTACAAATATGTTTTTATCTCTATTCCAGTACCGAGGTGGAAACTACAAGATGAGGATTTATGAGAGGCCTGACTTTGGGGGACAGATGATGGAATTCACGGATGACTGTCCCTCTGTCTACGATCGTTTCCGTTACCGTGACATTCACTCCTGCCATGTGATGGATGGTTACTGGATCTTCTATGAACATCCCAACTACAGAGGCCGACAGTACTTCCTGAGACCCGGAGAATACAGGAGATTCAGTGACTGGGGCGGCTACAACTCAACTATTGGATCTTTCAGACGCATGATGTATTATTAGAATATTCATGACAGATACGGTTTTGTTTTTTGACCATGTGTCAGCAGAATAAATATACATAACCTCACTGCCTTTTCTCTCAACTGGTTTGTGTTTGGATTCATGATGTGGGTATGCCGGCGTTGGACTGGCGTAAACACAGTAAAAAGTCTGACAACACCAGGTTTTGGACTAAAACCTGGTGTTGTCAGACTTTTTATTGTGTTTGGATTGTCAGAGTAATTGTGTGCAGTGTTAAGTTATTGAATGGGATGGGTAAAGGATTCCCGAGACAATAGTTTCAGAGAAATGTCCAGGATGAGAAAAGGCACATTTAGGGCAAATATGGAGACTTCTTCCCATCATGCACCCTGTCTCATGTTCCATTCCAGGGAGCTGAGGTTGAAAATTTTCACACAAGTTCAGTCCATTTGACCATTAGATGTAGCAATCTGATGATAATGAAAATCTAAGGGTGGGATTTTTCGACCTCGCTCACCCCAAAACCAGAAAATCCCTCCTGAGTGTAACAGACCATTCCCTCATCTGACTCCCGTGGTTGGCAGGATGGTAAAATTTGCCTCTCAGCCTCTGCGCCAACTAGACATTTCTACTTCCCTGTCATTGTCCCAGAAAAAAGTCTGACAACACCAGGTTTTAGTCCAACCGATTTATTTGATAATATTCTCACAAGCAAGCAAGCTTTCGAGGGGACTGCCTCTCCATTCACCTGACGAAGAGGCAGTCCCCTCGAAAGCTTGCTTGCTTGTGAGAATATTATCAAATAAATCGGTTGGACTAAAACCTGGTGTTGTCAGACTTTTTACTGTGTTTACGCCAGTCCAACGCCAGCATACCCACATTATGATTGCCCCAGAAACCAGCAATTTTCTCTATTTCCAGATGAAGAAAAGCTGCATTAATGTGGTGCCTTCTACAGCCAAAATGCTTCCTAGCCAATGAAATATCTTTGAAGCAACGTCTCTGTTGTAATATAGGAAATACAGCAGCAAAATTATCCACAGCAACTCCCGCAAATGTGATTGAAAAGAACAGGATAGAAAGGAATAAAAACATAGGATTAGGAACAGTCCACTCAGCTCTTTGAGCTTATTCCAAATAAGACCACAACTGGTCTTATTGTTGGTTGGGTTACTATATGGTATTGTTCTTTACTTCAGTTTACCATCTCGTAACCTGTTATTCGGAAACAGTTTTTTTGGTGACGTTGAGTGAGGGATAAATTTTGGCCAGGGCGCTGGGATTAATTCTACCGTTCTGGTTCAAAATCGTGCTGAGGTCTCTTCTATTTCCATCTCAAAAGGCAATCAGGATCACAGTGCACCATCTCATGTGAAAGGTGGTGTCTATAACAACGCAGCACTCCCTCAGGACTGCACTGCAGTGTCAGTCTGCATCGTTGGGCTGAAGTACCTCTGACTCTGAGGCAAGGTTGTTCCATCTGAGCTGGGCCACTATTTTCTAATTCCCTTTTGAAAGTTATGATTCAATCTGCTTCCAACACCTTTCCAGGTGTTCACATTTTCTGTGTTAAAAATATATTCTCCTCACCTCCCCTCTGGTTAGTTTGCCATTTAAATTTGGGTTTACAACCCTCCTGCCACTGGAAACACTTTATTCTTACTTCCTCTATCAATCAGCCATGATCTTATTGAATGGCGGGGCAGGCTCGAAGGGCCAGATGGCCTACTCCTGCTCCTATTTCTTATGTTCTTATGTTCTTAAAATGCTTTGTGATTTTGAACATCTTTATTAAAATCTCCCTGAACTTTGTGCTCCAAGGAAAGCCAATCCTACCTTGCGTTATGCGTCTGAAAGATCCAATAGTTGAGTTGTGTCCGCCCCAGTCACCGTATCTCCTGTATTCTCCGGGTCTCAGGAAGTACTGTCGGCCTCTGTAGTTGGGATGTTCATAGAAGATCCAGTAACCGTCCATCACATGGCAGGAGTGAATGTCACGGTAACGGAAACGATCGTGGACAGAGGGACAGTCATCCGTGAATTCCATCATCTGTCCCCCAAAGTCAGGCCTCTCGTAAATCCTCATCTTGTAGTTTCCACCTCGGTACTGGAAGACAAAGATACTATTAGACCTCATATTTATAATGATATCTTCAGTGAGGAGGAGATGTGAGAGTTTATTATGTTTAAATAATACCACTAATAATGAAAGCAAAGTTAACGCAATTTCATAAAATCTTCTTAACCAGCTGAATGCTGCAGATGCTCATGCACCTCTTGATTAATTTCATTGAACAAAACAGCAACAATGAACAGGATTTTCAGGCCATGCTCACCCCAAAACTGAGAAATCCCACCCAAGGACATGTTGCATGTTCTGCCGTGCGCCCGCTCCAATTCCTGCAGCTGGCGGGTCAGGAAAACTCCCCCAGATGTTGGAGAAATTCCAGTTGGTCTACACAAGAGATTGGTTTCTCTGATCTACTGGTTTCTCCACTATTGAAAAAGAATTAGGTTTGCATCTATGCGGCATTCCAAGAACACGGCGGACTGAATTATTTCCACCGGATCACTTTCAAAAGTCACTTGGTGAAGAAACACACAGCTAACTAATCTGGAAAATTGCAGCACACGGTATTAAAGAAACAGATTTCCTCCAAATTCTCCACCTTCGCTGCAGTGTGGCATGAACTGCCGATAAGATTGCACCCTTTGGGAGAAACTGCTCGATTAGCCAATATAATCAAAGTGGGATTTCAGAGGGGAGGGTGGAAAAACAGAGGGTCCGTATTCACAGGGGAAGATTTAAAAAGATTGGGATAAGGAGGAATTTCTTCTCTCCGATGATTGCTAATCTTTGGAGTTCTCTTCCCCAGCTAACAGGAAGCGCAGAGTAGGGCTAAATAGGGTAGCGCAAAACTATAATCAGTGGAGGGCCACAGGAATCAATGCTGGGCCTCAATGATTTACAATCCACGGCAATGACTTAGTTGAAGGAGCTGAATGTGTGGCAGTTAATGTTGCCAATGAGACCAAGCTGGGAAAGTAAGTTGTCACGAGGGGGTAGAGAGTCTGCAAAGGGATACAAGTGGGTTAATTGAGTAGCAGAAATTTGGCAGGTGAAGTTTTTTTTTCTTTTCTTTTCATGGGATGTTGGTTAGACCCGCATTTTAATTGCTCATTCCCAATTACCCTTGAGAGGGTGTTGGTGAGTTGCTTTCATGAACCATCCTTGTGGAGAAGTGTGAGGTAATTCACTTCGGTAGGAGCAACAGATGTGTCGAGTATAGGGCTAACGGGAGGACTTTGAATAGTGTGGATGAGCAGAGGGATCTAGGTGTATGTGTACATAGATCCCTGAAAGTTGGGAATCAAGTAGATAAGGTTGTTAAGAAGGCATATGGTGTCTTGGCGTTTATTGGTAGGGGGATTGAATTTAAGAGTCGCAGTGTCATGTTGCAACTGTACACTACTCTGGTACGGCCGCACTTGGAGTACTGTGTGCAGTTCTGGTCCCCATATTACAGGAAGGATGTGGAGGCTTTGGAGAGGGTGCAGAGGAGGTTTACTAGGATGTTGCCTGGTATGGTGGGGAGGTCCTATGAGGAGAGACTGAGGGATTTAGGGTTGTTTTCGTTGGAAAGAAGGCGGCTAAGAGGGGATCTTATTGAAACTTATAAGATGATTAGAGGTTTAGATAGGGTGGATGGTAATAGCCTTTTTCCTCGGATGGAGAAAGCTAGCACGAGGGGGCATGGCTTTAAATTAAGGGGGGGTAGCTACAAGACAGATGTCAGGGGTAGGTTCTTTACCCAGCGGGTGGTGAGGGATTGGAATGCCCTGCCTGCTGCAGTTGTAAATGCTCCTAGTTTGGGGGCGTTTAAGAGATCTGTAGATAGGTTTATGGATGAAAAGGGCTAGTGGGTCCAGTGGATGATATAGGCTAGTGGGTCATTGTTTTTGTAACTGGTCGGCGCAACATCGTGGGCCGAAGGGCCTGTTCTGCGCTCTAATGTTCAATGTTCTATGTTCTATGTGGTGTAGGTACACCCACAATGCTGTTAAGGGGGGGGAGGGAGCTCCAAGATTTTGACCCAGCAACGATGAAGGGGCGGCAAAACCTTTCCAAGTCAGGTGAGATGCTTAGAAGGAAATTCAAATTCCACCAGCTGCCACAAACCCATGTCCACACAGCCTGCACCTCTGAATTTCCCAGTGACGCCACTGTCTCCCCATGGGGAGTTGAATACTGCCCTTTGCCTCAAGGGAGTTGGAGTACAAAAAGATGAGAGTTGTGTCACAGCTGTACAGAGTCACGGTGAGACACTACCTGAAGTACAGCCTTCAAATCCGGACACAATCATGAAGAAAGGAAGTATTGCCCTGTGAATGAAGTATAGAATGACGTTAGGGTTAAAGGGTTAAACTGTAAGGGTGGATTGCATAGACTAGGCTGGTATTTTGTTGAATAGAAGATTAAGTTGCGTTTAACACAATTTAATTTCACAGTAACTTCACTGCAGCGTTAATGGAAACCTTACAGAGAGGTCAAGACAGCGTATGGAGAAGGGAAGGTAGAGTGACCTCACAATAGACCTAATTGGAGGCATATCATGGATTAGTACACACGGCCAGGGACCGCGTGCACAATCTTGTCAAAGGTGCCTGCAGTGCACCCTAGCGGAACCAAGTTGTCCCTGCAAGGTCAAGATGGGTAATCAACCATGGCCTAAATGACCATGGGAAAAGTTACCCAGAGCGCAAGGAAAGACCTGTTACCTGGTAATTATTGATCAGTTTATTCAGTGGGTAGAGGCATTGCCATGCAGAGCTGCTACAGTCTAAACAATGGCTTTAATATTAATAAATGAGGTGATACCCAGGTGAGGTATGTCTCCTCAGTTAGATTTAGACCAGGGAACCCATTTCATAAGGAAAGTTTTAAGAAGTGAGAGATAATTATGTGCTACACTGGGAACAAGCTGCCAATACAGAAGCTGCTCTGGCGTTGATCAACAGTGAGATGGTTGCCATGCATACAGCAGGGTTATGATTGCATTGGATTGCATCTTGGCAGCAAGGGGAGGGACATGTTGATGGTGATGCATTTTGGTAGACTGAACCAGGGCAAGACTTAATAGTTAATGGTAGGGCTTTGGGGAGAGTTACAGAACAAAGAGAACTAGGGGTGCATGTTCATAGCTCCTTGAAAGTGGAGTCACAGGTAGATAGAATAGTGAAGAAGGCATTCAGCATGCTTGGTTTCATCCGTCAGAACATTGAATACAGGAGCTGGGATGTCTTGTTAAAGCTGCATAAGACATTGGTAAGGCCACACTTAAAATACTGTGTACAGTTCTGGTCACTCTATTATAGAAAGGACATTATCAAACTAGAAAGAGTGCAGAAAAGAATGACTAGGATGCTACCAGGACTTGATGGATTGAATTATAAGGAGAGGTTGGATAGACTGGGACTTTTTCTCTCTGGAGCGTAGGAGGCTGAGGGATGATCGTATAGAAGTCTATAAAATAATGAGGGGCACAGATCAGCTAGATAGTCATTATCTTTTCCCAAAGGTAAGGGAATCAAAAATTAGAGGTTTAAGACGAGAGGAGAGAGATACAAAAGTGTCCAGAGGGGCAATTTTTTCAGAGAGGGTGGTGAGTGTCTGGAACAAGCTGCCAGAGGTAGTAGTAGAGGCGGGTACAATTTTGTTTTTTAAAAAGCATTTAGACAGTTACATGGGTAAGATGGGTATAGAAGGATATGGGCCAAATGCGGGCAATTGGGATTAGCCTAGGGGTTTTAATAAAAAAGGGCAGCATGGACAAGTTGGGCTGAAGGGCCTGATTCCATGCTGTAAACCTCTATGACTCTATGACTTTATGTGCAGTTCTTGGATCAGCTTGTTGCACTTACATACCAGACAGTTCAGTAAACATAACTAATCTGGTTGTACACATCAAAGAACCTGAACCATTTACCTAGGATGGTTGACTCTCAGGCTGGATAGGCTCTCCAGGAACAGTGACCCTGGAAGGGATTATATTGGAAATGTGTAACTTTCTAAATCTACAGGAGGAACAGCATTAGCGACAGCAGACAGGATAAGGAGATTCTGAAGTCGAAACACTTACTAAGGACTAAGATTATTTAGATACATGAATTTAGTTGGTCTTTGGCCAAGGGGGAACTGATGTAGTGGAGGTGAATTAGGCTAATAAACACATAACTATAGATTTCAGAACACTAACACGATACTAACTTTAGAATGAATGGTCTTGGATTATGGGAACGTAAGCCAGCCAGAGTTGTTACTGTAGAAGACAGCTCTGTATAATTAACAAATAAGAACATAAGAACATAAGAAATAGGAGCAGGAGTAGGCCATCTGGCCCTTCGAGCCTGCCCCGCCATTCAATAAGATCATGGCTGATCTGTCGTGGCTCAGTTCCACCTTCCCGCCCTCTCCCCATAACCCTTAATCCCCTCGCTTATCAAAAACCCATCAACCCGCTTCTTAAAAATGTTTAGCGAGGCAGCCTCCACCACTTCAACAGGCAGAGAATTCCAGAGATTCACCACCCTTTGAGTGAAGAAGTTCCTCCTCAACTCTGTTCTAAACCGCCCCCCCTTTATCTTGAGGCTGTGCCCCCTAGTCCTACTGTCTTTTTTGAGCGGGAAGAGTCTCTCCACCTCTATCCTATCCATCCCATTCATCATCTTATATGTCTCAATGAGATCTCCCCTCATTCTTCTAAACTCTAACGAGTACAAGCCTAGTTTATTCAACCTCTCCTCATAGCTCAATCCCCTCAACTCCGGTATCAGCCTAGTAAACCTCCTCTGCACTCCCTCCAGGGCCAAAGTATCCTTGCACAGGTGCGGCGCCCAAAACTGCACACAGTACTCCAGCTGCGGCCTCACCAATGCCCTATACAGCTGTAGCAAGACCTCCCTACTTTTATATTCAATCCCCCTCGGTATGAAGGCCAGCATCCCATTCGCCTTCCTGACCACCTGCTGCACCTGCAAGCTGGGTTTTTGCGACTCATGCACAAGGACCCCGAGGTCCCTCTGCACCGTCGCCTGCTGCAGTTTTTCGCCCCGTAAGTAATAGTCCTTCCTACCATTCCTCCTACCAAAGTGGACCACCTCACACTTGCCAACATTAAATTCCATTTGCCATTTCCTGGCCCATTCGCCCAGCCTATCTAGATCCTTCTGCAGACTATCCACACCCTCCGCACAATTTGCCTTTCCCCCAATCTTGGTGTCATCAGCAAATTTCAACACCCTGCACTCGGTTCCCTCCTCCAGATCATCTATATAAATGGTAAATAGCTGAGGCCCCAGCACCGACCCCTGGGGCACCCCACTAGTCACCAACCGCCAATCCGAATAGCATCCATTGACCCCCACTCTCTGCCTCCTATTTGACAACCAATCCTCTATCCACGCTAACACCCTACCCCCAACTCCATGTCCCCTGACCTTCTGCAATAACCTCTTGTGAGGTACCTTGTCAAACGCCTTCTGAAAATCCAGAAAGACCACATCCACCGGCTCTCCTCTATCCACTGCCCTAGAGACATCCTCATAGAACTCCAGTAAATTTGTCAGACACGACTTCCCTTTAATGAAACCGTGTTGCGTCCGCCCTATCAAGCAATTCCCCTCAAGATGCCTTGCTATTTCCTCCTTAATGACGGATTCTAACATTTTACCTACCACAGACGTTAAACTAACCGGCCTATAATTCCCCGCCTTTTGCCTGGCACCCTTCTTAAACAACGGCGTAACATTAGCCGTTTTCCAATCTTCCGGCACTTCCCCGGAATCCAGCGACGTCTGGAAAATAACCACCAAGGCATCCACTATCACCTCCGCCATTTCTTTCAGAACCCTCGGATGCATTCCATCCGGTCCTGGGGACTTGTCCACAATCAGCCCCTCCAGTCTGTCGAGCACCACCTCTCTAGTAACAGTAATGTCATTAAGACCCTCCATTCCTACCACCTTTCCATCGCTAACACCCGGCAAATTATTCACGTCCTCCTCCGTGAAGACAGAAACAAAAAAGTTATTCAAGACCTTAGCCATATCCCCATCCCGTCCACTAGCTCCCCTTTCTCATCCTCTAAAGGACCAACGTTCACCCTAGCCAGCCTCTTCCTTTTTATATATTTATAAAAACTCTTGCTATCCTTTTTTATATTAAGTGCTAGCCCAGCCTCATAGCTTCTCCTACCCTCCTTTATCAATTTCTTTGTCAATCTTTGTTGACATTTAAACCTTTCCCAATCCTCTTCTCGCCCACTGCTCTTAGCTACTCTAAACTCCTCCGCTTTTAATTTAACACTTTCCTTCACCTCCTTCGTTATCCACGGCTTATTACCTCTCCTCCTACTGTCCTTTTTAACCATCGGAATAAATTTCTGCTGAGCACCAAGAAAGATCTCCTTAAAGATCCTCCACTGCTCCTCAGCAGACCTACCTTCCAACGCGCTCCCCCAGTCCACATTCGCCAATTCTTCTCTCATCCTACCATACTCCCCTCTATTCAAACAAAGGATGCGTGTCTGGGAACCCACTTTCTCCTCCTCCATCTGCACCAGAAACTCCACCATACAATGATCACTCTCTCCAAGAGGATCCTTCACCGCAAGGTCCCTAATTCTACCCGCCTCATTACATAGCACCAGATCCAAGATAGCTCGCTCCCTCGTCGGCTCCAACACACACTGTTCAAGGAAATTATCCCTGCAGCATTCCAAGAACTCCTCCTCGAGCCCACCTCATCCAACATGGGTCGACCAATCAATATGCAGATTGAAATCTCCCAGCTTTTGGTTACATTTTGTGAAACTTCAATCAGTGACAGAATACAGGGAGAGGGAAGGAACAATAGTTCCACTGAAAGCAGTGATGCTATCAGCAGTGGTCAGGATCAAGATGGCTACCAACACTGGCCTTATGAATGTAGTCATACAACTCTGAGAGTCAACGCAGTGTTGAGCAGACACAAAGAATTTATCAGAGTCGGACAAGAGACACGTGGGTTCAAATCAGCAGGAATCATTTCACTGTCCAGCGTCCCGCACTGCCAGGTAACAGAAGGGAGGTAACATCAGGAATATAATAACAAACAAAATCCCATTAGATCATGATGTTTTGTTATTGGCTGGAGTTAATGACAGGATGATTATTGACTGATTTGTATTAATGTTTCCCACCAGAAAGTAGGCAATATGATTTTGGAAATGTATAATTGTCTTCACATTGTTCTTCAGACTGATATCCAGCTGCCCACATTCTATACTTTGAGTTTAGGCCTTCTTCAAATCATTCTCCCATTCAATAAATAAAGCCACATCTTCAACATCAGTACACTGCATTTTGACTTTTTGTATTAGCTTTAGTAGCTATACATAGCCTCGAGAAGAAATTACCCCCCCCCCCCCCAACACATTCCCATTATTTGTTTCCAGCACGATTTACAAAATAAATGTGCAGAGTGCCCTAGCGGGATCCCTGCAACTCCCTTACTGATTATCTCAGCCTCTACAGCTCTCTGCAGAAGCCCTGATGCCCAGCAGGAGGCCCATGAAACAGCTTCCGCTGATGATAGGGCGGCACGGTAGCACAGTGGTTAGCACTGCTGCTTCACAGCTCCAGGGTCCTAGGTTCGATTCCCGGCTCGGGTCACTGCCTGTGTGGAGTTTGCACATTCTCCTAGTGTCTGCGTGGGTTTTCTCCGGGTGCTCCGGTTTCCTCCCACAGTCCAAAGATGTGCAGGTTAGGTTCATTGGCTATGCTAAAATTGCCCCTTAGTGTCCTGGGTTGTGTAGGTTAGAGGGATTAGCAGGTAAAATGTGTAGGGATATGGGGATAGGGTCTGGGTGGGATTGTGTTCGGTGCAGACTCGATGGGCCGAAGGGCCTGTTTCTGCACTGTGGGGTTCTATGTCTCCTGGCTGCTTGAGCAGCTTAGAGAGTTGGGAGAGTCACCCCATAATCCGCATTTGGAGAGCATCAGTCTCCTATTGACCCATAATAATTCTGTGATCCTGAGTTCCCCAGCCTTTGAGCTGCTCTTGTATCCACAGTATTTCCATGGCTGGTTCAGTTCAGTTCCTGTTCATTGGCAAGGCCCAGGATTTAGATAATGGTGATATCTGGGTCTGGCATTAAGGATATGTAGAGATCTAGTATCAGTGGGCTGTGTTATATGGGAGGTGGGGACATATTCCATATCCTGTTCCCCCTACCCCACCCCTCCATCATTCAGCTTACCTCTGGCCTAATGGTACTGATGGAAAAAGACTAGAGTACTGTTGAAATCATATTGATGTTTGATTTTTTTAAGATATTATGATATATTTACTTGATGTAATTATTATGTTATATGGGTGGTACGCTGGCACAGTGGTTAGCCTCACAGCGCCAGGGACACAGGTTCAAATCCAGCCTCGGATGACTGTCTGTGTGGACTTTGCACATTCTCCCTGTGTCTGAATGGGTTTCCTCCGGGTGGTCAGGCTTCCTCACACACTCCAAATATGTGCGGATTGGCCATGCTAAATTAACTCTAGTGTCCGGGGATTAGCAGGGTAAATATGTGGGATTACGTATGTGGGATTGTTGTCAGTGCAAGCTCGATGGGCCGAATGGCTTTCTTAGAACATAGAACATAGAACACTACAGCACACACAGACCCTTCGGCCCTCGAGTAGCGCCGATCACATCAACACCTACCAACCTACAGACCTATCTATAACCCTCAATCTCATTAAACCCCATATACTCATCCAGAAGTCTTTTAAAAGACCCCAGCGAGTTTGCCTCCACCACCACTGACGGCAGCCGATTCCATTCACTCACTACCCTCTGAGTGAAAAACTTACCCCTAACATCACCTCTGTACTTCCCTCCCCGCACCTTAAATCTGTGTCCTCTCGTAGCAACCATTTCAACCCGGGGAAATAGCCTCTGAGAGTCCACCCTATCTATTCCTCTCAACATTTTGTAAACTTCTATCAGGTCGCCTCTCAACCTTCGTCTCTCCAGGGAAAAGAGTCCCAGCTCCCTCAACCCAACTTCATAAGGCATGCCTCCCAGTCCAGGCAACATCCTTGTAAATCTCCTCTGTACCCTCTCAATAGCTTCTACATCTTTCCTATAGTGAGGTGACCAGAACTGCGCACAGTACTCCAAATGAGGCCTGACGAGGGTCCTGTAAAGTTGCAGCATTACCTCCCGACTCCTAAACTCAATCCCTCGATTAATGAAGGCCAGTACACCATACGCCTTCTTGACTACATCCTCCACCTGCGAGGCCGATTTAAGAGTCCTGTGGACCCGGACCCCGAGATCCTTCTGCTCTTCAACGCTACTAAGACTTCTACCCTTGATAGTGTACTCGTTCATCCCGTTGGTTCTGCCAAAATGGACGACTACACATTTATCCGCGTTGAAGTCCATCTGCCACTTCTCTGCCCAGTCCTGCATCCTATCTATGTCCTGCTGCAACTTTTGCCATCCTTCCAGACCATCCACAACACCACCGACCTTAGTGTCATCAGCGAACTTACTTACCCATCCCTCCACTTCCTCATCCAGGTCATTTATGAAAATGACAAACAACAAGGGTCCCAGAACAGATCCTTGAGGCACTCTGCTGGTGACTGACCTCCATTCAGAAAAAGCCCCATCCACAACCATTCTCTCCCTCTGCAGGCAAGCCAGTTCTGAATCCACAAGGCCAAAGGCCCTTGGATCCCATGCCCTCTCACCTTCTCAAGAAGTCTTGCATGGGGGACCTTATCAAACGCCTTGCTGAAGTCCATGTACACTACGTCCACGGCACTTCCTTCGTCAATGTGTTCAGTCACATTATCGAAGAACTCAACTAGGCTTGTAAGGCACGACCTGCCCTTGACAAATCCATGCTGACTATTCCTGATCATGTCAAACCTCTCCAAATGTTCATAAATCTTGTCCCTCAGAAGCCTCTCCATCAGCTTACCAACCACTGAGGTCAGACTCACCGGTCGGTAATTTCCCGGGCTATCTCTGTTCCCTTTCTTGAAAATAGGAACTACATCCGCAATCCTCCGGAACCTCTCCCGTCTCCATTGACGACGCAAAGATCATCGCCAGGGGCTCTGCAATCTCTTCCCTCACCTCCCACAATATCCTGGGGTACATCCCATCTGGTCCAGGCGACTTATCTACCTTGATAGAATTCAAAAGTTCCAACACATCCTCCTCCTTAATATTCACGTAATCAATCTTTTCCATCTGCTGCAAATCCATAACAAAATCTCCCAGATCAGCTTCCACTGTGAATACTGAGGCGAAGTACTCGTTAAGCACCTCTGCCATTTCTTCTGGTTCCACACAAACCTTTCCCCCCTCACCTTTTATAGGTCCTATCCCTTCTCTTCTTATCCTTTTACCTTTCACATATTTATAGAAGGCCTTGGGATTCTCCTTAATCTTACCCGCCAAGGTCTTCTCATGACCCCTTCTGGCTCTCCTAATTTCCCTTTTAAGTTCCTTCCTACAGTCCTTATACTCCTTTAACCTCTCCTCATTCCCTGAACCTCTTGTACACCTTCCCTTTCCTCCTGACTAGGTTCAACACAGCCTTTGTGCACCACGGTTCCCGCGACCTACCAAAACCCCCTTGTCTCATCGGAACGTTGTCATTCAGAGCTCCAGACACACATTCCTTGAATATCTGCCACCTTCCTTCGGTACTTTTCCCTAAGAACGCCTCCTTCCAGTTTATTTGTCCAAGTAACTTCCTGACTTCTTCGTATCTCCCCTTCTGCCCTGTAGGATTGTAAGATTCTATGATTGTGTTATATAGATTTTGTTGTTGCTAAATATTGTGCAGAGGCTCATTTAAACAGCTTGGAAAATATTATTAAAGCTGTTTAATTGGTCATTCCTTTGGAAGTTGCTGTTTTGCTAAGTGTAGCTTTAAATTAAGCATTGGGAAATTTGATTCCTCAATTCATGCCGATTATGTGTCCCATAGTGTAGCATTTGGCAGCTGGTTTTGATCTGTTATTGATCAGAAATTTGATTGCTCGCACGTTGTTATAACTTGAATCAATCAGGAGTGACCAAAGGTACAATACTATGGCCATTTTGAGGTGAAATGTCTTACAGGTGGGTGCATATGCAAGGATGATGTATTTTGCTGAGAAAGAGACATGCCATCAAAGCTTTTCATCTTGCACTCAGAGCCATAGAGTCATAGAGGTTTACAGCTTGGAAACAGGCCCTTTGGCCCAATTTGTCAATGCACCTCTCTTTTTTAAACCCCTAAGCAAATCCCACTTGCCTGCATTTGGCTGATTTCCCTTCCAAACCCATCTTACTCATGTAATTATCTAAATGCTTTTTAAAAGACAAAATTGTACCTGTCTCTACTCCTACCTCTGACAGCTTGTTCCAGACACTCACCATCTTTTGTGTGCAAAAATTGCCCCTTCTGCATCTCTCCCCCCTCACCTTAATCTTATGTCCTCTAGTTTTAGACTCCCCTACCTCTGGAAAAAGGTATTGACTATCTAGCTCGTCTGTTCCCCCTCATTATTTTATCGACCTCTTTAAGATCACCCCTCAGCCTTCTATGCTCCAGAGAAAAAAGTCCCAGTCTATCCAACCCCTCCTTATAACTCAAACCATCAAGTCCCGATCGCATATTTTCTGCACTCTTTCTAGTTTAATAATATCCTTTCTATAATAGGGTGACCAGAACTGTACACAGTATTTTAAGCCTTACTAATGTCTTCAACAAGACATCCCAACTCCTGTATTCAATGTTCTGACCAATGAAACCAAGCATGCTGAATGCACTCTATCTACTTGTGAGACTCCACTTTCAAGGAGCTATGAACACGTACCCCTAGATCTCTTTGTTCTGTAACTCTCCCCAGTGCCCTACCATTAACTGAGTAAGTCCTGCCAAGATTCAATCTACCAAAATCATCACTTTGCTGTTATCTAAATTAAATTCCATCTGCCATTCGTCAGCCCACTGGCCCAATTGATCAAGATCCCATAGCAATCCGAGATGGGCGGCACGGTAGCACAGTGGTTAGCACTGCTGCTTCACAGCTCCAGGGTCCTGGGTTCGATTCCCGGCTCGGGTCACTGCCTGTGTGGAGTTTGCACATTCTCCTCGTGTCTGCGTGGATTTTCTCCGGGTGCTCCGGTTTCCTCCCACAGTCCAAAGATGTGCGGGTTAGGTTCATTGGCCGTGCTAAAATTGCCCCTTAGTGTCCTGGGATGTGTAGGTTAGAGGGATTAGCAGGTAAAATGTGTAGGGATATGGGGATAGGTTCTGGGTGGGATTGTGTTCGGTGCAGACTCGATGGGCCGAAGGGCTTGTTTCTGCACTGTAGGGTTCTAGGGTTCTATGTTCTATAACCTTTTTCACTGTCCATTATGTCCCACCAACCTTGGTGTCATCTGCAAAGTTACTAACCATGCCTCCTATATTCTCATCCAAGTCATTAATATAAATGACAAATAACAACGGACCCAGTGCTGATCCCTGAGGCACACCTCAGGACAGTCATCACGCTCATCGGAACAGCTTGGAAGAATTTTCCAACTGTAACGGGAAGAACAACAATTTAATTTGCAGTGTGGGAGAACGGAGCGCTGATTTGTTGGCAACTGTTAGAAAGTTTTTGTTGAGCTATTCTAATGAGTGCAAGACAAAAACCTTTGATGGCGTGTCTCTTTGTTCAGCAATTCTATTTAACCAGATGATTAATAAAGAAACAGAGAAACATAGAAAATAGGAGCAGGGTGTAGGCTATTCAGCCCTTTGATATTACTCCACCATCCAATATGATCATGACTGATCCTCTATCTCAATGCTATACTGCCACGGTTTACCTGTACCTACTGACATTTTTAGAGTCCAGAAATCTTTCTCATTCCGTCTTAAATTTATTCAGTATCTTGCTCACCACAGCTTCTGTAGTAGAGAATTCCAAAGGTTCGCCACCCTCTGAGTGAGGGCATTTCTCCTCATCTCAGTCTTAAATGGCCTACCCTATAACCTGAGACTGTCACTCCCTGTTTTAGACCCACTAGCTAGAGGAAACAATTTTGTTACATTCAGCCTGTTCAGCCCTGTCAGAATTTTATACGTGTCAATTAGATCCCCTCTCGTTATTCTAAATTCCAGTGAATACAGACCCAGACCACCTGCTCTCTCCTCAGATGATAATCCTGTCATCCTACAAACAGTTTGGTGAACATTTGCTGCACTGCCTCTGTGGCAAGTATACCCTTTCTTAGGTAAAGAAACCAAAACTGCACACTATACTCCAGATGTGGCCTCAGCAAGACCAGTTATATAAATTACAAAATTATTCCCTTCTCTTCCTCAATCCGAATGTTATTTAATATCTTAATCATAGAACAGTTTAATGAATTACTTATGCAAAGTATTAGTCAAGTAAATTGTATTTTATTTATGCTTTAAAATATTTCAGATAAGGTCAGACTTTCAGCACCATTTTATAAATCTCTCATGCGTCTGAAAGATCCAATAGTTGAGTTGTAGCCACCCCAGTCGCTGAATCTCCTGTATTCTCCGGGTCTCAGGAAGTACTGTCGGCCTCTGTAGTTGGGATGTTCATAGAAGATCCAGTAACCGTCCATCACATGGCAGGAATGAATGTCACGGTAACGGAAACGATCGTAGACAGAGGGACAGTCATCCGTGAATTCCATCATCTGTCCCCCAAAGTCAGGCCTCTCGTAAATCCTCAGTCTGTAGATTCCACCTCGGTACTGGAATAGAACATTTTAATTTATCTTCAACTTATAAGCATGAAAATGTGCGTGCTGTAATATAGGTAGCTTATACAACGGGTGTTTTATACAATCAATTTATTGATAAGGAAATAAGGCACAAATAATGAATTTGTGTCTCAACTCGTGCTTAACGATGCATGTCTAATATATGTGCACATCACTGGCTGGGCCAACATTTATTGCCCAGTCCTAACTGCCCTCCATTTCAGAGGGTATTTAAGGGTCAACCACGTTGCCCTGGAGTCACATGAAGACCAGCCCAGGTAAG
Source organism: Prionace glauca (assembly GCA_037974335.1). Classification (NCBI taxonomy): domain Eukaryota; kingdom Metazoa; phylum Chordata; class Chondrichthyes; order Carcharhiniformes; family Carcharhinidae; genus Prionace; species Prionace glauca. The sequence goes on along the minus strand of CM075731.1, from coordinate 2,922,438 downwards.
GACGGCAGATTTCCTTCCCGAAAGGGCATTAGTGAACCAGATGGGTTTTTACTAGAATTGTTTCATGGACATCATAGGACTTCTAATTCCAAATTTTTTTTATTGAATTCAAATTTCACCATCTACTGTGATGGGATTGTGAACCCCAGTCCCCAGATCTTGTCCTAGGTCTCTGCTGACAACACCACTACACCATAGCCTCTCATTTGGAAAGAAGTAAGTTTTTCGTAGATGGCCCTTGAGCTGAATTTTGGGCAGGATACCCTTGCTGGATCTGAGTGGACCTGGTCTTACTATTATAAATATTTAAATAGAGACTGGTAACAGTGTCGTAAATGTCGTTAACATTAACACGTAATGTTAAACAAAAAACATGTGAGAAAATAATTTACAATTTATATTTGTAACTTACATAGGGGTAGGAGCGACATGAGCCAATACTGTCATTGAATCCCATCCAGCGCTGGTAGTCAGGATATTCTCCCTTGGTCAGAACATACTGGTATCCCATGTAATTGGGTCTCTCGTACACCACCCACCAGTCACTCTCCACACGGATGGAGTTACAGCGACTGAAGTAAGGGGACAGGTCGGGACAGTCAGTGCTGCACTCATAGTGCTGACCCTGGAAGTTCCTCTCCTCGTAAAAGATGATCTAGAAGAGAGAAGCGTGGACAATAAAGAAATAATTTCAATTAATAATTTAGCAATCTTAAAATAAATAATTACGTTACAACATATAAATTGGAAAAGTCTTGCCTTTCCCATTTTGACCTCGCAGTTAAGCTATTGGCTGCTCGTTGCTCTATCCCACACAGCTTGGTATTTATATAACACAGTAACACCTTCCTGGGTTGTACCTTTGTTATTCTAATGGTCCACGATTGAAAGTCAGCAGAAAAACATCTCGGTGGCACATCCATTGTAGAAGAGAAAAACCTGTATTCATTTTAAAAGCCGCATCACTAATTCTCTCATTTTTGCCTTTGACACCGTCATTGTTCTGTAACAAGTCCAAGAATGGGAGCTTCTATGAACAAAATACTCCAGCACAACTCTGCTGAGTTAGGTATTTTTATTGATTAGAAATCTGAATAACAATTGCGCCTGCATTATTCATATTTTTGTTTAAAAAAAAGGAAAGTCTGCATTCAGATTGTAGATGTGACCTGATGCTTTTAATGGTCGGGAAACTTCTCTGCACTTGTCACCCACACGTGGACCAAAATGCCCAATTTATTGAAAGAGGTTTTAAACTGCAGTAGGAAAATGATCAATCTCAGTTAAACTGATCCCCAGACAGAGGAAAAGCTAATGCCACAATGCTGAAGAATTAGTTCTGCGAAGTGTCGCTAAAACCAGTAGGTATTTATCATATATTGTGATACAATATGGTTACTGACTGTTAGCGATGTGTGGGTTAGGTGCATTGGCCATGCTAAATTCTCCCTCAGTGTACCCAAACAGACATTGGAGTGGCGTGATAAGGGGATTTTCACAGTAATTTCATTGCAGTGTTAATGTAAGCCTCTACTTATGATACGAATAAGTAAAACATAAACTTCATTCCAAGTGCCAAGGGACATCTGGATATTGTGGCAGTCATCAATGGTTTGGGTTGAGAGTGGATGGATTTGTC